>CM051704.1:16223603-16523420 GCA_028022725.1 Lycodopsis pacificus | reverse complement strand
AATATTAAAAAAATAAAACTGCTCTGCAAAGGTTTTATGAGCCATAGCATAACCGGTTAAATAGACCTCAAGGATACACCCAATGTGTTTTGATGGGAACCACTGAATGTAAACAGACTTTTCATATTTGCAGGAGGCATGTAGTCGTGACGGCTCGGGTCAAGATAATGTGGTATGTCGATGAGGGTCCCCACAAGTAAAGAGTTGTGTTTGCGTAGACGGAAACTGTTTTATTTCTGCTTGAATGACTGATGTCTGGCATCACTCAAATGGTAATGTAAACTTTACACTGGCTGGTTTGTTATTGGAAGAATAAAAGCTGCGTCTGCTTCCTTTCTGGTCTCATTTCTGAGCCCTACAGCTATCTCATTCTGGCAAGGGCGGGGGGGGGGGGCAGGTTGGTGTCATTTTGACTTTGAGCAAAGTTTTCTTATTTCTGACTTCCCCGGCTCATCCGACATTAAAACGATAATGTTAATCACATGTTGTTTTACTTATCGTGGGGTGAGAGTAGTGGGAAATGCTGAAGGACTGACCAGGTGACTATGAGAAGCAGCATGGAGCCGATTCAGCTGGCTTCTGAGACGAGGGAAGGGCGGTTAGGGGGCTGCTGATGTGAGAAGGTGAGGGGCCTCAGAGGGCTCAGCGCCACTGTTTATCAGAGCCAAGCCTCGCCTGCTCTCTGCTCTGGGCCACAATTAGCAGCATATAAACAAACACACACACACACACACACGGCAGAGCGGGCTTGCCTTTGCGCGACAGGAATTGCAATCAGCGCTGGCTTCCACAGAATCACTCAAATCGCTGGCACTGTTCAGATAGGTGCCTTTAATCTGTGGAATAATTCAGATGTCTTCTGTGCACAGTTTGTTCTCTTCCTGCTTTACAGCTCATTTGATAGCTTTACATATTAATTCAAGCAAGTGTCTGGATAATGGGTTTCTTGTCTTTCGCCGGGTGTGTAACAGCTAGCGCGCTCATTAGCTGTACGTGCTGAGCTTTTGGCTATCCATCCATTTTCCAGCAGACATGTTTCCTCCTGCGCTGTGTCTGAATTGTAGCTCTAAGCTGGCGAAGACGGATCATTCCAGCAGATATCTGTGTTGTTATTTTCCAGAGTTACCCTCTGCGGCTCACTAATTAAAAAGATAGGTTGGCTTTATAGATAACCTGGCATAGATTACCCCCGCTGGCATTTTACATGACAGATGACTAGTAAAAAAATAGCCTCTCTCTCTCTCTCTCTCTCTCTCTCTCTCTCTCTCTCTCTCTCTCTCTCTCTCTCTCTCTCTCTCTCTCTCTCTCTCTCTCTCTCTCTCTCTCTGAGAGAGATGGGGTCAGAGGAAGTGCAGACTCTGACTGTGAGCCTTTATGGGCAGTAATTCACTATGACTTCCCTAACATACCACAGATACTCGTAAGGAGTGGGGATGGAGTTGATGCCTGTAATGCTGCATTGATATACTTCTCCACGTTACATTACATTTATTTGCACACAAACAGATACTAAACACCCTCTGCTGTTTCTATTAACATGAGTTCTAGTGGTACTAGTCAGTCTGTGTAAAGTGCTGCATAATGTCTTCTATGGCTCTATAGAAGCTTTGTCAAGTCTGAGATAATGGAGGTCATCTTAGGTTAGCGGCGGCGACTCTGTGTGCGTGAAGTTTGAACTGTGAGGGCATTACAGTTAGGGAGCGCAACACGAATATAGCCATGTCTATGTCGAGTCCAAATCTATTTTATCTTTGTTTGTTTTATTGCACATGGCTGTAGATCAGGTCAGAATGAATTGCTCTCACTTCGTCTCTGAAGCTTTCGATGCCGTGTAGAATCTGACTTGTCGAATTAGTGCACACACATTACAATTAATGTAGATAAGATATCATAGAAACTGAGTGACTGGTAGCTGCAATGGCCTTCATTTGTAATTACTTACTTAGCATACTTAGTCTCCTCTCCTAAAGCAACCTTGGATAATTGTGTAAATATCTCTCCACATAGATGAATGAAGGTTATGGCTCCGTCACACCATGTAATAGTGCATTGAAGAGGCACTCGGTACAGCCTAAGGCCGCTGCACGGATCTGAAGATAATTCATTTCAAATCGATCCACAGCATTCAAGGTGAAACAATGTGGGAGGATTTATGGCATGAGATCTTGTGTGTGTGCTGCTATTGGAGGGGTATGTGGCATGTTGCATAGCAAAACAGCAAGGGCAAGCGCAGAGTCAGTCAGTGTAAGCACGGAGAGGACAGGGAGGTATTATCCATTGAAATATTCATGGTGTGATGTGATATTGTGACAAGCGTCGTGTGGTGTTAATTGGCTGTGGTCCATGGCGCTCCCTCCCAGGACTTCCAGATTGGACTTCTCTTGAGCTGGTTATCTCCATCTTATCCTTATTCTCTTACTCTCCTACTCTCACTTCCAGTCCTTCCTTCTTCTTTATTTTGCGCTGCATCGTCTGCTATCCTTTTGTCCATCTCCTTTCCTTTCTTTTCCCCCTCCTCCTCCCACGCTTCTTACCCGGCCTCTAACCCTCTGCCTCGATCCTTCTCCCTCCCTCACTGCCGTCAATATGGCATCCATAATGACGGCCTGTGTTACGTAAGAAGCAACAGAGCAGTATGGGGCTCGGTCAGGAGATGCGAATGTGCCATTATGTAGAAACCCTGCAGTCACCTGTGATATACGGTGGCATGTCAGGACATGCATGTGTGCGTGATCGCCTACAGGTTCGTAAAACGTCATTAAGCTTATAGACAGCTTCACCTGACGGGCGGCCATGATGGGTCAAGGCGAGGAGAGCAGCTGGGAGGGAGGCAAGAGGGAGGCAGCGGTCCATGAGACACACGTGGACCTCACACCATCATGCAGCCGTGTTACTCAATGCATGCCAACGCCAAGGACGCTTTGTCCTCTCCGGGTGCTGGCGCTGCACATTGGATTGTATGAGCTCCTTAATGGAGATGTCACACACACACACACACACACACACACACACACACACACACACACACACACACACACACACACACACACACACACACACATTCAGCTTACAACCATTACTTCATGGAATATCACCAACCGATCAACCCCCCGTCTCTCCACCACTCGGGACCGAGCAGCGGACCTGGAGCGACCGAGCCTCCTCCCCCTGGAGATGTCTAACCCAAACCTGTTCATGTTCAAATCACAACTCAATATGTTGTTGTGTGTTGTTTATATTAACAGTGCTGTTTTATATTATATGATTTTAACTTGCGTAAAGTGTATTTAGGTACTATGAAAAGCGCTCTATAATAAAAATGTATCATTATCATTATTAGAGGCTAGAACATGTGCTTGAACAACTTTTAGAAGTGATAATGCAGTCTGTGTTTTACAGGTTGTTTTGAAGTTCTTCTGCCCTCTAGTTGCCAGAAAATTAAAATGATTGCAGCTTAAAAAATATAGGAAGATCATTTCCACCTGCTTGTAATTGCTTGTAGTTTATTTAACTGAGTTACGCAAAACTTGATACTAATATAAATGTGTAGATCCTGCTTCGTATACGTCATTCGTACTAAATTCAATTGGTACATTTTACTTTCATGTTGCTATGGGACAATCAGATTGCAGGACTGGTGTGACGCACTTTGAAATCATTTTGCCGAATCTGTTTGAGGTCAAACTGAAGTTACAGCATCAAAGCTCTGAACTCAATTTGGCTTCCATCTGAATATTTCATACCCTTCCCCTCATCTTGCTCTTTCTCCTCTGCAGGTTACTACTTAGTGTGCGAGTCTACCCCGGGAGATTGCTCTGAGCTACGTCCCTGTGCATTCGTTTTGGCTTTTCAGTCGACTTTCGTCATGCTTGTCACACAGTCAAAGGCAGAGCGAAATGTAATCTGGGTTCGAGCCTTGACCACGCTGCCAACTGTTGCTGCCGTCGCCGCTAGCCTCGCTCCGTGATTATGACCAAAAGCATTTTATGTAACTCTGAAAGCGATGCATGTCTAACGCGGGTATATTCTACTCTTGTAGATATCTAGATTCAGAGGGGTTTGTCTGTGAGCATGTGGAAGAATTACATTCTTTCATGACATGGCCTTATTAAATCTCATTCAAATCCCTCTTTGTAGAAAATGTAATGCGTCACTTTGGGCAGAGGAGATTTGCTTGTGCGAAAACATCTTTTGCTGGAAAGAGAGAAAGTTGCTCTCTCACATGTGGACAGTCAGTTGTGTTGGTGGTTATATCACGGCTTGACTCCAGGAAACATTATCTGAATGGACTGTTTGACCCAAAGAGGAAGGGGCGACTGTGGCTCAGTGGTAGAGCAGGGTCGTCCTGGCCAGTATGTATTCATTTACTCATAAGTAAGCGCAAAACAAGAGTCCTTTTTTTTTTCGCTCTCTGTGTCGAAGCGGTGACTGCTGCAGACACTAGCATGTTGCATCACTCTGAATTGTAAATTGTTCAAGCCTGCAGCAGGGAGGCTGTGCAGCAGCCGAATCATTCAAGGGGAGAAACTAAGTCTGGATGAATCAGACTACTTGTATCCCTCACCTGGGGTTATTTTTAAACCTCGCACAAAGATGAGAATCACAGCTCACCAACAGTGCTCTAAAGCATTTTTAATGAATAGGTCTCTCTCTCTTGTGGATGAGGATATTAGGATACAATTACCATTTATATCTTCTACACAATCTGACATTTCCATTTATCTCGCTCCTTTTTTTTCCCTCCCGGCAGACCAAACCAGTTGCATTTGCTGTTCGCACAAATGTCAACTACAGTCCGTGTAACGACGACGATGTCCCCGTGCCGGGCCTGGCCGTGTCCTTTGAGGCGAAAGACTTCCTCCATGTCAAAGAGGTGAACTTTCCAATCAGAGATGGCGTTCAACACGGCGATGCTGGCGGGAGTGAGGAGGATGCTCGAGGTAACTGTCTTTACTTGTTCTGTGTAGAAATTCAACAACGACTGGTGGATAGGACGCCTGGTGAAGGAAGGCTGCGAAATCGGTTTCATCCCCAGTCCAGTGAAGCTTGAAAACACTCGTATCCTCCAGGAGCAGAGAGCCAAACAGGGCAAGTTCCACTCCAGGTACAAACCCCTCATCTCTGTTTCTCGGAGGCTGTCTAAAATGTATGTTGACTTCTTGAGGATTGAGTGTCAACTTATTCTCTTTCCAGTAAATTGGGAGCAAACTCATCCTCCAGTTTAGGTGAAGTGGTTCCAAACTCACGGAAATCTACACCTCCTTCGTCTGGTGAGTAGCTTCACTTAAAAACTCCAACTTTATACTTAAGTCTTTTCAAACTATTTTCAACCATTTAATTCAAGTTGCAGGTAAGATGCGCTACTTAGATTTGTCATGTTTTGTATTTTTATCAGCAATAAAATTGATATTTTCCTGTTCTAATGGCCATAATTGTACTTTTACATGTTTCATTTGCTGTCAATGTGCAGTAGCACACATTCTGTGCTCCTGCTCCCGTTACCTGTCGCCCCCCCCCCCGTGTTCATCTGTGTGATGGTGGTCTTGTCTGTCTGTGTGCGTAGCCATTGACATAGACGCCACAGACTTAGACCCCGAGGACAATGAGCTTCCAGTCAACAACCTGCGCTCCACTAAAGCCAGTCCAAACACTGTCATGTCGCCTCTAGCAAAAGAGAAACGAATGCCCTTCTTTAAGAAGGTAAAGTCTGGACGACCCAAGCCTCTCTTCCTCTATCCGTCCGCACGTTTCTTGACTAAATGCCCCGCTTGGCCTCACTCGGCGCCCGTCCTGTTTTGTCTACAGCACCGTCTTCGTCCCTCAGCGTGCACCCCGTCCGTTAGCATGCATGCCTGTTCTCAACCTCTCTCTTTCTCCTCTTCCGTCTCACCATAGCTAAGCAGAAGCAGAAGTCGGTAAGTTGTGGCTCTCACCCTACTCGCTGCTCCTGCAGTCCTCTTGTGTTTGTTTGTTTGCGTGCTTGTAAGTGAACTTGTGATTGGGTGAGAGCTCAGTGTGAACATCTTTTTAATAAGCCATGACAAGATCTAAGTTTAAAGGAACAGTACAACATTTTGGAGAAATACACCCATCGGCTTTTTGGCTAAAAGTCAAATGAGGGAGATCAATACCACTCTCGTATCATCTATTAAATATGAAGCTGGAGAAAGGAGACGGTTAGCTTAGCATAAAGAAACGGTGAACCAGCACCTTGAAAGCAAAATGTCATATCTTGTTTGAATAAGTGTATTCCCAAAATGTGAACTATTCCTTTAATACAAAATATCCTCACACATCTAAAACCCCAAAATCAATGAAGTCAATTTAATTAAAAAGGTAAATTGCTGACGCATGAAAGTTTGCCACGACTATGCTGTAACCAACCAAGTAATGCAGGGTTGAACTTAGAGCCACATTGTCATCACATTAATACGCTCACGTTAGTCACCAGTATTGTGCGTCAGTTCCCACAACGTCCCCAGGGAAGCACAATGACGACAGCAAATGTCAGGCAGAGAGAAAACGTTTAGATGTGGACGGAGAAAGAGGAGCGAACATGAAATCGACTCATCATAAAGATAACACAGACTGAGAGAGCAGCTTGAACATCTGGACAAATGCGGAGAGCAGCATCAGGTCCACTGCCTCTCTGTCAGACACACAATAATCAAACAATTACAATAAAGTTCTGTCAAAATAATACAAATGACCCTGAGTGTCTGAATGTGGCATTAGCTATAACAAAGTGAACCACCTGAAGAATAAAATCTCCATCAAAAAAATATTTCTTGTCACCTTTACAAATTCTTATAAGCAATTAATCAGATTTTAATATTTTCCTTTAAGTCATTGTGAATATTTTTTAATTGCTTTGACTGCACATTTCAAAGGTCTACAACTAACGACAAATACCGATTCATCTGCAGAGTATTTATATTGATTAATCGATTAATAAAAACTATAAAATGTTAGACGATTTCACAAAATATATTTAAAAACCCCCTCTTCACATTTTAAGACATTTCACGTTTTCATATGTTTTGACAAAGAAATCCTGAATCTATTAATATGTGAAATTTTGCTTGACAATATTAACTGATGGACGCAAAATGCGTCCTACTTAACCGAGTCCATTCTCGGTACGCTGTGCGCCGGAGGTTTCAATTTTCCACTTGACACCAGAATTTGCTTCCAAACGTTTTGACCACAATAATGTTCGTACGTAAATTTATTAAACTCGTATTTAATGTAACTGTTGAAACAGCCTCCGCAAATTGTTTCAGCTCTAATTTCCTTGTGAGAATCACCTTTTAATGATTTCAATTTAAAATTGAGGCTGTGGCACAAAGCGAGCTGCCACTTTGTCCCATCAGCAGTGAGCAAGTCTTTCTACCCGTTTTCTAATTTTTAACACGTTTTTCAGTCGTCGCTTCCGTTGATCTTCTCTGGCTTTTTTCTCACTGACCGACTAACCGTTATTGTCACAAAGCTTTACTTTTTATTCAACGACATCAGAACCATGAAATGAGAGGATTTATCTAAAAATGTGTAATCCGTCATGGAATATTGCAGTTTTACTGTAAGCTGCTTTGAAGTATCGATAACGTGATGTAAACTGCCAAATCTGTTGCATAAATCAAAGCTTGTGATTTGGCCGGCCGGGTCGTCCCATTTCACGGTTCACAATGTTCCAGTGCTTTTAAATCCAGTCTGGGTCATTGTTGTCCCAAATCCCTCAAGTGATTTGTGACGCTGAGCGTTTACTTTGTCTCCGTAAATGTTTGCAACTGTTTTTCTTCTTGTCCTCGCTTCAGGCGGAACACATTCCTCCGTACGATGTTGTGCCTTCTATGCGGCCCGTGGTTTTTGTTGGACCGTCACTGAAGGGCTACGAGGTGCGACAAAACTCTTGACATTTCAATCACAAGTTTGTTGGGGAAATATCTGTCCCTTTTTTTGAACTGTCCCTCTCTTAATATCTCCCTTTGTTTCCGGTCCACAGGTGACAGACATGATGCAAAAAGCACTGTTTGACTTTTTGAAACACAGATTCGAGGGAAGGTAAGGCTCCCAGTGACCTTTTTTTTTCAAAACACAAGCTCTCATCCGGCTTCCTTCCTCATTCCTCCTCTCTCTCTCTCTCTCCAACTCCATCGGCTGGTATTTATCTGTCCCCCGAGGTTAGCCGAGGGAGTGTGTAACAAGTTCGCTTGGCCTGGAGATGTGTGCTGCTGCTTTAAATAGGCCCTCTCCATGTCCTTAATAGGCCATAGCGGCCCTAGAGCAGAGCAGAGCCGAGCCGAGCAGGATTCTCCTCACTCAATGTTGAGTCCATCCGCCCATCTGAAGCCGAGAGGCGGTGAAGTTACACAAAACTCAGATCCACTCAGACCACCAGCAGCTGCAGTGACTGCTGTAAATCCCCTTTTGAGTCCTGTTCTTCAGACATAGTTTAAAGGGTAACAACCGCAACCACTTAAGGCCCATTTAAAACCATCTCAATATTTTTCATCTGACGTTTAAATTATAAACTTGTGCGGAATAATCAAATCAAACTCATCCATGTTCAAAGAACAGGAACCCCCTTTTATCTACACCTTTGTTTTAACTCTCAGGCTCTTTTGTCTTTTTATTTTTTAAGCTTTTATAGCCGTTTGTTTCTCCTATATTTTTGTTCTTAATACGCAAAAAGACTACATGTTTGTCCTTCTATCTCATGTCAAATAAAGTCCATAATATCAGGTCAACCAACTATTTTTTTCTTGTGCTTTGTTTCAGAATATCAATCACTCGCGTCACGGCGGACATCTCTCTGGCCAAGCGCTCAGTCCTGAACAATCCCAGCAAGCACGCCATCATCGAACGCTCCAACACACGCTCAAACTTGGGTACGTTTGTGCTACAAAAGCACCGCAACGCCTGGGAACAATTTGGTGTTTTGATTCACAATGTTTTCAAGGAGACCAAGCTTATGTGGAAAAGGAAGGAAATGATTAAAGGAACTCACGACAACGGTAATGATGAATCCAGACAGCCCCGGGAAGGCCTTGGCCATTTTGCTTTTGTTAGGAACGAAAGATAACAAGTTCAGCAGCCGCTCTGATTTGACCGAGGCTGATGTGGGCTCAGATGTGATTAGAATGAAACAGATTCCTGAGTCAAATCGTTTGCCATGTATCAGCATAAGCTTCAGACAGCGGCTGCAGCAGAGAAAGAAAGCCCTGGTGAGGTGTATGCTGGAAGCAAGAAGTGTATTATATTACATTTTTATATGATTACACAGTCACTATAGCTCCTCCGTCTCTACTGCCTTTTTCAGAGGCACAAACACATTCTCTCCATATTTCACCCAAAGCTTTTAAGTTTACGCAAGTGCCACTTTGAGTCTATTCAGTCAGTTACGTTTATCTTAACAAGAATATCATCGTAACGAGCCATTTCGTGCTCGATAGAGCCTGACATCTTCCCTTTCCCCAGAAGAAATCTGCCAAAATCCAGAAGATTTGCCCAGCTGTTTCTGATGCAGATGAACATTTTCAAACAATGTTTTCGAATCAAAAGCGACATTAGCGTGATGCGAGTGGAATCTTCTCACCCCATTTTGCAATATTTTGTGAACAAAATGAGAATTTGTGACTCATCCGTAGTCTGAATGAGCTGTCGGGTTGGAATGCTTTCAGTTTACTTCAGACTCCGTCGTGACTGGAAGTCGTGAAGCTTGGCCGCGATTCCTCTCGGTTTGGGAGTCGTGCCCTGCTGTGATATTTGTCGGATAGTTTTTGCACTCGCGTCGTCATCTGTTGGAGTGGAGGCTGTGTGATGTAACAGTTGGTCTCTGTTGGAGGTACGATAGCTCGCTGTTTCTCCCACATCGAACAGTCTCTAAGCCTGGTCATGACAGAGAGAAACAAGCCAACCAGTGAGTGAAGATTTATTGATGGAGCACTTTTTAAAACAATTGTCACAAAGGACTTCATGATAAATACATGAAATATCAAACAGGCACAATACAAATATAGATGAGAGCAACAAAACGGAAGAAGACTAAATATGAGCTCTGATTGATCCATAAAGGATGAACCTGGAGAGAGATAAAGTCGAACCTCTGCATTGACTCCCACTCTCCCACTCTTCTTCAGCTGAAGTCCAGAGTGAGATTGAGAGGATTTTCGAACTGGCCCGGACGTTACAGCTGGTGGTTCTGGACGCCGACACCATCAACCACCCGTCCCAGCTGGGGAAGACGTCCCTCGCCCCCATCATCGTCTACGTCAAGATCACCTCTCCCAAGGTGAGTAGGATTAACATGTTTGATCCGGTGACAGAGATGCCCGATGTGAGTTAGAAGGGAAACTAGCTGTGATTTTTAAATACAGCACGTTTACAGCAAATGCTGGGGAGGACTGATTCATCACTTTAACCTTCAGCGTGAGTAAAAAAAAGGCTCACGATTCAGTGATCAATAAAATAAAAAATGGGCATTTGGGTAACAGAAAATGAGAAAAGGCAAAGCTACAGAGGGATGAGGAACAAGCTTTAAATCAACGTGGCATCAGTGTGAATCACACTCGCAGTGGGAGAAATAAACTGCTCTCTACCACCTGTCCTCTCAATTACAATCTGCTGTCATATCATGTACAGCTAACCTGAAAGTATTTATACAAGTTATGATATAACTGTATAAATAGTGGTGGAAAAAGTGCTCTAAGTAAAAGTACCAAATACAGCAATGTAAAAATTCCCGATGACAAGTAAAAGCCCTACTTAATGTGAACTATCGGCAGTTGCGTTGCATTGTGGGTAATGTAGGCGCCAGGTTTTGAGAAGATGAACGCTTGAGTCTGATAAACTTTAATCGAGTGCAAAGCTAAATTAGTGGATTCGTTTTTAATACTAATCCCAACCTGGGGGGGGCGTGTCCCTTCCAAAGGGTCACGAGATGAATCTGAGGGGTTGTGAGATGAATTATTGGGGTTGCAAAGAGTTTTGCTTCATGATTCTTTTTTCTTTTCTGTAATTGTCATGCCTCAGATCCGGTTACAGCTGTTATCTTTTTCGGTTGTCCGTCCGTCCGTTCAGTCTATTTTTCGTGAATGTGACGTCTCAAGAACGCAGGGAGGGAATTTCCCTAAATTTGAAACAAACGTCCACTTGGACTCAAGGATAAATTGATCAAAATTTGATTGTCAAATGCCAAAACCTCACAAAACCCATTTTTGGTCAAAACTCAAGAATTGTGAATGCAAACTGCAATTTTTTTGTGAAATGTTGAATAATTTAAGTATTTGGGCAAATGGCGAGTTAAATAAAAAAAACGTTTAGCGGAAATGTCTCTTTGGTGGATTTACTAACAACTCATATGTTTTATTTTTACATGCGTTTCCTTTTTGTGTACATTCTTGTGATGGTTTATGGTTTTCTTCTCTCTGTCTTCGCACTGGAACTGAGCTCCCATGTTGCACGAAAACAATTACCAGTTGTCTTATATCCAAGTATCTTATACCTTGTACATCTGAAATGCCACTGGATTAATGTTCAACAATGCTTTGTTATTCATGAAACAATCATATGTATATCATCTGAAATGTAGACGGGTAAAAAGTACAATATTTCACTAAAGTAGAGTTCAAGCTCACAATGATTTCCTTAATACTTCCTTCACCGCCTGTAAGAGCTTCAACAGAGGCTATCGTCTTTGTTTCTGCACAATATAAAATGAACTTTCCTTGACTTGACTATTGCCCACACAAAGCCTGAATTCAGTTTTATTTTACACAACCACCATGACCTTGTTGCTTCATTTGCCCTCAGGTGCTGCAGAGGCTCATCAAGTCCAGAGGCAAGTCCCAGGCCAAACACCTCAATGTCCAGATGGTGGCCGCTGACAAGCTGGCTCAGTGCCCTCCTGTGAGTCTCTATAGAGGACCCAAATTACACAAATGCTCAGTGACTGCAGTCTTTGAAACAACCTGGAGTTTTGTTCTTCAGAGACAGTTTTGGCTTAAGTTTCATGGCTTCAGTTTTTTTTTTTTTTTAAAGCTTTCTAATTCGTGCCAGTTCTATTTCCGCTCTTCGGTAATCTGCTTCGTTATTATTTTAGAAAATGAAGCAAGCACCCCAGGCTTGAGAGAATGCAGGCTTAATTTAATCCAAATAGCAGTCCATATCTTTAGGGAATCACTGTTTCAGATTTTCTCAGAATGAATGCCTAATGCTATTTCGTGTTTAATTCAGTGGGTTCATTCAAACAGAGTCTTTTATTGTGAAATTCCGCCACAGCACAGACTATTTTCTTTAACCCTGTCTGAACCCGTCTCTCCTTCCCCAGGAGATGTTTGACATCATCCTGGATGAGAACCAGCTGGAGGATGCCTGTGAGCACATGGCTGATTACCTGGAGGCCTACTGGAAAAGCACTCACCCCACCAGCTGCAACCCCCCCAACCCACTGCTAACCAAGCTGCCCACAGCCATCCTGCCCTCCGGTCCAGCGGCGGTCACCGGCGTGCAGGTACGAGAGCTGAGGCCACAGAGAGGATGGGGTCTACCTGTAGCAAAGCTGGGCAGGTGAACTGGAAAGGACAGGAAGTGACAGAGGCAGTGCTAGAGGGCGAGAAAGGGAGAGGCAAGAAAAACCCCTGCAGTAGATGATGATTAGGGTCCGTTCCAATAACCACATTTATGGTATTTGATGAGCTGCTTTGTTGGTCTTAACATGGTATTATTTTGAATGGTAGGGAAGGAACTAATTTCCACAAATGATTGATAGAATTGTAATATTTAATATTATGTGTGCGACTGTATTAAGCAATAAACATCTTTTATATTTTCAGCTGTAACTGTAAAATATTTGGACGTGAATAATAATATTCAGACTGAATTCAACTTATACATTTTAACTTCAGTTTGTTGAGCTTAAAGACTCATCACTGCCAACAGCTAGACAAGTGTGGTGCAGGAGATTGTGATGAAACCGCGACAAAGCATTCGGATAAAGTGTACAACAAGTGGGGATTAAATGTATCGTGGGCTGGCAACATGGAGGAGGTAGACCTGAAGTGGGTCAACAGCATGATTACTTGTTACCAATTCATTTATATTCCTTACTAGTAAATATGTCTTTTTTTAAAGCGTGTCATGCAGGATTGATTGTCGGTTTTATGGTATGATTTTGTGTGGTATAACATAACTTTTCAGCGTAGAGTAAATGCCGTATAATACCTTAACCTCTACCCCTCTCTCCATCCACTGCCATCGCAATGGGAAATGTAAGACTGAATATTGGGAAAGTCCTGATATTGATGAGGAGCAGGAATGAGCTTGACATGTGATTGCGAGTGTGGTGAGTGTGGAGAGGCCCTCAGATAAATGCTATTTACACTTCAGGTGCCAGAAATCCACAAGGACTTCGTCTTGATCCTGCAAACTAAAAATACAAAACACCTTGAAGTTTTCTTTAAAAGATTTCCCCTCCCGGATTCATTAACCTTCAAGGATGGTTGATGAATATTCAAGCAGTGTGTGTGTGCGTGTGTGTGTGTCTGTGTGTGTGTTTAAGCATGAGCGCATAGATGCGATATGCACCAGAATCAGCAAGGGTGAAGTGAATATCAATCTGCAGCATGACTTGTGTTTGTGTGTGTTTGCAGTGCGTTTATTTGCTTTCTGTCGCCCGACTGACTGACATGTGTTACTGACCTCAGGGTGGCGTTGCAGAGCCGAAAGGAGACAAAGCGTTAGTGGAGAGAAAGGGCTCCAAAGAGGATCACCAGCACCATCATCACCATCACCACCACCACCGCCAGGACCAGGACCAGGCCGATGCCGATGCTGAGGCTGAGGGGGAGGACAATGAGGAGGAGCGGCCTCTGAGGACTGAGGCCTCCAAGAGAGCCCAGCACATCCACCACCGTTCGTCTTCCACCAGGACTGAGCAACACAACCACCATCACCACCACCACAACAGTCGAGCGCGGGGCCTCTCCCGGCAGGAGACTTTGGACTCGGAGACCCCTGAGAGCCGAGAGAGCCGAGAGACCCGAGAGAGCCGAGAGAGCAAGGACTCTGCTTATAATGAGCCACGCACTCAGCTCCACCAACAGGAAGAGGAGGAGGAAGATGAGGAGGAGGAGGAAGAAGAGGAAGAAGAAGAGGAGGAGGAGGAGGAGGAGGAGGAGGATGATGAGGATCTAGGGGAGGGGCACCCCCAGCAGCAACAGCGTTACGAGCCACTGCCCCACCGGGACCACAACCAC
This sequence comes from Lycodopsis pacificus, assembly GCA_028022725.1. Lineage (NCBI taxonomy): Eukaryota > Metazoa > Chordata > Actinopteri > Perciformes > Zoarcidae > Lycodopsis > Lycodopsis pacificus. Next base: position 16,509,165 of record CM051704.1, on the reverse strand, counting down.
CATCACCACCACCACCACCACCGCGGTGGGGCAGAGGAGGCCGGCCAGAGCACGGGACACCACCGCTCTAAGGAGCGCGAACAGGACCATAACGAACGGAACAAGCAGCGCTCGCACCAACACCGGCCGGCACGCGACCACCACCATCACTACTACGACCGGGACAGAGACAGGGACCGAGAGGGGGAGGTGGCTCCCAAAAAGAGGGGTGAGGCAGGGGAATGGGCCAGAGACTCCTACATCCACCAGTGACAGACCAAATCCCTCCTGAAGCTCATCTGGACTCGTAACCATTCTGTTCTCCCATCGTGCTGCTATACCCTGAAACCACAGCATCCTATTTATGTACACTTCCTTTGTAAATGCTGTTGCATCTTTTTCAATGGCAGGATTTTGATTACATAGATACAAATATAAATATATAAATATATGTATGTGTGTATCTATGCATAGACGTCGTTTATGTGTGGATATGCATGAATATTCTCAAATATGCATATTTTAAACCTGTGTTTGATAAAGCATGACACAAAAGCAGAATTATTTTTTTTTTCTGTACTGAGCTGTGCTTTCTGTGATTAGCATTTTCATTTTTTATTGTTTTTATTAATTTTGCTTGCTACCACTTGAATAATTTGTTCCTTCAGACTACTGCTATGGTTGACTGTGTTGACGGTTGACTAACCAAGTGAGTTTGATGCTGTATTTTGCAGCGGTCTTTTGTTTAAAAGAGTAGTTTTGTCAATTTGGGAAATCCGCTTGTTCGCTGTCTTGCTGAGAGCTACCAGTTTATTAGGTACACCTACAGTAGCTCATATAATGCAGTCTAAAGCAACAGTCCTGCAAGAAAAAGCCTATTGGCATGACGGGTATAATGTTTAAACTGAATTTTATGATCATTTTGGAGACTGCTGTTCAACTCTGTTGTTATACTGGAAGGTGTTTCTATTATTCTGTCCACCACATTGATGTGAATGATGGTAGTCTAAATAACAGGAACAAGACTGTTTTATTAGACTGCATTAGTTTTTTCGCTGCCTGAATAACTGCCAACTGAGTCTAGAGGAGAAGATCAATAACACTCAAATATGAAGTTTCAGCTAGCAGCCGGTTAGCTTAGCTAAGCTGGAAACAGAGAAACGGCTTGTCTGACTCTGTATGAAGGTTAAAAAAAACAATTTAAAGCTCGCTAATTACAGAAAACTTAATTGAAAACAAAAAAAGTTTGGGTTTTACAGCAGGGCTTAACTAACCTTCTCTAAGCTAACTGCCTGCTAACGCTAGCTGCAGGTTCACGTTTCGAAAAAGATACGAAAGTGGAATCAATCTTCTCATCGAACTCTCGGCCAGAAAGAAAATAAGCATATTCCCCAATGTGTCCGACTACTTGATTTTATGTTTAATGGCTTAGTTTCTTTTTTTAAATTCTGCGTCCATGATTTTAGACCTGTGGTTGGAACATATTTAAGCCTCGCTCGAGGTGCACCTTAGTCTTGCTTTCCAAGACGAACGAGTTCTACGATAACTTCCTCTCTTACATGCAGTACTGTTCTTTGTATGGGTCCAGAAACATTTTGTAACATTGATACACACTTTAATCTGCACTTTTACTGATTCACGTTGGTTTCAAGTGAAATTTGATATGACATTGCAACTTTACTGTATAGGTCTACAACCAAAACTCCATCAAGGTTCATCTTTTATTAAGTCTGACCCCCTTTTTCTAATGAACGTTGTTTAATTTCCACTTTAACTGCAGAGTTTAAAGAATGTTCATATTAGGATATCTTCTTTGGTATGCTCCTTACTAAAACAAAATCAAAAGATGCATTTGCAACTCAAACTATTCAAAAATGTTTGCCAGACAAAATTAGTTTTGTCTTTTACCATTTGTTCACTCCCTTGACTAACGCAATCTATTCCAAGAGTCAATGGCGTTGGATCAACTTTAAACTTTTCTTGTATTAGTTCATGATGCTGAAAATCTGAATTAAGTTCCTCAGTTTACAAACCCACCCTGTCCCTTCACTTTCTTTGATTTTGCCTGACAACTGTAATTATAAAAGACTCCATTTCTATGCTACATTGGTAGCACTACAGGTTTTCTAACTGTGTACATGTGTATGTACATAATGCATAAATATAAGGAATAAAGTTGGCAACAAAGAACTGATGCCGAGGGAGAAGGACTTGATGTGTGCTTTGTCAGAAGACCCAGACAGAGGAGGAGAGCGGTGTCTATAAATAGTCATCTGAAACTCTGCTGAAAAATTGAGGTAGACTCATCGGGCCTTCCTCCGGAGTAGTCATGACAACACTGAGGGGATGCATCCAAAATAGCTTCTCCACACACAGACGCCTCCAAAATAGACAAGCGCTCCCAGAGGTGCAGCTGATTTGATCTCAGGATTTGAACGTCGTTTAGTGCAGCAGAGAAAAGAGCGGCCATTTTAACCAGCAATCTACATACAGTTAAAATGCACAGGTGTGTGTGTGTGCGTGCGTGTGTGTGTGGACATATACGAGTGTAACGGTACTGATTGAGCGGAGGTCATTGTGAAGGTCCTCAAAATGCTGCGCGATGGGAGAACAGGCCAGATGTTTGTGCGCTGTCGGCACAAATCTATAACTTCTGTGCAGATTCAAAGCACACCCATAATTCAATTTGCAATGAATAAATTAGTGACGAGTACCAACGTTTCATGAGTGTAATATTATTTGCAGTTGCTTTATACATAACGAACAAGAAGAGAGAAAAACAAATCTGATTTCCAAGTACATTTTATTTTTGAAAAGATGATTTCCTTCTGGTGGATGAACTGCAAACAGCGTAATGTCTCTCTTACAAGCAGCAGAAGTCTTAATTAGAGGTCCCGGTTGTCTCCACCACTACTATAAACACACTAAATTGTTATTGCCTCACATGACCTCTTTCTGCACACTACTTCCTGATCTCTGAGTTCCAGCGAATCCACTGCCACCAGCTGTGTCGTCATTGTTGTTATGGGAATGCAAGCGCTGCTGCATTTGCCAATACTCATTCAGTCTCCATCCCCACGTGCCTCCCTCTCTCCCTCCCTCCCTCGCTCTCCCCTGCCCTCTGTGTTTATAAAGCTCATCCCTATATGGCCCGCAGCTTCAGAGAGCAGCTGTTAAGAGGCAGAAGCTGTAAACAGCACAGTGAGCGTCTTTGTCAACACTGGCCCCGTCAAAGCACACACAGCGTCGGAACATAAACACGATTGTTCCCGTCTGCAGTCTCGTGTGAGAGCCGACGGTGCTGTAAGGAACGACAACATGCCCTCCGGTCAGTCTTTGAGGAACTTGGCGATAAAAAAGCCGATGGTGTCCCCGTCGGCTCTGCAGGGGAGGGGGGCTGCCGTTCCTGTCTGGTCCCAGCTCAGCTCAGGACTGAACCTCTGGAGGAGGCGCAGCTGCTCGGGTGACAGGCCGGCTCCCAGCATGCCCTCCGCGCCGATGTGAGGCTCCTGGAAACAAGAGCGTGATTTGGTGAGGTCTCCCCGAACATCTCTCTCCATATCTGTGAGTCCGTACAGGTGCTTTTACCTGAGGCTGAAGCGTGAGGCAGGGGAAGGTCTCGAGGGCCCAGGCTATCTGCTCCTCGTTCTCCGCTAGAGTTACTGTGCAGGTGCTGTACACAAGAACCCCGCCTTTCCTCAACAGCCGCACTGCCTGCAACACAGGAAGACCTTTTATTAAAGCGGCTACAATCAATATTTTATATAATATGTCACAAAGTGGTTACTCGTCGTGATGAATTCTCCTCTTTGTGGAGCTTTACTGTGAGTTCCAGCTTGTTCTAGTTATTCGGTCCACAGCTTTGCTGTTTTGGTCCCCTTTATAACTCATGGCGTTTTCGGCCAAACTGTAAAAAGTCACTGTACACTAGCTGCTCAGCAGACACAGCTGGACACCAAACACAAAACTCCTCATTAATGTCTGTTGTTTTGTATCTGCTGGATTTAAAAATAAGAAACTGTTTTCTAACAGTCTTATCAACTTGCCCCTCCAAAGTGGCCAAAAATGAGTATTTCTTCTTGCTGAATAACTTTAAGGAGATGCGTGTGGAGACTGATGGAGCACTATATGTCACTAAGATAAATGACGTCCTCTGCACTCTACCGGACTCTAATCTCCCTCTAGTCATCCATCTCGTAGCCATACTTAAAGCAGAACCGCTCTAAAAACACAGTTCACATTTGTGTTAGTCTGCAGTTATGCACGTTTGTATGAAAGGTAAGCTCGAGGTAGAAGGAGAAATACTTTCTAGAGCTGCATTTCTGAAAAACAACTATCAATTGTCACAATGCATGAAGTTTTTTTTCCCTCAAAAATGTGTGACACATTCTAGAGTATAAATCTAAATTGTCAGTATTACAGCATCAGTGGAAGTAACTTGATTAGATAAGAGCAGGTGTTTTGTTCACCTCCCCTGAAACTGCTTGAAGCCCCCCCCCCCCCCTTGTAGGCCTGACTCCCACTTTCAAAAACTAAATTAGAGCAATATATCCATCAGTCACAGCTAAAACTATAGTTTAAATATGTATATATATATAACCTCGAGGTGTATTTTCCCCCTACGATGTGACTTCAAGCAGTACGACCAGACACCAGTGTAATATGTGTCCAATGCTGCCATCAGCTGGTCAAACTGAGTTACTATCAATGTGCTCAAGCGCTGCGTCTGTGTGTGGTCAAACCTACAGCGTGGAATAAGTTGCGCTGCAGTGGCTGGTAGGAGCAGATCTCCTTGAGGCTCCAGGTACAGGACATGCTGGGTCTCTGTCCGAGTCCACTACACGGGGCGTCCAGAAGAACCCGGTCAAAGCTTTCAGGAGGGAAGGGAGGTCCTGGAACACGTTCAGAACACAGGAGATATTTATACATGTAAATATTATTGTTGTTCATTTATTTTGGGTTTATTGTGTCTTTGTTTGTTTGTTTGTGTATTTGTTGTGTCACTCTGTACCTTCAGCTCCCTGTGTCGGGTCGCTGCTCACAGCTCGAGTGCTGTTGAAGCAATAAGCTTTGATCGAACGTAAATGCAACATCTGGGCGTTTTGACGGATTCGATCGATCTTATTTCGGACCCTGTCCAGAGCCACGACCTCGCCCTGTGAGAGACAGGCAGAGACAGACAAAATAATAATCAAAAAAATGTATAAACACAGAAATCTTAATTGTAAGTTTCACAAATTAATTTATTTCAGAACTCTTCTACTGGATTCAATAACAATTTAAAGCTAATTCTATTTTTTCACGACACTTTTCTTTGTTAAATGAAATCCTGTAACTAGCTTATTGGATTACTATTTTCATTATATTCCACTTAACGTGTGTCGTCTTTACGAAGGACAAAGAAACAACCAAAGTCGACTCGGGAGTGCGAGCGTGAATAAATCCTCTCGCTCTGAGGAACAGTCATTTTCTGGATCAGTGGTTCCCAACCTTCTTGGCTCGTGTCCACCGAAATGTCTATTCATGACCTTTCATCAGAAGTTTGAGGAGTCCATGAGCAGCTCAAACTTTCTTAAATAGTTTCATTTGATTCACTTTTAGAAGCCTGAAAGGGTAAAAACCACCCCGTAACTAATCATTAGAGAAGAATCAGGAGAAAAGTGTAGAAGAAATATGTTTTTGATTACCAATGATCCCATTTATCTTATTACCCCTACGATTTATCCTACGACGCCTCTGCTCTAGATTTAGCTGTGTGTTAGATGTGTATTTTAAAGACTGCGTTCTCAGATTGAAACCCTGAATATTAACTGTGATCCCTCGAGCAGCAAACATCTGTAGCTTGTACCTGATCCCTCATGAGTGCAGCGATGTGGCAGGTCTTCCCTCCGGGTGCAGCACACATGTCCAGGATCCGTTCTCCAGGACGAGGCCCGAGAACGTGTCCCACAATGACAGAGGGGAGGTTCTGCACAACATGACAAACAACAACAACAACAACAACACATGAGACCAGGCAGAAACAGTGCCTCCCTCTGTTCTGCTACATTATCAATTGAATGACACTTTAGGGACATTATAGCTCTGTTATACATTCTAATAGTAGGAATACCTGCAGGAATGCCATGTTGGGGAGAACACCGTCGAAGGAAGGACTCTGGTAAAGTGGCTCCACCATCCGAACACCTATTCCTCTAAAATAAAAGACGACAGTGACTGAGTGTGTTTTCCTTTTTGGATTTAAAAGCAGCACAATGATTGTTTGACCCTGAGGAAGACTAGAGTGTGGTCGATACAGAGTTGTCTTGTTTTTAAATCATACAGCCACTATGAGAAAGGCTTTTTAACTTTTGGTTGTATATATATATATATATATATATATATATATATATATGTTAGATAGTACATGCAGTTATTGTACTGTATGGGTCCAAGGAAGTTTCCTTCGGGACATTAATATCCGTCTTATCTGATCTTACTTGGCAGGTTCATCTGTGCAGAAGATGGCGGAGCGGTCTATCTGAGCGACTCCGTTTCCCACAAACACTCGGTTTCCCTGGAAGCTCGTGGCTCCTCGGGTGCACCGGCCGTCCAGGTCAGAGAGGACGGACACCACGTCGCCTGCCTTCATGTCTGAGGACAAAGAAACGCGGGTAAATGACATGCTCGATGACAACAACTAACAAAGTGAAAGCACCGTGATGATGATTCATTTGAATTTAACAGCATCTGTCTTTTGAGTCTTACACTTGGGGCTGGCGACGATCCCCGGGACGAAGACATGAGCGCCTCTCAGTACGGCACTGCCGCACTGAGCGCCGACCACCACCTCTGAGCTGAGCTGCTCCACGGGTCTGAGAACACGAGAGAGAAGCCGGTCACACTATTCTACATCTACGGCTCTTTGGACAACCTCGAACTATGGCAGGGTTCTGGAGATACAGCATATGTTGGCGTGAATGGAGAATTAAACGCAACTTTTTAAGGTTTTCCTTTGTTTAAATGTTTGTCTGCAGGTGCATCAAAATCAAATATATATGCAAAAATGCCACTATGAACCCCTAAAAACAGAACAGAGCAAGAGATTATTATTGTGCTGTTTTATTCTTTCTTTTCTATCTCTTTGGATCAAAACACACAACTTAAAAATTGTGCACAACTGCAGTTGTTACACAAAAAGATTCAGTGGTTGTTTTTTTTAATCTGTCATCATTCCATGAAGTCTCATGTGGGTTTTGGCCTCAGGAAACACTCGCCCAGTGGTCGGACTGATACTGCAATTTGAAGGCTAAGTGTGTGTACTCCATAGAGCAGATTCGTCTGACGCTGTTCCAGCATTCCGTACATACCTCGGGCCAACGACGGGAAGGAGCAGCACATCTGGAATTTGCGGGTGAGGAAGAATCTGAACGGAGGCTTCCTCTGCTGATGAGCTGCACATCTGCTGCTCAAACAACAACAACACGCTGAAAGATAAGGACACGACTGGCCACCGCTGTGGCTGCTTTCCGTACTCCATCTTTCATTCTCACCTTTTTCAGCTCTTCTCCTAACTTGTGTCGGATCTCTTCCAGGGGAGCGAGATGAGTGCTGGCCCGAACACAAGTGTACGAGGGCGGGTGAGACAGACACGTGAGCAGCTTCTGGAAACGACATTCTGCCTCCTGATGGCCGACTGCAGCTAACACCTGAACGCAAACAAGATGACGTTAAATTAGAAGAGTTAAACAACTTCAGGAACTTTATTGATTTCAAGTTTCAGCATGTACCCCAAAAACGGTCACCGTACAGTATATTAAAGTGAAAATAACATTACTTCCACCTGAACAAACTTCATTCAGGTTAGATTAAAGATAATTAATAAATACTTCCCAGAACCAGAGCTTTATTTTCCACTGAGACGTCTATTTTTTACGAGGTTTATTTATGATTCTCCAGAAGAGAGAAATCACTTTTAAATTCCTACCTCCTCGTTTAGGAAGACACTCCGGAGATAATCTGTGACTTCAGGCTTCAGTGAAATCCTTGGAAAAATAGACATTGCTTCAATCTGCACAAAAGAAAAGGATCAGATCAATAACAAATAAAAAAGAATGAAGCACGATTGATGAACTGCAGGAGGAGAATGTAGATATCTGGTTACAGTTTGACAGCCTCTGATGTTGATTGGATGAGGTTAAAGATCCATCAATGGTTAAAAACATTCAATAAATGAGTAATACCACTAGTGTATTGAAAAACAAATAAGTAGATGCTATTAAACACAAATACAGTAAAACCAAAGAATAAAACGATTTAAAAAAACGTTAAAAATAATAATAATGTAATTTTTATGGGAGATCTAAATGACAATAAAGAGCTAATTTAGCTCGTAATTCTTCTCCACAAGGTCCGTCTTTTATTGGCACTTTTTGAATAAAATATAGCACGTGTGGTAAAGACATGAGTAAGTGAGCCCTTAACAATATTAAACAAAACCTATAAATATACTTTACGTCCCACACACGGGTCACATGTATAATCTGAACGCAATCAATCTTATTCAACATATCCACTCATTCATAATTAATGAGTGGTCCGTTCAATGAATTGTCTAATATAAGTGTGAAGGCGATGTGAAGGCTTTGGTAATAATCTTTAGGTACTCACGTTCTGTGGAGGAATGGATCGCTTGTTTTGGCAGCTACTTCCGCACACGTCACGAGCTTGGTCACATGACAGTAGTTGAATTCATAAATGGATGTAATGCAGCCTGTTGATGACCAATACCTGTATGATGTTTAAGTGTTTATGAATATAAATATTACACACTGCAATGTGATTTAAAGCATATAGGGACAGTTTAAGGGCTTTAACATACACTGCAGTTGTACAATTTATTAATTAATTAAAATAAAATACTATACTTATATACTATAAAATGCTCAGTTCTGAGTATTAAAAATGAAATAAATGATAAAAGTAAAATACTTTGTCTGCATCGTCAAATGAAACATAAAACAATTTAACAATTAAATAATTTCTGTTAAACTGTGCCCAGTAATTATAGTTGAATAAAATTACATGTGTTAATGTGGTACATATTTATGTCTGCTCCCTTTTCTTAAAAAAAAGCCTCTCGTCACACTTTTAAAAGTGTTGTTTTTGAATGAAGCTCTTAAAAAAAAGTCAACGCGTAACATGCCCTCACGTCATCACGTAACACGCCTCTACGTCATCACGTAACAAGAACTGATGAGCTGGGGTTGCTTTTTTTCTCATAGAACCACACTATCAGCAGAAGAAGCCGTGCGAGCAGACTCAACGCTGTGCCGCAGTTACCACCAGGTTTGCGGAGGCTTTAACGTTAACCGGGAGCCGCTCGACAATTAGTCCTCGTACCTATGTTTACCGTACGCCACATTTTAGCCGGTTTAGCTACGTTTTAACTGTGTAAACCGGACCGCATGGAGTCGGCGTTCAAACGGTCGGTGAGGTGTTCAGCGGACAAGAGATCATCCAGCTAATGTTAGCAAAAGCCGCAGCGGATTGTACAGTGTGGACGTGAGAGTGGAGAGAAGCTCGGTGCTCACTGACGGACACGGACGTTAACCTGAACAATGGGCCTCATATTCGCCAAACTGTGGAGCTTCTTCTGCAACCAAGGTGGGTGTAACCGAGGATAATAACTGTTAGCATGTCAGCATAAAGTGAGCAGATACCTATAATAACAGTTTACCTCGCTGCTGTGACTCCAGGACTCGCTGTCTTTGTTTAACTCGCACGTCAAAACACAGCCATTTAAACCACAGTTACCCATCTCACCCACTCTTAAGAGTGAATCTGTTTGTCAACAAACGTGATTAACTTAAATCACAGTAAGCCTGCTTGATCCTAGTTGTCAGACAGCTTTACTTCACTTTTCAGGACTCTTCACGTTACATAACTTTCCCTAGAAAGCGTTTAAAAGTACTCCTCCATAACGTTATTTATATTGTGCAGTTTGCTTGGTAATTGTATTAATTGTGTCTCAGTTGTTGCTTAGTTTAACACTGATTCACTTGATATTAGGTCAGTGCAAAACAAAGGAAAGGTATTTATAAAATACACCAAGTAGAAAAATGTGAAAAGGCAACAAATAGCCTCTATAATCCCACCCTTAATCCCACCCTTTCACCCCAACCACCCCACATTACTTTGGGGTTGGTTTGCATGTCTTTCATCTATAAACTACTTTGTGACACTGTGAAATATTAGGCTTCAGATTCTGGTTGGCGCAGTAGTTTTCTTCCCATATGTTGAGTGTTATTCTTGCTGTAAGAACGTTTTTGAGTGGAGTTGAAGTAACAAAGGATCTATTGCAGGCTCAGAGTATTGTCATATTCTGCTGTACTCTAATGGTAATTATATATATATATATATATATATATATATATATATATATATATATATATATATATATATATATATATATATATATATATGAATGTATGTATGTATGAATATATGAATTCCTCTTGTCTTAATGCCCTTTGGGCTGTGTAGCATTATTGCCCGGCCCTGATTCCGGATTACTCTGTTCCCAGTGTCAAGTTGCATTCACTTTAAAGAGATTAGAGGTGAGGAGTTAATTACATATATTTAACACTGTAATTAGATCTCCTAAATGGTGCTGGGAATTGTGTTTGAATGTGTTATTTGTATCACTTCATTCTATTCTAAAACATTTTAGCTGCAGTGTGTGTGTCACAGAGAAGCCGTCTCAAGACATTTTGCATTTGTTTTCTCTCCTGGTAATATTGTCAATGTTTTGTTTATAATTCTGCAGGATAAACACATTCCTGTTTTGGAAATGTGACACAACCTGTGTTACATGTTCTAGGTTTACACATGTTTCCCATAGATTGCTGTTGTTTGCATGTCAAAAAAGAGATTTATTTTTATTTTGACTTTTGATGGCGGTGACGGCCACAATCGGTCCTCACAGGGTAGCTCCTCATTAAGGAAGCCAAAGACAGCCAACACCAGATCCAGTGCACATAGACTGTCGGAATCGCGAGCCCTTCCTTCCGACCAGACATCCTTCCTCCTCGGCTGCCAAAAGCCTCAGAAGGGCAGGAAAAGTCAAAACACTAAAGTGGGATATTTTGGCGTGTCTGTGTCAGCTCTGCTTCTGCATTTAGTCCGTTCTGTTTGTCTGCTTCACGGCCGTCAAAGCCTTTACTGTTGCAAACGTTGCTCGCTGGGTTTCACCAATGGAAAAGAAGTTCCTGTAGTTTCAGCGAAACTGGGGGAGGAAAAAAAAGGTGGTCAGGAAGTTTTGAAATAAGTTCGGTCTGTGTGATTTTAAATGGGCAGCAATGCCTGACATGAACGCGTTGTAGACACTGACTCCAGATGTACTTTTACGACGTAATCATTGACACTGTGCTGTATTTGTTTTGCAGAGCACAAGGTGATAATCGTCGGACTAGATAACGCCGGGAAAACCACCATCCTCTACCAGTTGTAAGTCGTTTTATGCGCCAATTCTACAGTTGCAACAGACTTCAACTCGGTCGTGCTTCTGCAGCGAAAAACTCACTTTATGATCCTGTTTTTTGTAAAGTCTGATGAACGAGGTCGTCCACACGTCGCCCACCATCGGAAGCAACGTGGAAGAAATAGTGGTGAAGAACACTCACTTCCTGATGTGGGATATAGGAGGGCAGGAGTCTCTCCGGTCCTCCTGGAACACCTACTACTCCAATACAGAGGTGAGAAGCACAAGCATCGCTACTGGAGCACATTTTGTACACTGTGTACTACTTTTCTCACAGATGAGTTGAACAGATGAGTTGAACACAAGTATTGTCCGGCAGCGGCCGGGTTTTCTTCACGCGCGTTGGCAGCTGGTGTGTTTGTTCGGAGCACAGACGGCAGCAGGGGCCGCCCAGGTCGGAGGTCGGCCTTTCACAAAGGGGCCCGTCTGAAAGGCGACGCGAGGGTCAGCCTCCGCAGGAAGAAGAAGAACGGGAGAGTCACGCCAGAGGCAGATGTGTCTTATTAAAAAGAGCTCGTGAATTAAACGCCCCTGATAGAACATCTGCCGTGGCGCGGCAACGCGGTGTGGTCACACGAGACCTCGGCTCTTTCTCTCTTACACGTCTCTGCGAAACATTTGAAGCCAGTTTTTTTTCTGACAGATTGAATATTATTCGGCAACTATTCTGGTTATTGAGTGACATTTTTCAAGCTTCTCAATTGTGAGGATTTGCTTCATCTGTCTTTTGTGATGGTAAACTGAATATTTTTAGGTTTTTGACTGTTGTTTGGACAAAACAAGCAGTTTTTTTAAATGTCTGCTTGTGCTCTTGGATATCATTTGTTTGCTTTTTTATTAAGCTGCAACAAATTTTCAACTCTTTTTATAATTAATGAAACTTTTCAGACTTTTTTTTCAAACAAAAATGACAAATGTTCTCTGTTTTCAGCCGCTCAGATGTGAGGATTCGCCTTTTCTTTGTCACATATGACAGTAAATTGAATACCGTTTGAACAAAACGAGCATAAAGACACCTCTCCGTGGGCTTGGAGACACAATGAAAATGTAATTTTCACTGTTCTAAAAACATTTTACATAAAAGATGAACGGATTAACTGCTAGTTCCAGCAGTGTAAAACGTGATCTCATAAACAGTTAATGCTGCATGTTAGAATAAACTGTGTGAGCAGTTAAATATAGGCACCATATATTGTAGTAACATTGCAGTTACTTTGGCAACGTCACTCTTTGTTCTGCTGTGTCAGACTCCTGTAGATCGCTGGCTGTGATTTGGGTCACAGTAATGTCGGATAACGCATGTGATTGAAACTTTTCCCCGAGTCGTTTGGTTTTTAAATGGCGTCTCTGACCAACACGAACGAGCCTCTGGTCCTTTTGTCACACAGGGTCACTCTCTCTCATTCAGAAAGAGGTTATTAGCATCGCAGTCACCAGAACCCATTGTGAGGCCCTCGGCCCGGAAATGCCCCCACGCTGTGTTGCATTTTCATTTCTGTAAATGTCTCCTTTTTTGTTGGCCTCCCACTCTGCAGTTCATCATTCTGGTGGTGGACAGCACAGACCGAGAGAGGCTGGTCATCTCTAAAGAGGAGCTCTACAGGATGCTGGCTCATGAGGTAAAACCATTTCAGCATCTCTTTAAGGAAGCAGACCACACAGACTCTGTTTTTATTCTGGACTGTGGTTTTCCACCACGGATAGCCCCTTCCAGCTTCAGAAGGTGGTAAGAGAGCGAGGTTTATGGTTTCATTGTTCTCTGCTTTCTCCCCTCAGGACCTGAGGAAAGCAGCTGTGCTGATATTTGCCAACAAGCAGGATATGAAGGACTGTATGTCTGCGGCAGAGATCTCCAAATACCTCACCCTGAGCTCCATCAAAGACCATCCCTGGCACATCCAGTCCTGCTGCGCTCTAACAGGAGAGGGGTGAGTGCTATAAGTTGACTCATATGTGTGTACGGAGATGTAGTCAGCAGGATTTTAATGAATTCAGTGATTAGATGTTCATTAAATTCCATCAAGACCAACTGCCAAAAGACCTAGAAGTGCACTCACTATACAGGAGTTTTTATAATGATCAATATCTTGTTTCCTATAAAAGACAATAGAAAAGTATACAGATGTTTTGACTAGTTATTCTCTTTTGTCTAAGCTTATTACAGCAACAACACTGGTTTCAATACATTGTGAGAGAGAGAGCGAGAGAGAGAGAGAGAGAGAGAGAGCCTCTGAGCTTCAAACAGGAAGGAAGCCTCATTAAACTTTATTTGCGCATCACCAGTATGTTGTTGTGCAGCCAGAGGAATAAAGTTCACTGAAACATCCTTGAATAAGTCTTCTGTCTATAAAGAATGTATATTCTTCATTGTTTTTCCAGTTTATGCCAAGGCCTTGAGTGGATGACCTCTAGGGCTGGACTCAGATAGCCCCCCCCCCCCATGGCCTGACTACCTGCACCGCCCACACGGTGGCAACAACAGCTTGTCCTTACCGGCTTCTTTGTACTTTTTATTGTTTTGTTTTTTAATGACAAACTTGGACTTTGAGGAGCATTGACACGCTCCACAGCTGAGTTGTCACGATGGAGCTGGTGTTTCTCCCGAATGGACCACAGCTGACTGACCTGTTTAACTGGAACCAGAGCTTTCACAGTGAAGGAGGAGAAGATCACCTCAGTGAGTTAAGAGTGTGTCCAAGTGCAAAGCAGGGCTGCACTGGACGTGATTTACACTACACACATATCATGTCGCACCATATCATATATCAAGAGAATGCCATAAACATCACGTTGGTGCAGCTCTCTTATTTTTGTACGTATTGCCTCTATAGAAGTTTGTTCATGTTCAGCTAAAACATTGACAAGCAAAGGGATTACAAGCAGTATTTTGAAACCAGCTTTGATGGGAATGGTGGCACAAGGGAGTTTTTCAGAATGATGTTCTCGTCCATTTTCTTTTTTCGTTCTCATTTCTAGCACAGACATTAATGTGTGTTCCACATGATTTCAGGTTCATAAGCTACATTGTTGGTGGTTATTGTTACACTAGAACGTATTGTTCCGTATTAAAATGTGGTCAAATATACATCTCTCTTCTTTATTAACTTTGAGTCTGTACTTGTATGTAATTGAGCCAAATGGTGTGAAGGGTTGTCATGCTAACTTTTTTTTTTTTTTTCTTAAAACGGACCCTTTAGCCATCAAGTGTAAAATGGCGGGAACATCACTACTTCAAGTACAACACTCTGCTTTGATAACAGTATTTTAAATTTAAACACTTCAAGTCTTCAAAACTTCAATTCTGCATTCTGATTTTTATTTTATTTTAATTTGTACTTTATTTTATTTTTCTATCTTGTATTAACATGTGATCATTGGTGCTCTGCAGGCGTCTGTAATGGATCCACTGCATCCTCATACATACATACATACATACATATATATATATATATATATATATATATATATATATATATATATATATATATATATATATATATATATATATATATATATATATATATATATATATATATATATATATATATATATATATATATATATATATATATATATATATATATATATATATATATATATATATATATATATATTTCATTCATCTCCAGCAACTTTGTGACCCGTATTCCTCTCTGAATATTTTGTACTTTAAAAACAAAAGGATCAGAATCAGCCACCATCAAACGTTTATGGGGAAGATGTTATTTGTAAAAAACATCCTGGACTTCAGTGGTTTATTAGCATCACGATAATTCAATATGTTGACCATCATGTAGTTTAAATGCTTGATCCTCAGCCTTAACCAAGCTGTCTGGAAGAGCATTTGTGAATGAATCTGACAGTCTGCCCATGATTTATTTTTGCCCTTGTTTCCTTCCCTTTGACTCGGTGACAGATCGATGCACGCGTCACTTTGAAACCATGTCTACCTTTTGTAACTCCCTTTAGTGGCCAAAGAGGACGAGTTGCATGAGTTTCATTGAATCTGAATCAAAACGGTGAAGAAGAAGTCCATCTTGGTCTTGGAGGGCCTCTGGGTCTCTATACTTTGTGGGACAAGGTTTCTTTACATGAAGAGGAATAAGGGTGGACTGGTCAGCCCCCAGACTCTTTGCAGCATTGAGCTTGATCTCAAGCAAAGAACTGATTTCCAGTCTGTGGTGGTGTTCAGTCTGGCTCATGTACTGTATCTCAGTTTTCAATAAAAACTTTCTTTTGAACTTTGAGCCTGAAATGACTTTCTTTCTTTTTCAGCATCTTTGAAATATTCTTCTAGTTTGAGGTAAAAGGAATACTCGACATTTACTTACAAGGTTCGGCCAAATGTAACCTTTCCGGCATCCTTTTTTTCGACATGCTATACTAAGACTTTTTTCGGCAAGCTATACTATGACTTTTTTCGACATGCTGTACTAGGACATTTATCGACATGCTATACTATGACTTTTATCGACATGCTATACTATGACTTTTTTCGACACGCTATACTGACTTTTTTCGACGTGCTATACTAAGACTTTTTTCGACGTGCTATACTATGACTTTTATCGACATGCTATACTATGACTTTTTTCGACATGCCATACTATGACTTTTTTCGACGTGCTATACTAAGACTTTTTTCGACGTGCTATACTATGACTTTTATCGACATGCTATACTATGACTTTTTTCGACATGCTATACTATGACTTTTTTCGACACGCTATACTATGACTTTTTTCGACATGCCATACTATGACTTTTTTCGACATGCTATACTAAGACTTTTTTCGACATGCTATACTATGACTTTTTTCGACATGCTATTCTATGACTTTTTTCGACATGCTATACTAAGACTTTTTCGACATGCTATTCTATGACTTTTTTCGACATGCTATACTAAGACTTTTTTCGACATGCTATACTATGACTTTTTTCGACATGCTATACTAAGACTTTTTTCGACATGCTATACTATGACTTTTTATGACTTTTATCGACATGCTATACGATGACTTTTTTCGACATGCTATACGATGACTTTTTTCGACACGCTATACTATGACTTTTTTCGACATGCTATACTATGACTTTTTTCGACATGCTATACTATGACTTTTTTCGACATGCTATACGATGACTTTTTTCGACACGCTATACTATGACTTTTTTCGACATGCTATACTATGACTTTTTTCGACATGCTATACGATGACTTTTTTCGACATGCTATACTATGACTTTTTTCGACATGCTATACTATGACTTTTTTCGACATGCTATACGATGACTTTTTTCGACATGCTATACTAAGACTTTTTTCGACACGCTATACAAAGACTTTTTTCGACACGCTATACAAAGACTTTTTTCGACACGCTATACAAAGACTTTTTTCGACACGCTATACTAAGACTTTTTTCGACACGCTATACTATGACTTTTTTCGACATGCTATACTATGACTTTTTTCGACATGCTATACTATGACTTTTTATGACTTTTATCGACATGCTATACTATGACTTTTTATGACTTTTATCGACATGCTATACGAAGACTTTTTTCGACATGCTATACTAAGACTTTTTTCGACATGCTATACTATGACTTTTTATGACTTTTATCGACATGCTATACTATGACTTTTTATGACTTTTATCGACATGCTATACGAAGACTTTTTTCGACATGCTATACTATGACTTTTTTCAACATGCTATACTATGACTTTTTATGACTTTTATCGACATGCTATACTATGACTTTTATCGACTGTCATTCATAATCTCAGTCTGTCTCTCCCTGTGATTACCGGTACTCTCTGATTATGGGTGTTCACTTTAAATGAACCAACCAGGTAAAAAGAAAGTAGTCTAGTATGTTGTCAAGTATATTATGAAATGTAAAAAAACATTTAAAAGTTTAAAAGTCAAAATAAAGTGTCAAAAAAGCCCATAAAAAAGGTCATAAATGTCAATAGTCATGGTATGATATTTCATGAAGAAGTCAAAACAAGTGTCTCAAAATGTCATAAAAAAGTCAGAGTATAACAGGCCGCAAAAGTCATAAAAATGTCGTGAAACAAATCATAATAGCTGGTTGTAAAATGTCATCAAAAGGCAAGTAAGCCAGTTTTGTTTGTCACAAAATGTCATTAAATAGTAAATTTGACTCGTTGCCCTTTTTCTGCATGTCGTCCTCCTCTATCCCCCTTTCCAGTATGTCCATCCTACTCATCTAATAAAAGGCAAAACGCATTTTTTTATGACACCAAATCTAGCTGGAAATGTCATAAAAACATTTGAACCTAGCAGTCATAATACAGTATGCAATAAAAAAACAATATTCATTTGCTAAATGAAACACCCTGTGCCGACACACACAATGGAAGACATTTGAGAAGAGTGAAAATATTTACCAAATCTCTTAAGATTACTTTGATGGTCCAATAGACCTAAACACACAATTACGCAACATACTAGGTGAACATCCGGGTATTTTAATGCATTTCATGAAAGGGTTTTAGTGCAGCCCCTAGGCTGGGTTCAGGTTCACAAGTTACCCTCGATCTCACAAAGAAAGGGAACTGAAATGAAACGGTCAGTGATAGATCGTAGATCAGAGTAAAAGAATACAAGATGTGTACTTACACGCTTGGGCCTAAACTCCCCCAATCTTTCACTCGAAAGGTGATTTAAGTGATTATGTACCTTATTCAAAGAGATCCAAGCAAAGTAGGATTCAAACTGTTTATTCTCATCTGCAATATAATCGCCAATCAAACGAAGCACAGAGCAGTCAAGAAAAGATACGACTCCTAACCACTTGTAAGGAACGTATGAGGAGCGTCTCAATATCTAAAACAAATAAAAAGTACATTAAACAGACATTTTACTGTAATATTTTCTCATCTAAATTGTATTATACATTCACTTTTCAATGAAGCCTTTGATGAACCGAGGTAATAAGCAAAGAAAAACATCGGCAAGACAGACGTTTAGAAACAGGAATAGATTAAGGGAGTGAAAAAATATTAGATTTAGAAGACATATAAGAGTAACCACGGACCTGAAGAAGAGCAGATTGAAACATAATTGGGACGTTTATCAAAAACTTGCTTTCTAAGCTGCACCCAGGGGCCTCGTTTCCTCGTCCGTGCCCTCCTGTCTAAAGTACGGACGAGCTTCCGCAGTAATATGATTCAAAGATAAAAAGTTTCAGTTATAAATGCAGCGTTTATCAATTTCAAACTCAGCGCTCAAAAAAATTAAATAAGTTCTCACAGTAACGCATAAAAATAAAAAGCAACACACAAATAGCAAACAATGAAACAGATGAGTTCTCCGCCGAGCAGTCAGTCTGTCAGAACCGGGTTTCCACGGACCAAATGCAGGAATACCATCGATTTTAAACTGTCCGTTTCCTTTGATGCTGGTGTTTTTCTGGACTCCTCTCTGCGACATCATTTGCCAGAAACTCAGCTCGCTTGTCGTCTTTTGTTGGCCACTCATCCATTACGAGACCTTCGTTTTTCTCAAGCGTCCATGAAGAGTCTCTTTGGAAACGTGGCAGGTGTAGAGAAGCTTATATGTCTGTGTGTGTGTGCGCTGTTTGGAGCATAGGGTCAAAATCCATACTGGAGAAAGATGGAGCTTTTAAGTTTTTAAGAGTCTTTAGAAAATGTCCACCAGCTCACGGTACACGAATCACTGCCAGCAGAATAGAAGGCTTCAAACATGCATTGGTCTAAAGCGTGAAAATGGCTTTTGATGAGGCAGCAAAATCCAAAAAAAACACAAAAAAATGACATGTGGTGAAAAATGAGGAGGAGGAGGAGGAGGAGGAGGAGGAGGAGGAAAAGCCGAGATATTCTTTGGCCGAGGCGTCCATTGGGGAAATTCACACGCACAGAACTCTGGGGAACCTGAGAGAAGATGAGAATATAAATGAAATATAGATTCAACGAATTAAAATGTGTCGAAGAACTGCATTGGCACAAGAAATCTGCAATACTATTAGCCAAACACCTCCTCCATCCCTTCAAGAAGCCACATCCAATCACTACCATATGGTGAATCACAATAAAATAAATAATAATAATAATAATAATAATGTATTTTATTTATAAACCGAATAAACCGACCTGTCCTCGGCGAAGCCGTCCATTTCCTCCTCGTCATCCAGCTCCATGTCCAGCTCGTTGTCGAGACAATCGCGGCCGTAGCCACTCAAGACGCTGCAGGTAGGAAACATGTTCACACCATCAAATGTATGCACGACCTTTGTTGGACTAGATCAAAAGGATGTATCGATCATATTTTTTTTCATGAATGTGCTTGTAGCTGCTGACCTGACGGAGCGACACGTGAAGAATACGATCCTCTTAAGTTTCTTGTTGTAGAAGAAGTAGTTGAAGGACCAGAGGCTCCCCTCTTCACCAAAAGGGTCCGAGTCCAGATCAGGGTTGTAGCTAAGAACAAAAACAGCAAGCTCAGAACCGGCTGAACTCAAGGATTTTCATCAGCAGCATACATAATCTGCTGTATAACACACACACACACACACACACACATGCATGCCTGCGCGCACACACACACACATATATGCCTACCTGTAAATGTCACAGCTCTGCAGGTTGATCTCCTGGTCGATGGCGTTCCACAGCTCCGGCCCCAGAGAGTTGAACTCCTCTCCCACAGCTGAGAACAGGCTGCCGTTCACTGCATTGGCCACCTGGATCGAGGTCATAGTCAAGTCATTATTATATTAAAGAGTATTTTTTTTCCCCCAGAGGGCAGACTGAGCTACAGAGGAGCACACTCACCCAGTTGAGGCTGGGCTCCCGGCTGAACTCGTGGGCTCGTGCGGCGCTGAAGTCGTAGTCCGGTCTGAAGGACTCGTTGAGCGTGGTGATGAGGTAGAAGATAGTCTTCCTGCAACACTTGTCACTCAAGGGGTTCTCCCCGTCCTCACTGCTCTTCCCCAGCCTGGACAGAAAAATGGGAAGAAATTAATAAAGGGAAAATTCTTAGTTAACTTATCCAACTCGAGTGTTATTCTGGTAAGAAACCACACTCTGTGCTAGTCTTCACTGTGGGCTGCAGTACTCACTTTGAAGGGCTGGTGGACTGGGGGGGAGAGAGGGCCTCCAGGACGTGGGGCTCCCCCTCCTGGCAGAACTGCTTGAACATATGTTTATCATCCCCTGCCATCTTACAGGAGTAGCTCTCCATCCTGGAGGGAAAAAAAACGAAATAAATAATACAATACCACATGATCCATATTCATGAGCTAAATGAAACGCGTGGGCTGAAAACAAAATACATAGAACCTGAACGACTTATTTTATGTTGTGGAAAAATAAAACAAATACTGTAGGACTTTATAGAACGTATTATAGAATACCAGCAATGATACAGACTTCTTTTCTATATTTTTGTGTTCAGCTCCAGCAACCTGAACTGAAAGAGCACCATGACCACTGACTTTAAAAAAAGCATGCAGATAGCCCTAGTCACAAGTCAGGGCTGAAGAATCTCATGCGTGTTCCCGTTTGTGGGTCAGACGCCACTGTAAACCGATACGCAAGTGGAGCAGACCGGTGTGCAGTTGTTTATTTTCCATCCTCCCACCGAAGGGTTACGCAAGAGCAACATAAGACGGACAGAACGCCGAGACCCTCGCTGGCCTTGCCAGCCTAATTTTAGGGACATTGGTTGGCAGCAAATACCACAGTGGAAACAACTGCACCAGCTTTCCACTGCACAGCTGACCTGCCGACAAAAACACTGAGTAGCGAGGTGACACCGGAGCCGAGTGAAGCTCGTCTGTAGAAAATATACATCAGCTAAAAGCCTGATGGGTACATTTTTTGATAAAGCCTGCAGCTTGCAGCCCCTGCTGCTATGATGGGCTGCCTCAGTAATCCAGTAAGCAGTCTGAACACCAGCAGCTCTCAGCCATCATGCAGCATCACTGTACGCGTTTATGTGTGCATACATACGCTCCCAATAACACCCTTCACTACAGTCTCCAAATAGCCACAGTGCGGTGTGAGAGGACACCATGTTGTGCGTCAGTCCAGGTCACAATCAGCACAGAAGCTCGGCTTCACCACCCACACTCAAAAGGCCTGCGCTCAGACTGGGCCGCATAACTTCACAACCCACTGGCCTTTATGTAACTGCACTCACTGTCACTGCAAGCCAGCTGAAGGCCATACATAACCCACGTCAAAAACATGCAGCCATTAACTTTCGGTGTATACTCTATATTTATGGCGTCTAGGTTATCAGTCTGTTATCACAGAGTTGAATGACATGCAGGCACTTGTTGGCCCCATTACCCCCGTTCACCTCACTTCATGCATGACATCATAGCAGACAAGGTTTCTACTGTATAAGAAAAACTTACAGTCAAGCTTGACTATAATGGCACTTATTTTGGTATAAACACAACATCTAAAATCTGTTGATGTGCTACAAAAAGTGTGAGTGTGTTCTATGTGTGTCAAATCACAACTGAAGCTTGTCTGAGTGAAGCAGACCCTTGGAAAAAATGATATTAAAAGTCTGTAAATACCCTACTTATCCCCTGAAATTAAGATTGCAGACGAGCGTCTGTCTCTCTCTCATATATACACACACACACAGATAAATACACAACACTGAGGAGTTCTTAATGTTGCAATACAATCTTTAGCTCTAGCTTTGGCTCTTTACCTGCCAAGAATGCGAGACTCTCCTGTTTCAACACACAGCCGAGAGCCGAGGGCTTCAAAGCTGGAGCTTTCCAACAGTTTCATTGCGATCTGTGAAAATAAAAAAAGCAACATCAAGTTAAATGTTAGTCAACCGTCGTTAAACAAACTTATTTTTTAACATTATACTATAAGATGGCTTTTTTTACACTATAATATAACCTTTTGATTACTTCAAAAAAATATATATAAAAAAAAATTCCAGAGTTAAGTGTCAAAAACGTCATACAAAAGTCATAATATAGTATGTCGAGAAAAGTCATAAACAAGTCATATAGCATGTAAAAGTAAATTATAGTGTCGAAAAAAGTAATTTAACTCCGGAAATACTTCATTAGAATTTAACAATAATGTATTACACATGCATACAATTTGAATAGTGCAATGGTTGCCATGTTCGCTCAGTTCCTAGCCAACCGTATTCGTTAAGGCAGTATAAAAAACATATTTTAATAAAAAAACAGCAACATACGTCTATATAAATAGTGTACGGGGGCTACAGCGGCCCCGTGTGGCCCCATTTATAGGTCACAACACAGTTTCCTCTTTCTGTAGCACACCGCCCCTCCCCCACCCTGCTCGATCGAAGTTGACAAATCGTCTTCCTGGTTCAATACGTCGATGTTATTATATTCACTTACCGGGCAATGTTATCAGCGCACACGGGCAGAAAACAACGGGTTCAACTGTCAAACCGTATAAACTATTCTTAACCCAATTGGTGACTATGTGGCGTAGGAGATTATAGCGAGCCCCGCTTTGTTGACGACCACAGCTAACGTTAGCTAACGGGTTAGCAATGCTAATAAATGTTACCTCACTTCTTCACTTCACAGCCGCGCTATTAATTCGTACTCGAGTTTAAGCATCTTACAAAAGCACTCGGTCGAGAATGCGTTATTCTGAGGCCTTTTTTTAAATTTATAGAAAAACTGCTCTTCCCGATTAAATGCGATGAGATTAAATCCAGAGACTGTTGGCGTCCGTCGGAGTCTGTCTGCAGCGGCATCCCTTTCGACCTGATGTCACAAAAAGGCTCGTATTGATTTAAATCAAGTCGCCTTTTTTAACAAGCGACTCGATCACAGTAGTAGCAACTAACGAGCTACCTATCCCGAGTAACGTAGCGAAACGGGTCAAGGGTTTTTGGCAAATCGTCGATTACGTCAAAAGCACATCTACTCTCATGAAAACAACGGAAACCACTGTGTGGTAGCCCAGCCCCTTTTTGTTTATATACGCCTGGCCAACGTACACGCCTACTTATACAAAAGCCCCCTCGTGATTGGCTTTTCATATGGATGACAACTAATGTGATTGGTTGAATCTTGCTCGGTCAATTCATAGGCTAGAACTGTGTCAAATGTATTGACTGTTTATCGCAACGCAGCAACAGTAAATTCAGGGTTGTTTTGCTTGTATTTAAGATATGTTTGTTCATTATCTGTCTAGGATTTGCAACAGTCATTTGGAAGCATTGGACTACTTATGCATACGTATACATGCATGTATTCTCAGTCTCTATCTCTGCATAAAACACGTAATATATATTTCCTCGACGTGATCTGGATCTATTTTCTTCATGATTAAATGGTCCAATATTGTCTTTGCGCACCACTATTCAGATTTGTTTTGTGTGTCGTTTTTGAGATCACATCTATTTCGCCTTTGCCCTGTGTGTTGTCAAATTGTATCTCTCACTTTTATTATTGTATTGTAAAACAGCCTGCTGAACTAAATTGCAAGAAATGTGCTGACTGGTTTCAATGAAGTCTTAGTGTAGGCTCAAGCAGCATGCAGCCACAGTGTGATGATCTGAAGAGATGACATCCATAAAGAAAATAGCAGACTAGCAGAAACAGGTATATTACGCACAATAATGAATAGTCGCCAATAAAATGGTTCTTAAAGCATGTTTTTACGACTATTTATCGGCCCAGTGGCCTAATGGATAAGGCATCAGCCTCCGGAGCTGGGGATTGTGGGTTCAAGTCCCACCTGGGTCGTAATTTAATGTATTTATATACCCTAAAGACACATACTAATAATTACTGTTGCCACTTTACATGCACATCTGATAAAAAAAATACTTGCTTAACTAAACCATGTAATACTGTATTAACTTACATGTGCAAATGATCACCACACTTTATCATTTTAACATTTTATTGACAGAAATACAAAAATCACCAAACAGTCATCAATGGTTTGTCAAGTCTGACTGATATAGTCAGAAACATTGTCCAGGCCTGTGCACTCATTGTCCAGGTACTCTAAAATCACATTACCCCCATTGTACAGGGGAGTTACTTGGTGAGCCAGCAACGAGAGCAGAGTGTCGTCCATCTGGAGAGCCTCACCTGTCTGAGGATGACATAACCGCAGCTTCTACAAATGGAGAGCAGAGAGGCATGTTGTTAAAGTGTTGTACACAAAATAAACATTATGCTATGCTTCTTGTTTCAGGAATATTAAAATGTATGTTTTAAAATGAATTACACGTGGAAGAAAACACGGCTTCTAAGTTTAGCAAAATATGGAATTCCTTTGTTCTTTCGTACCTTATCGGCTATAAACTACAACTATAAACTTTAGCTGTCATGCTTCCGGCTGTTTGGTAAAAACTGGTTAACCCAGCTTCTTGTAATGCAATGCATGTTTCCTAACAGGATTCAGCTATGTGTAGTTCATGTTATGTGTCGGAGGAAACTCTTTCTGAGCTTTACTGTTGACAATCCTCTTTTTTTATCATATATTAAAGAGTGGAGGTTATGGAGAAGACAAGAAAAGAAAATCTAGGAAACAAGGGAAGCAGATAAGACAATTGACTCTACGTTTGCAATGTGTTACCTGAGCTGTCAGTACATTGTTGTTGTTCTTGAGGCTCGCTAAAGAGGCTGCATAATCCACCACTTTCCCCACACTCCATTTGGAACAGAAGAACATGGGTTGGCTGGAGTCTTTGGATTCTTTAGGAAGATAAACCTGAAAATAGGTTCTCTCAGTCTGGAAAGCAAAACAAGTAGTAGTAGGTACGATAAAGTAATAAACATATTATCAAACTACTATTAATGATTGGAATCGAGACAGCTAGCATTGTACCTGTGGCTGCCCCATGTCTCCTGCAGCATGCAGCTTCAGTTTCATTAATGCTACCTTGGCTGCAGTTGCACTGCTCTTTGCTCCTCTGCGTCCTTTACTTTTACATGTGTCCTTGGACTCTGAGTCGCCACAAGACAGAAATACAAACACAATCCAAATGTCAGTAGGTTGAGGAATACAAACAGATGTCCATTAGTTATGACAAAGATGAAAGCATTTTGTTTAATACTGATCCCATGTGGACAAATAAGGAATCACAGAAGAAATGTTGTCAAGATGGCAACTACCAGTGACGGTACGACATCGTAACTAACCAATAATCTTTTGCACCAGCTCTTTGGTGGCGGCCATTCGAGGCTTTTGGACCTCCAGCTTCTCACACTTATGATCATCTTGATGACGATGGCTGTAAGGCAAGAACAAGAGAAATGTGAACCCTTCAGTTTACCGGTTTCATTGATAAAATAGAGATATGCTGTAGTAACCCCTTTCCTTTGACTGCTTCTGTATGAAGTATGTGAGCTAGGATCAACACACATGTTGTTTCATAAAAAAGGTTAAAGAAAAAGAGAAGTAACTGTAAACTTACGCCAAACAGAAATGTTTTTCACACTGCGGACATATTACCGGCAACAGTTCTTTCCCCTTGCAGTCTTGAAATGAGCATGGATAACTTGTGCTGCCTCCCACAGTCTGGGAGACCCTTTTCACTGGCTCCTGGAAAAAAAACAAAGGAAGTATTAAAAACAACCCGGCCAGTATCTAAGGAACAGAGGAACAAATGTTCCTGTAGTAATCTTATCAAAGGACATTTAGAGAATGTAATCAGAAACACAGTGTACCGCTGAACATGAATGGGCCTCTCTGCTTCTGTGATCAAGGCTGTAAAAAACAAACAATTTTTATTTTACAGATTCAAATGAAACACACCTTTTTGATGAGGATGGTTTACATTTGGTTGTTAAAGACTTGTGACCAAAATCAGCTCATATCAGATTGAAGTTACTAGTAATTATGCAAATCATACTTGTTTTAAGGTAGTATAATATTGTCTTTCTTGAAGTTGAGTTTTTACCCAATAATATTTTATCACTTAGAGTAAGGGATGAATGATTCCTCTAACTTTGGACATTTCTTGGGATATGTTGAATTCTTACCAGAAAACACCACTGCAGAGCTCACAGACAAATGGCAGGAAATCTAAAGGAAGATAACAAATGTAGTTAATCCCAGAGTTGAATTCAAAACGCAGACACCTCATTGATAACTCTGTCACAGTCTGTCTATTAGGTACGAGATATTGGGGAGAGGTCTGAGAGTAGCGATGGTTGATGTAACTACAGTTGCTGTACAGTGATGCTGACTCAGTTGAATCAGGCAGAAACTATCACTAGTAAATACAATAAAGTTACCTAAGAGCCAAACACAATCTCTTCGCAATAAACCGTTTTTTATAGAAGCCTTTTATTCTATATAATAACTGAAAACTGGTGTCCGACCATGATTAAAACGGTTTAGTTAGCGGTTAGCTTACTAGCTACCGTAGCGAGCTAACAGTGGCTAACAGCCATACAATAATAAAGCTAGCTAGCTAGCTGACAGGCTAACCAAGCAAAAGAGCCGCTCGCTGTGTTTCATATTAACACATACGGCAGAAGAATATCACACGTCAACATATTTGCTTTTTGGTATTCATATGGAGAGGACACGGACCGTTCTGACTGCAGGAATCGATCTGACAATGCTTCCCAATGTCTATTTCAGCCATTAGATAGCCGCTAGTCTGCGGATGTCAACACGAACTCTGACCCCAGCAGTGACACCACGTGACTGAGTTTTCACTATGGTCATATTAATTAACATTTTTATTTTGAAAGTATTTACTTTTCGATTAAATTGGGATGCAGGTTTAGTAATACGAATATTTTTTTATTTTTTATACTACCAGTGAAAAAGTGGAGGGCGTCAGGTGTCACTACGTCACTCCGGTAATGGTGAAAGGTGTGGTGAAAGGTGCGTTCACTGGCTGGTTTGAATTGAAAGCACAAAGCCGTCGAGCTGGAAAATCTGCTCGGAACACACCCGCCTGTAAAAACATTGTGAAATAGGACGTAGAGAGGTTGGGAGAGCTCGTGTGCACTTCAGTATACCTTCGCAGTTTACAGCAACAAAAAAATGAGCAAAATCGCGAAATTATTCAAGGGGAGCTCCAGCTCGAGCTCGTCGAGCTCGTCGAAGTCCAAACACCACCGGTCGAAGGGAGGACCTTCACCCCAAGAGGCCATTCATAAACTCCGGGAAACAGAAGAAATGCTGACGAAGAAACAAGACTACCTGGAGAAGAGGATCGAGCAGGAAATCATGATCGCCAAGAAGAATGGCACTAAAAACAAGCGAGGTATGATTTTAAACCTATATCCGTGCACCTGGTTTTCTTTGACACTGCCTTTTATTATGTGCTCCAGCTATTGTAAAACTTTAACAATGTTTCAGGGACATATCACTGTAAAACTTTTTACAAGTATTAAAAAAGAGGTTAGGAACAACAAGGTCCCCAAAGCCATGGCTACACATACTTCCGAGTAAAATCATTGGCCGACAGTGATTTGTTTTTGTTCAGCAAGTATAACAGGTTTGTAACAAGTGACAGATAAACTAAAAGGAATTTAATTTTATTAATATACTGTATAAGTATCTCCCTGTGCAAGAAACCTACAGTGTTCACTGTGTTTTTCTCAGTTGAATCAGCTCAAAACTAAAATAGACAAAGGGAGGAACCTTGGTATCGTTTGTATGTGAACGCCCAGCACTAGGCGTTCTCAATTAACCAGAGCAAAGGCATGAAATGATGACAAAGAATCATACTGTATTTGTTTCATCAGCTGCCCTGCAGGCCCTGAAGAGGAAGAAGCGCTTGGAGCAGCAGCTCACGCAGATCGATGGCACGCTCTCTACCATCGAGTTTCAGAGGGAAGCTTTGGAGAACTCGCACACCAACACCGAGGTCCTGAAGAACATGGGCTTTGCTGCCAAGGCCATGAAGCAGGTCCACGAAAACATGTAAGATGGTCCATTAAAGTCCTGGCATGGTTGTATTTTGGTATTGAGCAACACACATCATTTAAATGAAAGTGGAATTAATCATGTGTAATCTAAACCCTTTTATCTCTCTCTTCTCTTAACACCAGGGACATTGACAAGATAGACGATCTGATGCAGGATATCACAGAGCAACAGGACGTGGCCCGAGAGATCAGCGATGCAATCTCCGGACCTTTTGGCGAGACATACGACGAGGTTAATACCTTATAGTCCCTCCATAAAAATCAACTTTCATAGCATTCACTCTCCTAATATGCATTGTACTTTCAGTGTGATGCCTGCTAAACTTTTACAAAAATGCACCTGACAACACTCCTGTGTGTGTGTGTGTGTGCGTGTGTGCGTGTGTGCGTGTGTGTGTGTGTGTGTGTGTGTGTGTGTGTTTGTGTGTGTTTTCTTAGGATGAGCTGCTGGCAGAGCTGGAAGAGCTGGAACAGGAGGAGCTTGAGGACAGCCTGAAGAGTATGGGCGGACTACCCAGCGTGCCCAGATCCAAACTGCCGTCAGCAAAGCCCAGTCACCGCGCAAGTAAGTGCAACACTATGTTGGACGGCAAATTACTGCAGCCGAGACGTTACGCAGCCACGTTCACAATGTTATCACCAAATATGTATTTTAGAATTAAACTGCCCTGTTAAAACTACAAGCATGTGGCCGATACTGATGACATAGAAACATTTGCTGCTTTTTTTGCAGAGGGATTAAAACTTTATACGTTTTTTTGACTGTTGGTCAGACAGAATCAACGATTTTAAGATATTGTTTTGGGCTAAAATAACTTATAAATTTATAATTCTATCGCATTCATTGTTAACAGTTTCTTTCTTTTCACAGCAACCAAGAAAAGGGTTGAAGAGGACGACGACATGCGTATGCTGGAATCATGGGCAACTTAAGTACATTAAAGTAGCCTGAATGTACTTCGCCAGCTCTCTCTTGTGTAAGCTTTAATATTTTTGAAGATTTTTAAGGAAAATGAAGAACATTATATTATTTTGAAAATAAGCTTTCTGTCTATCGGCTTGTCACTTTACAGGTTATACTTATCAAGAACTATAACATTTTGAAGTGTATAAATCAACAAACTGTATTTTCCTGTCTTTACATTGATCATTCTTACTTTGCCTGTACATAATGCACTACTTTCATAGCCCTAATGAAGACGTGGTTATGACTGATGTTTTTAACTCATAGAAGACAATGCCTAATAACAACTGTATTGGCTGTAAATAAAGTCAGATTTTGCATGAATGCTGTAAATATATTGGTTTCTTGCTTGCATTAATGTTCAATAATAAAATCAGTACCCTATATATTGTCTCATAATATTTGTCTACTTTATTTACAGTGGCTTGGAAATTATATTTGTTTGGATTACAAAAATAAACCTACACATATTGGTTAATGTCGACTTATATATTCTTTGTAATAAATAATAGATACTTTTATTAATCCTACAAGGGGAAATGTGTATGCTACAGCAGCATTATGATACAGGTAAGCAATCAAAGTAACAGTCAAAATGAAAATATTGAGTATAAATATTGTAATGTTTTACAGGATCGCTACACTATATACAATGAAATAGAATAATGTTAAATCAACTAACTAAACAGTAGTGCAAAGATTTTTTAACCAACAACAAACAAACAGAATTCTAGTTTTGTGGATGATTTGGCCAGAAAATAATATATCTATATAAGTAATATGGTTTACGTTATTTAAGGTGAGTATTGGACTTTTTAAGACATTTCAGTTCACTTGATATTCATGTTTATTTACATTGTAAAATTACACTTTTATTGTCGTTATCTTACATCCGGAAGGCTTTTATTTTGAAAGATGTAACCTTCTCACGCGGTTAGCTTAACACTTCTGTAAGCAGGTACAAGGAAGTCTTCCGTACGGCGAACTATAGACTCCCAAAGACTAACAATACCTGAAAAAAACCTGAATCAGGGTTAAGACAGAGTATGGAGGAGACTAAACAACTTCAGACGGAAGGTGAGCCGGTGACTTTACGGTCTATAACTGTAAAGTTGGCGTCAGTTGTCAAACTAATGTTGAAGTTTCCGTGGCTATTAAAATTAGCGCCAAGTTAGCAAACTGTTTGCAGGCTAAACATTAGCGTTAAACCGGAATGTGACACGTTTCAACACGTAATAAGTCACGACGAAGAAAGACATATTCCACGTACTTCCGTGTGTTATTACACTGTTTTTGTGTTAATACCATATTTTATACATGAAATATTTAAAAAGTTATTGTCTGTTGTCTTCTTGTAGTATGTTGTATTATGAGTTGTATATAGTAGACAAAAAACACAACAAAACACATACATTAGGTTGAACTAAATTATTAATCAATTAAGGAATTATTTTATAAAATATGGCTAAACTATCAGATGATGAATTGATTGTTTAGGTAATCTTAAATCACAATTCATTTCTGTAATTAATTGACAACAAAAATAACCTTGTATGTAAACTATTGACAAGACAATAGCAACTTTTATCAATACTGAAATGTATACATTTAATGACCACAGCCACGGATGCTCCTGGACCAGAGGAGGAGGCCAAAAGGGCCGCCGCTGCAGCCAAGGCGGCTAACCGCCTGCCTGAAGTTCGCCTGGTGGTGCTGGGCTGGAGGTGGCCGGGGAAGAGCCTGACCGGAAACACCATCATAGGCCGAGAGGAGTTCCGCTTGGAGCGGGCATCCGAGTTCTGTGTGAAGAGGCAGACGGAGGTGCTGGGGCGGCAGCTGACCGTGGTGGACACTCCGGGCTGGTTCTCGGCCCAGGACACGCCGCCCTCCTACAAGGAGGAGCTCGTGAGGGGGGCGACTCTTTGCCCTCCGGGTCCACACGTCTTCCTGCTCGCCATCCCCGTCGGCATGTTCACAGAGGTGGATCGCGCTCGCATCGAGGAGCACGTGAGCCTCTTTGGCGAGCGCGTGTGGAAGCACACGATCGTGGTCTTCACCTGGGCCGAGGTGTTGAAGACCATTTCCATCGAGAGGTACATTCGCAGGGAGGGCAAGGAGCTGCAGTGGGTGCTGGAGAAGTGCAAGCGAAGGTACTTTGTCATTAATAACTGCATATTCGGGGAGCATCCCCAGGTGGAGCGTTTGCTGGAGAAGGTGGAGAAGATGGTGGCAGAGGAGGGGGGCTACTACGACCCAGAGGAGGTGGAGAAGGAGGAGAAGAAACCTCTGGATGAGAACCAGAATCCAGCTCGAGAGGGACGGGAGCTGGGGGCACGGCCCAAACAGAACTCTGTGCTGAGTTTGTCTAAAACCATGGAGGTGGAGCCGCTTTCCAGTGAGTGATGCACACACTTCGGCTTCCAAGAAAGTCAAACTGGAGCCTAAAGATGTTATGAGTTTCTTTCTTCCTTTATTTCAATATAACAGACAAAGATCATTATCCTCTAAAACAACACTAGAATAATGAAAATGATGTAAGAATGGAGCCCTGTTAATAATGACTGTGTTTTAGTGTAGATTAAAACACGATGGACCCGCTCAACCACAAGAAGGAAAAGGGTAACTGAAATTTCACTGAATGTACAAACCAGTGACTTATTTATTTTTTTAATCTGTGTATTTTAGTTGTGTTCTTTATGATTCTCACTGTGATGACACGAGAGGCCTTTGCCACATGTGTTTTCATGCTTCATGATTTATGTTTCCTTTAGTTTTAAAGATGTTCTTGTTGTAGCATCTTGAGGGTTGTGTGATGGGAGGGATTTAATCGAATCCAAAACAAGGAAGCACAAGCCGTTACACGTCTGGCCGTCATCAATTTTAAACCCAATGTGTAAACTCTTTAAAGTCTTGGCGAATACCAACGGCAGAACTGCATTAATAAACTGTTGCCAATATTCTGCCGATGACTGTTGAGGGAATTTGTTTTTCTTTGGCGATTCGATTCCCATTTGTTGTGACCAAACTGTAAATGCTTTTTCTCGTGCTGCGATGTTTATTACTCTCTCAGTGTGCAGTTATAAAGCACATTAGTTATTGACTTTGTTTCCCTTAAATGGATCTGTCACATTTATATCACTGTGGTAGAGGGATATATTTCAGGAAAGGATGCGTGGACACAAAGCGCGAACTGTTTTGACAACCGATTAATTGTTTAAATTCTTTTTTTTTAAATCAGAAAAGGGAAATTCTCGCGGCTTTGTTGATTTTCTGAAAGTAAACAGTAAATATCTTTGGGTTTCGTAGTGTCGGTTGGACTAAATAAGCAATTTAAAGTCATCTTTTCGGGCTTTAGGAGACTGTAATGGGTATTTTTTTAAGATTTTGACAGACTAAACAATGAGCTAATAGAGAAAATAAGTGTCAACCTTAAAGGACGCCCAACCACTGCTGCTGTTAACTTACTCTTTAAGGGTACGAGCAGTGTGTTTGAATGTAAACATAACTCTGTTTACAAGAAAACAAACCAGCAGGCAAGGTTTTTGTTTGTCGAAAAACAATAATCTCGGTGAATGTCTGTTGCTTTCAGTCGGCTACACAAGCACTAAGCAAGACTCTCCAACTCTTTGTTGTGGTGTACTATTATTGGACGGCGGAGTCAGCTGCTCTGGACAGACCCTCAAATCCTCTGAGGACGCGTGTAACTGTGGTTTTTTATAGGCCCTTGATAGCTCAACCAGGGTTAAAGGAAACGTACAGTAATAGCAGTTAAATACTGTAGCTGTGTGATTCACCTCTTGTGTGTCTGGACTGGCCTCGGCTGCACAAAGCATACACAGTAGTGAACACCTTGAACGTATCCCTCTGCTGCAGAGCAGTTCACATATACACAGTTACCAACTGCCAGTTTAACCCTGTTGATTTAGGTGAAATGTAGGTGCGACGGACGATCGAATAGAAAACCAGCAAGGCCCCGATGGCCGACTGACTCAAAGCCTTCTATTACGGGGAAGCTGTAGATACTGTTCCTTAAAGAAGCTGTCAGCCTTTTGCATGAATGTGTTTTTACTTCGTAGAGAGCAAATCCAATGCTGTATCCTCAGACATGACGTGTGATAATACTGACGTGTTTGTTGACACTAAGTGCTGAAATATGATACAGGAAAGAGGTCCGCTGTAGACCGAATGTACACTAGTGCCTAAACTCATTCTCTGATTTTTTAAAAAGTTTTATTATATTTCGCGGTTTGACAAAAACACGTCTTGAAAAAGTACTTTAACACTGCTACAGGTGCGGGGCATACTGTATTTGATTAATTGATAATTAGCATGTTTTCAAAAGCAACATGGAACCACTAATCCACCAGTCAGAAAACAGCAGAATTATTTAATAAAACAAATATATATAAAGGATGGTTGGACACAAAATAAGGTCAGGATATAGCAGACGTGTACAACAACTGCTATTGGGGCATGCAACCTAATACAAGCCACCTCTGTAGCAGTGTTTGTAATGGTGTTGAGTTACTTTCCAGCATGTGAATCGGGTTACTCTTAAGGAATGAATGAAGGTAACGGAGGCGACTGCTTTTGCTGTATCTTCTGTAGACTTATTGTTTTATTATTATTATTATTATGTGTCTTATTGGCCCACACTATGTACAGTAGGTTTGCTTCTTAGAAATGCTCTGTGTTCTTGTACTAAGCTCAAATAAATGTATGTTTTGATCTAACTCTGGGGCCTGTTCCTTGAAACATTTACAGGTAAATGTGCCTCTTTCATTTCCGAATGAGGTGAATTTGAATGCCTCGGCTGTAACTGCAGACCATCAACTTTAAAGCTATTGGCTTGAATAGAAGAGACAGCTATAAAGCTTACTACGGCTCCAACTTCATTATGGATGGATAGTTCAGTTAATGAAATGTGGAGAACAAAATGTAATGTTTATGTCCTGTTTTATGCGACCGTCAGTCCAAAACCAAAAGATATTAAATGTATCATCATATATGACGAATAGAAGCAGTAAATCCTCACATTTATAGAGCTGGAACCAAAGAATATCTGGCATTTCCTCTTGGAAAAACTATTAATCAGCCTTTAAAACAGTTACGGTAGCAGCTAACTGATCACTTGTCACTGTCTCAGCTCTAAAGATTAAAAACTATTATAATAAGTAGCCTGCATATAAAGAGACACAGATAGTATTGTTGTGTAAAGAGACAGGAAATAAGCTGCTGTCACAAAGTAGTAGATATGTTTCTGTGATGTAATACTTTAGAAGAAAAGGATTCATGTTGTTTTAGTTCCTTTATGAACAGCAGCTGTGTTCTGTGGTTCGACCACTAGATGGCAGTAAAACACCAGGTCACAGAGACGAGGGGACACGTTTACAACAGCAGCAGTTATGACCTCGTCTACAATATATTCATCAACTGGATTTGGGGAAAGCAATAGCTGGGTGTCGCAACGATTAACAACCACTTATTGTTTAGAGGCAAAATGTGCAGCGCTTGTCTTTATGTAGCACGCTTCATTACTCCCTGACTGTCCTGGAGTTATTGCTCCGGTGCGGAACATTATAGAAGTTTAATTCTCTTGTTGTCCTTTGTGCTCCTGCACGGTCTGTTACAGGGGGTGGTCGAACTATTTTCATTGTGGGCCGTAAACTGAAAAATATAAGCAAAGGAGTCACGGGCAAAACTCTTAGATATAGATGATATAAAGTATACAATAATGCTCTTTAACTGAATGCTTCATGAGGCTGCAGGGAGATTTCACGCTCAAGTGATTGACTTGCAGAATGATTATTGACAGTCAAAAACTGGATTTCCTCCAAATGAATCAGCAAGATCTTATTTTAATTTCTTGGCATGCATTTATTAAATTAACTATGGCGGCAGAACAATGGATGTCAAGTTCTCCGCTGCTGCTTCGAATGCATATGCACACAAATACTGATTAATGGAACCGTGGAAGTGGTTGTGTATTAAATTAGCTCCTTCTCTCCTATAGCGCTGTAGAAATATAACCGAATGTACACTTAAATGAAAAACAAGACATTATACACAGCAACTGGTGCAGGCTACAATAGCACTATGGAGAGGGTGTGTTTGTTTTTAACAACATTGTTTATTATTTCAAATGTAATCAAAACAACAGTTACAGAAATTACAGACAGCGAGCTATGATACTGTGTGATTTTGAGCCTCATTGTGTGTCATGATAAGATAAAACAAGGTCACAGTTCTTGTTTCTTTATATTTAGCTCTGACGATCGGGCCTGTGAGCCAACCCCATAAGTCAGTAACATGTCTCAACAACATCACTATGCTGCTATTCGTCATCTAAAATAACATCGTTAGGAAAGTGGGAATTAAAGTGATTAGTCAAGTCCAGTGAAGCAAGTGAAGACTTTTGCTGTTTCCATCATCAAAGTGTTGAACACAAATGAATCCGACTGTAGGCCACTTCCTCTGACACTGAATATAAAAACACTTGCAGTTTCAGGTGGCAGTGAACAAGCAGATGCGATAAACACAGTTTAATCAAATTGTGTTTATGTTTTTTTTTAAAGATTAAATAAAAGAAACCACCCTCCAAACTCTTTAAATGCAGAGTACTTCTCTCACTACAGCTACCGCTTAAACAAGTGGAGCAATCCAAACACAATTTTGTTTGATTTTGACAATCATATTTAGGTGTGTAGCAGTTCCAGGTGGCCGTGAACACAAGCAGATGTGCCAAGCACACTCGCAAGGGGCATTTCTATGCAGGGGGTCAATGTTACCAACATTAGAGAAAGTTTCTGTATGCATGAAAAAGCCCGTTAAACGTTTTGCTTTTTAAACACCGATGCTGAAAGGAGTTACGAGGAGTCATAAAAGAGGGTTTGAACTCTCACCGTGACCACATTAGATCTCAGAGAGGGTCATGAAGAAAGGTCTACGTGAGGGTTTTAAACAGCCAGTGAGTCCTTGGTATTTGTGCATTAATCTTGTTTGCATCTTTGGGTGGGTCAGTGTGTTTGGAGGATGAAATGTATTTGTCAGCAGTTGGCTAAACCCCGCCCCCTTAATAACTGGTGCTAACGTTACTCCAGTTAAACTTTCCCTTCTCAAACCTATGTTTACAATGATAATGTGGCAGATTTACATAGACTGTATATAAGAAGCAGATGTACCATCAAATTGATTTATTATTTTATTAAAACAATACGTTGCTAAGCAATGGACCGTTCCAGACTCTCGATTATATCATTAGCTGTAATTAGGCTAGCTAATTAGCTGTAATTAAGCTAACTAATTAAGCTAACGTTTAAGAATTTTGTAAAAGCGGTCTTTAAAATGCACATGACGGCTACATACATGATGTAGCTTAACAATAAAAGACTCCAGGTTAACACTGCCTTAGGCAGACACAATTGTGTTAGCATACAAGCCAAAACGCTACAAGTTAACGTCACAAGTTAACCAGCGATCTTTGAAAAACCCAGAAGTTGGTTTAAAAACACTTACCGCCGCCCTGACAGTGTTTTCAGAATTATCAAACGATCTTCTAGCCATGTGGATGAGACAATGTTTCGTCCACTGCAAGATAAAAGCTTATGTTTAACCAGTTTCCCAAGTTGCAACTTTGTTTTTAATCCAGGTAACGTTAGTCGGCAGGCTAAGCTAGCGGTTAACATCTTTGTGTTGAATCGGGAAAACAGGTGCAATTGTCTTACAAATCTTGAATATTCAGGAATATTTTTTTATCCATATATTTCATATATATTTCGAAGATTCTTTGGGGATTCAGGAAATACCTTCAAGTGTTTGTAAACTCTCTCTTCAAACATCTTCGGCTAATTATTTTGCATGAAAACCGATGGTTAGCTATAGCTAGCTAGCTATCTTGAGTAATTTGTAGCAGGAATCAGGGCGGAGCTGCTAACACTAGCCTAAACTCTTATAGCTTCCAGGCTGGCCTTCACGCAATGCTAACTTTAGCAGTGAACTTTTAAACTTTTAAACTCCACAATGTAATGTAACACTGCTCAGTTATTAACGCTAGCTAATGTCGCACCTCTTGGTCTTGGAAGTAAGCTTGATTGCTAGCTAGCTACTGTATGATGTAAGCTAGTTAGCCAAACATACTTTACATTTGGGTAGATAAACACACAGTTTAATCAATTCATTTATTTTGAGATTAAATAAGAGACACCATCTATAATCAATATACTACAGCTGTAATTAGCTGGTATGTTCTGGATGGTGGTATGGCTGCTGAGGACGTTGAGGTAAACACTTGAAAGAATGATGCTGATTAGTCTTTGGTCTCAATGTGATAAAGACATGGTGGGAATAAAAAAAATATTCCGGATGATTGTTATTTTTATGTATTTACAGTGTCAAACTGAATGGGTGTAATATTGCACGCTTCATTTTGCAGTAGAATTCTAGGGTACTGATCTTAATTGAGTCTACAATCATTGGCGTAAAAGCATGATTTTGACTTGAGATAATATTCTTAAAAGTAGAAGTAAATGTTTGGATTTGTTCAGTCAGAAGCCTTGTGTACCGATTGGTGACAGTAATAATTGGAACAGTATTCACATGTAAAAAAAGTAGAGAAAAAAAGGCCACTCATAAAAAATAAAAAAAATTGTTGTTTTTCTGTATACAATTCCGCTACTCTACAAATGTTTGCCATGAGTTACCTGAATCTGCAAATGTTTTGGCCTTGGTATATACATATTAATGTGTTGACACGGATGAGTCGACCATAACTTAAAACAGACTAGCCTATGGTTATGCTGGCAACATACTAAATAAGGAAACCACACTGTAAAAATCAAGAAAAACTCCAATCATACCAGTGTGTTTTGAATCACACAAACGATATCCAGATACCTCAGATTCAAATCAACAAGAACCACCTGTGCAGAGCCAGCTCAAACATTTGCACCCATAAAGCAGGTGGATATCCAATCACTAATGTAAACTGCTCTCTCTTGCATTCACACTCATACACACACACACACACCTACACACACACACACACACACACACACACACTGAATCACTTACACTTTAGAAAATATATTCAGCAGACACACTCACAAGCGCCTGTCTTGTAAATCTGCATTAGTACCACATGTCAAATGAAAATAAAAAATGTGCAAACTCTAGTCAGGAACAAAATGGCACGGCAGTAATGTCAAAATAATGCAAAAATAAAAACAAAAAAATACATAAAATGCTATCCATGATGTGAGGAATCAATCAATGAACCAATCAAAAGAATAAAAGAACGATAGTGTGTGCCCGTCACCCATTTAAAAAAGAAATAAAAAAACACAGATATATTCTCAGTGAACGAAAATCATCTTACACTTCTTAAACCAGCCAAACATCACAAACTAATTCCACACCGCTGCTGTGATCGATCGCAGCGACAGCACTCCAGCTGGCGTCATGTCGCTCAGCTGCCGCCTCTCTGTGCAGGGCAGGCAGTGGAAAAGTCAATTAAGCCCGCTATGGTATTAAAAAGCAATACCGACTGTCTGTACAGATAAAATGTGCCAGCCCCTGTGAAAACAACATACTGAAAGAGAAAGGAAAATAAGTAAAAACCTGATGGATATACAAAGGCCTATACAGTATAACCCCACCAACAATAAAGTGGTAATCTCTGTTCACATACTCTGTATTGTTTCTGAAAATATATATTGTATACTTCACCCTGCTCCCCCCCCCCCCCCCCTCAACCACACCAGTATCCAGTCTAGGCAGTCAGGCTGTACAATCCCTCCATGGCATTGATGCTGTTCCCTCCCTCTGTCCCCAGTCAGGTCTTTGCCAACAGGAGCTGATCAATGGGCTTGCCGGGGATCAGTTTTCAGGGTTTGTCCTCACTTCCTCGTATCGTTGGCTGCTGTATTCCGGTCTCACCTTGCGCTCGACGGGCCGATTCCACAGTCTTAGCGAGTCATTGTGTACACTGATGAGCAGATCCTGGAGGTTCCCTGGTGAGAAGCCCCTGTGGCGGAGGAGGGGGCGCCCCCCCTCCTCCCTCAGCACTGCTCAGACTCGATGAAGCCCTCCTTCTCATGGCCCACTGGCTCCACCTCTGCGTAGGCCGGGTGGCCCGACCCACGGCGGAACTTCATGGCTGGCCACCTGCTTGGGCGTCTCTGCGAGGACAGCGTTTAGGAAGAACTGTGTCACAGTGTCGTCAAGGCTGAGGTTGACCTAAGGAGAGCCGTACTGTCCAAAATCACTCCCTATTAACTATATAGTGACCTATATTTCCCCCCCGCCATTTGATTAGACTACCATTTGATTCTATTGTAAATGTATTTATCATAGTATTGCACTGTGTTGACTGTTATGCACCAATCAACAAGCCAAGTTCCTTGTACATGCAAACATACTTTGGCTAATTTGGGTGTCTTGAGTGTGTAGAATGCTCCACATTTTATAGAAGCAATTTACAGCCGTGCAACTCTAAACCTGTCAGTGATCGCTGTCCGAAATCTCAAATTTCTGCTCACTACAGAGTCAATTATTGAGCGTCTCATTGCACAGGGAGTAGTGGATGAGTGAATAAAGGAGTGATTTCAGAATTAAGCAGCGGCGCTCTGCCGAGTTGAGGTGTCGCATAGAAACACCTCAATAACATGTTTCCTCGTGTTATAGAACCTCAGGTGGTACATCTGAGATGTCTTGACACGTCTGAGATGTATTCTGAGATCAACACTGGTTTCAGTCTTTTCAAGAGATTTGTTGACAATAAACAATAAACTGTCTTTTCCTTTAAAAACATAAACTATAAAACTCAAACTTAGTATGCCTGATGTTGACTTCACTTAAGAAAGCAAACTCCACATCAGGGAGTTCCTGTGACTGATGATGACCTCGTAATACTGGCAAAGAGAGCGACTTTGAAACATGAGCGCCTTCGTTTTCAAAAGATGCTTCTCTCCAAACAGCAGCTACTCTGTGAATTCACATTGATTTATTAAGAAGGACTGTGTGCACCAAGTTTCATTGCCCCCCTCAAAAAAATCTTAACATTTAAAAGTCAGGAGTTGAAGGATGAAAAGCACCGAGCGCTGAATGAATGTGGTTTTATTTTGTATCTTTTCTTGCTATTACACTTGAATGTCTGAAGGTTTGAGGAAAAACTTCAAAACTAAAAGCAGTTTGTACACATTCCTCACTTAATAACTCTTTTCTGTTAAGTGTTAAGTAAAATCCTGAATATAATAAATCATAATAACAGGGAATATCTTTTTTTCCCCCAGCAAATCTAACTTTTAAGAATATGAGCTATTTTGTTTATTAAAAATATGTCACAAGGTCCATTTACTGGCTGTGTCGGAGCTTTTTATCATATCACACAACCTTCCTCAGCAGATGAAGTTGTCCAAGAGTTGGAGATATTTTTATCTTTCAGACTTCAAGGACTTCTTGTACACTTTCTGCCAAGTATGAGCTGCTAATCTCAAAAGCTCCAGAGCAGCTAGATACTAAATGGACCTTGTGGTGAGATTATTTTTTGCTTACTTCTGTTTCTGAGGTCAAGAATAAACTTTCACTCTCAATGAACAGGTTTCCTTTCCTTTTGGAGCGTCGCGTGAGCTGGTATCGTCTCCACTCACCTCGATGAGGAAGAGGCTGGCAGCGGAGGTCGGGTGATGGTAGATGTACACGGTGACCAGCACGCCGGCGACCAAGACCAGCATCACCAGGAGGATGCCGAGGATCAGACCGGTGTGCAAAGGGTGTGCGCCTGACTTCCTGTCTACAGCACTGTCTGCAGGCAGCACTGAGAAGCAAAAACACAGAAGCACCCTGTTACAGCCTTTAATAAAGAGACACATGTTTGTTTTAAATGATAGTATCTCAAATGCAGAGATATTTTGGATAAAAGCAAACACCAAAGTTACGTTTTTATCCTTTTGCTGCAGTGCCGTTCTTGACCAGCAGGGGTCACTCATCATTCATCAATACCCTCTTTTGTAACATGTACTAATATGCCTTTAAATTGACATGCTTGCAGCCAAAATGTAACTAAATGTCATCACATTGAAAAAGACAAACATTTAAAACTGATTCTACTTCAGTCATGTATGGTTGAAAAATGTTCAAATGCATTTTCAGTGGATTGCACAGTGGTTGTTAGAGATTTCAGGGGACATTTCCTTCACTTTGAGATTAAATTCAAGGTACATATTTAAACAGGGTCGTCAGCATGACCAGAGTTAATCCCAGACCAAGGTTAGCAGCATATGTCCCTGATAGAAGGTGGAAACAGGCTGATAAGAGTCCAACTGTAGCCTCCAGCCGTGGCAATGAAAAACTGAAGAGGCTGCATATAGTGACTACATCCTCATTTTGTCCTTCAGCGAGCCTTGGAAGACATCACTCGGTGTGTGACGTCTTAGAAGCTACAGTACTTTTGTCAGAGTCACGCTGTAGTCAACCCAGCAGGTGTTTTTGAGAGTTCTTTTGAAGATGACGAGAACAGCCTGTAACCTTTTGGACACATTTGTTTTTAATCTACGGTGGCACAATTTCCCCGTCACAAAAAAAACAAGAGCATTTTCACCTGAAACTCGTCAACTAGAAGAACGCATAGAGTAAGAATAGAAGAATAAAATACAAAGAGAAACAGTGAAGTAGTCCCAGTAGGGATCGTGGCAAGCGGGGGGGGAAACTAATGAAGTGATTATGAAACAAACAGCAAGGATGCCCTCGTAACTTATCTCACACAGATTTAAAGCAGGATCAGCCCAGATCTGTTCACACGGCTGCAGATTTCTCCTCCTATGCCCGCTTGACAACCTCTCCCCGGGCTCCTCCCTGGCTTTAATTAGCAGCCGTAGCCATCGCCGAGCTTGTCAGCCAACCAGCTTCTCCCCTGGCTCCCTGCCTCATTGATTCCCAGCACACAGAATAACCGGGTGGCAATCAAACATGTCCAATGTGTGTGGGCGGCCACTGTGAATGTGTCGGTCGGTAAGTCTGTGTGCAGCCGTTATGTGCACTCCTAAATTTGAAAAGTGTGGATACTTTGGTGTGCTGAAACACCACTCGATATAGTTTCACATTAAACAAACAGAAAAAAACAATAGGTTACCTCTATTGTTTTTTAATCCGTTTTCATAATGCCATTTGTGGTTTTTCATGATAGTTCTTAGAATCAGTCAGTCAGCCTTAAACGTAGCAGCTCAGGAGCCATATACTTTTGCAGAGAAGTTAGATTCTTGTTATTGTGCTTAATCCTAATAAACACGGTGTGAGTGAGTTTTATTTGTCTCTTGTTTTCTCAGAAAGGTAGTTTTTCCCGCGTTTATCTGCCAGAGCTACAGAGCCCAAGAGCCATCTCTTGGTCAGCTGGAAGCCCAAGCAATGCGACAGGCTGTTGGTCCGGGTCGTTAGTAGCTTAGCAGGGGGGCATGAGACTGAGCGAAGATGTAGACACAATGAGAAATCAACAGCCCAGCAGCTAAATAACCAGCGGGACGCTTGAGGAGACGGGTCAGCCCAGACCCCTGGACGTGCTATCAGGACTCTTCTGAACGGTGCATTTACACCAATAAGACAGCACGGTCTATACCGGGTCGTAGTGGGCTGTTGAAAGACAGGACAGTGAAATACAATGCAGTTGTAAGTGCATTAAGAGTCTACGGTCATGCTGTAGCTGCTCTGTGAAGTTGTACTTTGGCACAATGGTGCTTTGAGCTAAATGCTAACATGCTCACAATGCTAACATGCTGATGTCTAGCAGGGACAGTGTTTACCTGTAAGCATGCTGTCATTTTCTATTCATGTAAAGTTGTAAATAGTTGAGGCTGATGGGAATGTCATTCATTTTGCAGGTATTTGATCATAAACCCCCAAAAAATGAATTGAAACTTTGACCTCTTGGTGGCGCTAGATGAGAATGTCATTTTGGCCGCCGCCCTCTTGGCTTTAGCAACCGGTGACACGAGAGGATGGAGCGAAGTCATATAGTCAGTCTACTGTCTGCACATAATTCTATCTCAGAAAAAATTAAATGCTGTCATGTAACAAGCTGGAACCAACATCAATCAACATAGAGCCGTGCTGTCAGCACGGCTAAAAATGTTCTCGTTCGTAATTATGGAAATAATTGGTAATATCTATCATTGTAGCACAACGGAGTCTGGACACAGAAATTGCTCGCCTTCAGCAAATTGCCCTGAATTCGTTCTCCATTAGCTTTGTCCTTATGTCTGCTAACCTGAGACTGGCTGAGCACTAATGGACAGCAGAGCTCTTAGACGCCAATCAAATACATTAGAGCTTTTGAGAAAGGACAAATGAGACTGAAAGGAACCCAGCCAAGCTGTTTCTTTTCCAGCGCTACATTAGTGGAGCACAACCGTTCCCTCGCCTGGCTTATGTTTTTTTTACAACAGACCTATAATCCAGATTCTTTGTAAATGGATGCTGAGGAGTAGCGGTGTTGAATAGAAACTCCGGACAAAAGGGTGATCGGCTCCTGTTGTTCCTCATCTCTACTGTAGCTTTCATTACCTCAACGTTTCCGACCACGGTTCAGGTCAGAGGACACTTTGACTGTAACTGATATGAGAGCTAAACAGTGAAAGACATCCTAAATCATCGAGGTGAACATGCACGAAAAGACACATTTTGAAATCACTCTGGTTAATTAAACCTCTTAAATACCCAGTAGTTATAATACGTACTCAACTATCTATCACCTGGATATTAGAAATTAATGCTTTTTATGTCTTCTTCGCAACTGCTTTTCACCTTGAATAACATCATTAGCAGGTATTCGGCAAAAAAAGACAAAAAAACAAGCCGCGTAGAGAGACGTCATCACAGTGCCAGGCTGGAAACATTCGACAGGTTATCTCTGGAAACTGACAGAGTTGGAGGACATTTCAGAGTTGGGATGTTGTGCACATCTGTGGGTGTTAGTGTTAGTGGTGGGAGTCACCAGGAGCCCCATGATACGATATAATCATGGCCCTTATGACGAGAGACGATCTTATTGCGATCTTTGCGATATGCT
Organism: Lycodopsis pacificus; assembly: GCA_028022725.1. Classification (NCBI taxonomy): domain Eukaryota; kingdom Metazoa; phylum Chordata; class Actinopteri; order Perciformes; family Zoarcidae; genus Lycodopsis; species Lycodopsis pacificus. The sequence goes on along the minus strand of CM051704.1, from coordinate 16,464,711 downwards.
GATTATTGAGATATACTGCGATTTATTACCTTTTTTAACAGCATATTGTCAACATCTGTTTTATGTAATAACCTTTTACTCGGTTCATCTCACTTCAAACATTTTTATTGCAGCAAAATGGGTTTCTCAGTCGAGGAGACGCACTGAAGTGGACTGAAAAAGCAAAATCAAAAGGTTTCTTGGCATCCGTGTATCAATATTGCCACGCAAAATATCGTGATACTATGCTGTACTCATTTTTCCCCCCAAATGTTGAATTCTCAAGGTGCCGCTGTCAAATTACTTGTGATGTAACGGAGTCTGTGGCCTTTGTCTTCATGCAAGTTATTCATGCAAACAAGATACTTTCCTTCCCTCCCATAATTACATGTTGTTGTTTTGTTGAACACACAAAGGGGCGCAGCATATTTGTATTTGTACAGCTACCTTCGTTTCTACCTCCGCCTTACAGGAACACAGCCACATCTTGAAAATGAAAATGTATCACATGGTTCTCTTGTTGCCTTTGAGACTTCATTTGAAATATGTGACTCAATACAACTTCTACTGTTGGGCATGAACTCCCACACCTTCCTCTCACACCAGTCCAGACAATATAATTGATTGCTGCAACCCACAGAGGACAATTAAGCTTAATACTTGTCGGCTGCTGGATGAAGTTTATCAGCTGATTGAGCCACACGTCCTCCAAAAAGATCAAAAAAGCAAATCAGGGACCAATACCTCAGTGGTGAGAACAGAAACAGGAGGCAGCCAAAGAAACACACACACACACACACACACACACACACACACACACACACGGCCATAAAGACAGCGGGGAGTGAAGGCACAGAGCAGCAGCAGATAGAGACCTACCTTGGTTGTCTCTGAGGTGCAGGGCGATCTTGGTATCGTCTGTGAGGAGACAAAGAAAGAAACACACGATCATTATTTTTTTCTCTTTGTAGTTTGTTTTTAAGCTCTGATAGTATAAACAACTCCCCGAAGGCCTAAATGAGATTAAGCGTCTTTCATTAGTGGAAAATTGACTCCACTTAAAATCTGATTAAAAATGAATGCTTTGAAAAGAATGGTCCGGCATGCATAATTCAGCACATAAAAGCTGTCTGGGGTTAACCATACATGTGGAATATGGAAATGTAGCGTGGCCCACTTCTCCTCGAAGGGTAGCAGGCATTTACGCACGCCATAGGATTCACATTATGCTAATTCAGCACCACCACATATATTTCGCTGAACGATTTAATTCAAAAAGGGATTTTCGATTTCAATTTTCTAAAGAGCCAATGCAGCAACATTTCGGGGTCTGGGATGAATCATTAAATGAGATACGGCACCGTAAGGGAGCGCACAAAATTCGGTTCAGTTCAATCCCAGACCGGAGTGAGGGTCATGAATATGGATCGCCGTCGCTGCTCGAGGGAAAGAAGCCAGAAGGGGTACGACAAAAGCTACTATATGTACATTTCACACAAATATCTACATCTGTGCTCAGATTCATAACAGAGCTGGGTCTACTCTGGACGAATAATTATCTGTGTGAAATTGTTTTCTTCTGCCATTCAGACTCCTCATACAAATACATGAAGTGAACTCTTCAGATGGCCTCTGTCACATGGAGTCAATATAAAGTTTAGTTCAATGTCAATAGATAATAAAAGGAGATCTAAACTGTTCATGTTGGTGTTTCTCGTACCCAAACACACCTAAACACACCTACAAGCGTCTCTTTTCCACCATGAGTCACCCAGCCTGCTCTCTAGTCTGACCGTTGACCCCTGCAGCTGAAGAGACAAGCGAGAGCTGAGGACACTGATCCGCTGTATGTACGCTACACAACATACACCGCACAGTGACCTCTTAACCTCCTGGACACACACACACACACACACACACACACACGTACAGTCACACGCACGTAAACCAAACACATGTTAGTCCTCTCAACAGGCCCCGGTTTGATCTGTAGGATTAGTCTGCGTGTTTTGCCTCACAGCTGGACCGTTTTTCACATCGCATCCATCCTCATCCCAGCAGCCCATCCCAGCACCCAGACGGCGATGGAGCGTCCGTTTAAACTCAGCCCCCACAAGATGAGTAATGTGGGCGCAGGGGAGAAAACGACTCAGTTGAATGCCTTTTTGTGAGAGTGAAATAATGGCTAAGACTGGCTTGAGTGTCGAAAACGTTAAAAAAACTCAACAAATGAAATATACGGGGGAACAACAGACCATTTTTAAGGATTTAGTTGTTTTGTAAAAACACGCTGTTTAAACTTAATCGTCAGTAAGTAAATTGAATGAAAATACTATAATGTAAAGTGCAGGAAAGTGACAGAAGGAAAGGGGTTTTATGGAACGACAGTTCCAGTTTTTAATGGAGAACTGACAAGGCCACAGCCTGCTGAGAGACCAACAGTTGGATTGTTTGCAGTGTGCCCCGAGCCAAAACACTGACTGAAATGCTCCATCTGATGAGGGCAGAAAATCCTTCATTCCAACAGCTAAAGTCTGGAGATATTTACTGTCAGCAAATCCGACAGGAAGACCAAAACTGAACTCATCCCACTATTGTGTGTGTAGCCAAAGCCTGATATATATCCTATTCCTGCATTGTTGTCCAGAAACTATTAAAGACACATGACTGAGCCATTTTGTTGCACTGGAGGACATTTTCCTTCATTATGATGAAGAGCACTGTAGTTACCATATGCCCCTTCCTGCTGTCGGAAATACTCAGCAGCAGACGGACTCTGCATTAATTAAAAAGTACAGTGCCCAGCTGTTTTAGGAAAACTACTTTAAACTAAATTAAACTATGTACTTACGAACATAGACTGTATATAAGAAGTGAACATCACCCGTTGGTTTAGCCGTCAACATCTTGGTTTTTAGTTGTCGCCATCTTTGCTTTTTGCAACCAGAAGTGACACAAGAGGGTGGAGTCAAGTACAACTGAACGCTGAATAAACCATTTTTAATTGATCGAAAATGTTACAATTAACTTGCATGACCTGAACACTAAAACGGTTTAAGTTGTAAGACAAAAACAGGGACAACTCCAAGATCGGATAACACCGTGGTAGAGACCTGTCAATCACAAGGTAGCCCCGCCCTAAAGCATACTTTGCTTCATGGTCTGTTTGACTCTAAATGGACCATCATTTACTAAATGAACATCATGCTGTGTTGAAGAAGACTTGAAACTAGCAATTGAGACCATAACCTCATGTTTACAATGATTACTGAGGTAATAAATCAAGGTAGAAGTAGAGTCATTTTCTCATAGACTTCTATAGGATCTAATTTATGCAACTAGATGAGTCACCCCCTGTTGGCCAACAAAAAGAATGCAAGTTCAAGGCTCATCCTCGTTGGCTTCACTTTTCAGACCCAAAGGTTGTTGCCTGCATACAGCATGTTTTTAAAGAGTTATGTCTTCAGTGGAGATGAATGGGCTTGAGGGATGGGAGCCACAGACAGGACAAGGGAAGCCACTTGCAGATGTTTTTGCATTTCCCTGCTTCTTTTACAGCCATACTTATCTTGTAAACCGTGTCAAAGACACTTTTATCAATTTGTGATGGACAATAAAGCTGTTCCGATTATGATCCTGACTGTATGTGACAGACACGCAGTTATGAATATGTCCTCACCTACTTTATAGACGGGGCTCTCATGTTCTTAAAAGGATGCAGTAAATTCATCACAAGGATACGAGTAGATGTCTGACATGATTTGTTGCCCATTGGGCATCCCAGACATCGATCAACACAAGACAAGCATGAGAAAAGACACAACATACAGTCTAGTGTGTGTGTGCTTTTAGTATTGATTATCTACACAGCGTACATCTGGAGCTGATTTAAATAAATTGCCTGTTTACTTAAATAAATTGCTCAAAAGTCTTAAAAAGGGAAATGAGCTGAAAATCTGCACAATAAATCCGGCCAATTCATAACTCTCGCTTCTCTAGAGACAAGTGCAAAAAAAGAAACGTAAGTAAACAAACTTTAAAAGACACCGTGGGAGTTCCTATCATCAGCAGAAGAATGCAGTCTGCCCCTGTCGAAGAGGATTTGCGTTAGATAACTGAGATTATGCTGCAGCATGGTTTGGGCTAGCCTCCCGCTGGGGTGCAGCGAATCATGTGCTCAATACTTTTGCACTGCAATATCAAAGGAGCATGACACCCTCTAACTTTCATTGGTCAGTATGAGACAACTTATACTTATCTACTGTAAATGTCATGTTTAGAACACATTTAGACTTTTACCGTTATCTCCTTTACATACATATTGTATGTGCACACATGCAAAGCAGGCTACTTCAACAAAATTGAGGATTTCTTTTGTTGTGTGGCGATGTCTGTATCTGCAGAGACTCGGCCCTCTGCATGTATTTTCTATTTTCTAGTCATTTTGTTGTGATCGGGACGTTTCTCGCTCTGCGTCTGCCTCCAGCTGTCACTCGTCAGACCTCCGGGGGTCTCTCTCGCTCCCTGGCTGACACTGTAATCAGTGTCGTCTGGAGCTCTGCTAAACTCTCCTGCCTGGAGGCACATACTTTGCCCGTTAGCTATCTGAAGATCACTAAACTCCTCATCCTGCCTTTACTCAACTCAACAAAGCATTAGTCCGCCTCTCAGTACTTTCCACCTTGTCTGTGGCTCTCAGCCTGAAGCTCATTCCTAATGAGGACGTAAAACATTAAAAACATTAAATATATATATTTCCACATTTAAAGAAGGGAAGGATGTAGTTTTTTTTTATAAAATGTTATTAAAACAGCAATCAAACGAGCATTTGTTGGGTACTATTTGCAGAGGCGGATTAATACACATTTGGTGCTCTAGTGAGTATTTGTAGCAGCAGAACAGTGTGTATGGGATTGACTCAAAATATAGTGCAGTACCCATTCGTCATAATTAAAGGATATGTCACTGATATATTTTATCTACTCACCAAACATCCTTATTGAAACATTATCTGTAAGTACTTTTACTCTTGTGTGTATGTTTACTACATACACTGTGTTTACTTCCTATGGTCACTAATGGTTGATATTACACTGTAGATACTTTGTAAGATCAAGTCATTACCAGACTTATTTTAAAAGGCATTGCATCTCTAAAAATCTGTTTATTCTACTGATCTGTAACTTCAGCCATATTCATTCCAGCCTTACAGGGGATACATGTCGAACCAAACACATATTAAATGTCTGCACGATGCCTTTGTGACTATATGGGTAATATTTGTTCAACCAAAATATAACTCAATTCATCCTCCTTAAAAAATATGAAATGAGACATTGAAAGAGAGAGCGAACACAGGTAACAAGGACCAGCTTTCCTCAATATCTGGATCAGATCGAGCCAATTTCACTAAACTTCAAAATGATTGTAAAGTCACTTTCCACTTACTGAGAGGAAAGCCTGCACTCAATCTAATTTTCTATTAAAGATTCGGCCTTCAGAAATGGAAACTGCCCTTTGCTCGCCTTTCAAACAGTGAAAGTGAACGCCTTAATCAACCTGAGCAATGATCAGGACGGAAATAGTTTTTATACTTCAAACAGATCCATCATCTGAAATGCAATAAATGGTTTCTGAAAATAAAGATTGATGGCGCACCAGCGGAGCGGAACAACATGAGCACAGGTTCCTGTGGGTGCATCTACTTTAGACTGGTGAGATTTGTCCTAATTCAATCTGCATTGTTTAAAGGTTGGTACAAACACAGCTGCTGCACCCTGCTCCACTGCCTGCCATCTGGAATATTTGATTTGTTTTTATAGCTTAAGTGGAGCGCTACAGTACATATTCATGCCTTCTCCCAAAGAGAAAAGTGTCGTGCTCATGTTATTAAAGAGGAAACACATCAATACCAATAAAGAGCAGCTCCAGCAAAAGCACTTCATTGCACATCTTGCCAGAGCAGAGAGAGCATCCATCACTACGTGGATGAAAGCGCTGGGCTCCTACACAATATGCACCGTGGCCTCGTTCCAGCTCTTTCCCACTTTACCTTCGGTGGGGACGCTGGTGGGAGGGTGGGAGGTGGAGGGTGCGTCGCCGCCTGCAGTGGCCTCTTTGCTCCTGGATGTGGTTTTGGCGACAGCCGTGGTGGTGAGCGGATAGAGATGTGTGGTGTCCATGATGTCACACATCTTGTCCTTGGTCTGAAAGATAAGAAACGTTGTCATGGCCGTGTGCAAAACAGAGTTCAATGATGTGTGTGAGGGATCTCCTGCATACTGCAGCTAAGGGCATTCATCTTTCAGGCAGCTCTAAACACACACAAACACACATGTATTTCACCATTAATAAGCAAGACCATGAAACATCTAAAGTACTATCAGACAGATTCAAGTCATGTCAGATTGTTGTGCTTTTAGCTCCATCACTCACCTCATCTGGGCAGCTGTTATCCACCCAGTCCTGCCGATGGCGGTCAAAGCCACTGGAACATCTGATGGGAGAGAAAACAGCCGTCAGTCAAGCCTTTAGTCAAATGAAAGAGGTTTAGTATTACACCTCCATTGAGTTGGGAGACTTTTCGTGTAGCGTATTAGTAGAGGCCTGACTTGTGGTTTCTTATATTAAACCCTCCCTGTCTGGTTAAACACTGGAGTCTTGAAACCCCTCAGACCCAATTTATATCGCAAAGTCTCCTAAAGTGTTTTTCTTTTCTGGGGCTTTTGTGCCTCTTATTCAACAGTGGAAAGTTGGGAGGTGCCAAAAAAAACAGAGGAAGAGAGAACATCTTAAACACTGCACAGATGTTTTCACAAGATGAGTCCAAGTTTTCATGCATTGTGTATGTTTCTGTGTGGAATATGGAGCCTACAGGGTGTAAAAACAAATATCCCATAGAGATAGAGCACACATGCCATACTCCACGCAAACCACGCACACCAGAGGGGAAAACAATCGGGGCAACAATATGTAACGTATTAGCGTGAACAAAACGCCCGAAGCTTGCTAAAAACGTTTGGTTTCATCATGTCAAAGGTTTGTTTTAGCACCCAGTGTGTACCAAGGATGCAGCTGATAACTAAAAGGATGCTGGGCCAGGTTAGCTGTTAGCGAGCTAATGTTAGCTATGTGCTAGTAAGTTACTGTAGTTAGCTAAAGCACTTGCAAATATAACACTGCAAAGCTTTCTGACGCATCAACGTTCCTCCACAACAAAAATTGCATACTGTCAAAATGCTTTTGCATAACTTACAGACAAAATGCTTGCTGCACGTAACATCAGGAGTACTGAGCGTCAGCATCCCAAAGTCTTTTCATTCTTCCTGCTGATGCCTCACTTTTGTCAGTTTTTCAGTTCGGCAGCTCATAAAAACTTTGGTTCTGGGTTCTATAGTGCATCCCAGCACACAGCAGCTTTTAGGCATTTTTTATGTTGTTTGCTAGCAGAGGCTATCATGACAATTAACTGATTGTGCTGTGTCAAAATTCTGCCTTTTAACATAATTTTAGTGTAATTTCACGCTTACAGTAGTCACAAACATAATTGATCATTTTATATAATAACACTGAAGGTTTTCTACTCTGAATCAAGCTGAGAAGCAACTATCTGCCCCTCCAACTCTTTGCCTCCTCCTGATCTAGACTCAAAGAGGTAGCAGATTTATGTTGTTACAGTATGAAGACGTGGGATCTGTTAGGGGGGGAGTTCAATGGGTCATGGGGCCTTGTGGTAAGGGTTCTGTTGAGTAATAACCTCAAAAGGCAGACCAGTAATCGAGGCGGCTGGCGACTAATCATCCATGCTGTAAACGGATCAAAATTATAAACCGCCCACGGGTGAACTCGCCATCATTCTGTCTCGGCCCCCAAACTGTATCCCGTCTGAAAGGGAAAGTTAGTATGCAAAGCACTAAACCCACTCGCACCGGGTTCTGTCAAATGAACTCAAGTTGAAAAGCTTTCTGCAAATTATTTGTCGCTGCAGGTGGGAGGTGTACGGAAGAAACGCACACAAATGAAAACAACCTTTGACCAGCTCACAATGCAGAAACACAGTGGTTTAAAGCCAGCGATGGTATTTGTACTGCGAGGACAATACGAGTCCAGTGGAGTCTTAGACATCCCCAGCAGGCTCCATTTCTCTGTGGACATATTGTTATGCTAATGGCTTTATGTGAAGGAGTCCATTTTTATCTTTCTACCTCTCTAATCATTCCACTCCTTTTAAAAGATAGAAAAAAAAAATCTGCCTCATCTGTTCAATCAGGCGAGACAGATTCCTCACTTAATCCCACACTTTTCCCCGAATGCCCCCCCCCCCCCCCCCCCCCCCCAGAAGGAGTACAGGGAAGCAAAATGAGACACAACATTACCGAGCAGGTCCAACCTGTCTCCCTATGGGGAGCTTGTGTTTTGTTTCTTCTCAATGGCATCCATCTCTGCTAGTTGCCATCCAGCGCAGTGAGCCACAGTGCTTTTAATTAGAAATGGACTGAGGTGCTTCATTTGAATATAAATGAACTCACGAGGGAGACTGTTTCTCTTCAGGCTTCCAACATTCACAGCAGGATGGATAGATTGCATTGCATTCACACTCCTTGAGATGCCGTCTCAAATTCTGTTATTCTTTGCATTTTCATGTTCTCACGTATTGTACTTTGAGTTGTAAAGGTTTTTACGACATCAAACCCTGTTTTTAAGCTATTCTGCATTCTTTCAGCCATTCAAAATCCATTCAATGTATTTACATCCTGAAATTGCCTGTTGTTTTCGTTGTTAGTGGCGGAGTCTGCCATCATATGCATAGGAAAACAATGGGTACATCACATTTATATCTGTCACACTGTTCATTGCTTACTCTCCTTCAGCTGTGTCGGAGCAAAATTAGTCAGGTGATGCAAACCGATCATCCTGCTTACCCAGTTGGCAAAACACAGGGTGACTTTTATTTTGAAGGAGTCACAAAACAACAATCATTTCCTGCATTTTTCATCAACTGATAGCATGAAATCAGATCTCAGACCATTATTAATATTATTGCCTGACTTTTTTATTGAAACAATATGAGTTTGTTTGGCTGCACTGTAAACCGACCCACTAAGACATATTCAAACTCAATATTTGTCTCTTTAACAGACATTCATTTTCTACAAGCTGCATTTGTCACCAGCTGTTTTCTTTAGGCAAACAAATCCCGCCAGTTCCTCTGGGGGGGATTTGTCCCAGTGGATCCACTGTGGATCCACATCTGCCATGCTTTATTAACCTGCTTCAGTACCGGCTGCACACATCAGCCACAACAAACTGAACTGATTTAGTTCAGGAGTGGGCATGAGAGAAGCGGCGTGCTCTCACCTACTCAGCACTTCATTGTGCGAAAAGTTCATGAGGGTTATAAAGACTGCAGCGTCTTTCATTAACCCCGGAGCCAACGAGGCCGCCACTGGTTTTAATTAGCGCGTGTTTAAAGCACGTTTGCCTTTTTCAAAGGAAGTGGCTGAAGGATACAAAGGGCAGAGGAGGGATGAACAGTCAGATATCAACATTAACATTAAAGTACAGCTTAAAATGAGATCACGGCTACGGGCGTACACTTTCTCTCCACGTTGCTGAGGGGAAAAACATTTCTTTATGTTGATGCACTGTGAATTAATTTGTCTCTGTCAAAGGCATGAAGAGTTAAAATACAGAGCAGATGGGGAAGTCAAATTCAATGTGACGTCTCAATGGACAGAGCAGAAGTGCTGCACATTTCTCCAGTCAACCACCCTACTCAGAATAAATTATGAGTCAGAAATGAAAGAGTGGCAGATTAATATTTGATGCATGAGGCATTCAAAATGCATACAAAGGAGAAGAGACGGCAGCTGCCCCGAGTCTGACTGAACAAAGCCCGACAGCAACCTCCCAAAAAACATTCAAATTCTGGCTACACATTCATCAGGACAGTAAACATCTATTGGTTTCTAAGTTGGAACTTTCTTAACTACTATCTCTCCATAAGTTATTTCTCCTCAGACTTGTTCCATCCAACAAAAAACAAAAACAAATCTGCAGCTCACATTTCAGCTGTCAGGAAATTCTTGGGGAGGAACGCGAACACTTCTTCAGCAGCTCAAATATTTACTTTAGTTTGAAGTGCAGCGAGACAGGAAGGACGAGATAAAAAGAAATAAGTGGCGCAGAGGTTGACAGAACAGTTGTGAGTTGAATGAATGCTGAAATGAGCAACTGTCTCGTCTAAATGAATAGAACTATCCCTATTCACTGGAAAAGACTCTACTGCCACCGTAACAGAGATACTGTAGACTGCTTTCTGGAAACCAATAGTTTACAAATATTTCATCATCATACTGGACGAACGGGCAACGCGTAGACTGTGTGTACTCCAGATTGATGGTGTTTTACGTTAAAAACTTTAAGTTATTCAAATATCAAATTGTTGATCCTGAACATTTCTGTTCCGGTGCACATCCTGATGACAGCTCGTAGGTGTGCGCTCTAAGTGTGTTTTTAAATAGTGTAAGTAGAACAACATACAGTACGCTGCTAAATAACTCACTTATTCCAGCTTGGTTCAGCTGATTTTACCAGCTTCTATATCACTGAATTATTTACTGAATCAAACGATTGCTGCAGGCTGTGCTAGCTTAGTGTTAAGTGTTTTTTATTTATTTATTTATTTTTTTTTTTTATTGAAAGACACGAGACAATATTAAGACAATACATAGACATAACAACAAGAGGATGACAAGAACAGTGGGATAAAAGCCAGCAAATATCATATAGTCAGTGTGTGTGTATGTGTGCGTGAGAATGTCCTTGAGCTTTTTGAGATAGAGGGAAAAAATAATAATAATAATTTTTAAAAAAGAAAAAAAGAAAAGAAAAAAAAGTGTTTTTTTCTAAAACCTATGTATGTTTTTCAGAACATCAATGTAAAAAAAAAAAAAAAAAGATTGCTATTATTGTTGGTTATTGTTATTTTCCAAGTCGTATTTTTGTTACTCAGCAATGCAACATTTTTAAAGAGAAACTTTGAGATCACAAATGCTTGCGGCTGAATGGAAATGTATTTACAATTTACCAAACGTGTGTTTAAAAATGTGGGATTAAATATGAAAGTCTTGCGGTTTACAATTTCCAAACTACGGCACAATATCAGATTTTCACTACACGACAATTATAGCCGAAATAATGTTTCTTTTGCTTCTTTAGTTTTTGGACAGTTTGTTAGACAACAGGTATTCTGATGTCACATTTGGAAATTGTGACAATTTATCACTACTTTTTGACATTTTATGGACTTAATGATAAAAAAAAAAAAAAGGAATCGGCAGGATAATGACAATACTCTTTTATAATAAGCCTGAGGTGAATCCTTTGAGAGTAAACATATTCAAAACATCCCACCTGTTGAGCCGATGGCACCAGCTGCAGTTGAAGTTGATCTGCGAGGAGATGCAGGAGCCACAGCTCGTGAACTGGAGACAGGCTGCAGAGGAGAACGATCGAAACAGCTCAAACTATTTACACAATCAATAGCCTAACCGACAAACAGCCAAGGAAAAGGTCTACACGCCACATAATGATCAGGATTTCATCGAATAACACTTGTAAAGAAGCATACACTGGGCTGCTACAATAACTTCTTCTTACTGGGTAGAGGCATCATTTCAACGGCCGTAGAATTGGTGATCTTCGTCTTAGTCAGCTCCACGCGGTGGTACTCGTAGATTGTCCTCCGCCTAACGTCTATATTAGGGAGAAAGAAGAGATCGAGTGAGAAATCTCTCACCCAGAGATACAAAAAAATAAACTGCGACAAGTGGCCCCTGGAGGAGGAGGAAAGACAGCGGGAGGCAGAATCAGGTCATATGGGACGCCACCACAGCACTTTATTTCTCAACGCTCATTGTGCCCAAACGTCAGCCCACAACCTGGACATGGACGGTAGCAATTTCCCCAGAGAGCTGATATGAATCAGACACTGTTGAAAAGGCTGCCTTCCCAGTCATCTGTAATGGCAAGTCATCAGCCGGGGAAAGATTGGCGCAATTGATCAGATACATCATTGACTCTCATCGCATTCTGGCCTTTATAACTCATACCGGCCAGCTGAAAATTGGCTGCTTGCTTTTGCTCGCCATGCCACTTCCCTCCCATCAGTGGGAATGGAAAAAGAGGAGGGTGAAGTGCAGCCTTTGTTACAATCAAAAAAGGCTCTTATCCTGTGTATGTTGCACAGACTGTAGCTGTGCAACATACACAGCATGCAGTGACCTGCGAGTCTCATTCATGATCGAGTGTTTTAGTAAGATGAGAAGATCGAAGATTCCTCTTCCAGGTCTGTCCAGTAAATATGAAGCTATAGCCAGGATACGGTTAGCTTAGCATACAACTGTAAATAAGGGGGAAACAGCTAGCCTGGCTCCGTCTAATGCATCTCTAAAGCTCCTAATTAACTCTACATCTCGTTTGTTTAATCCAAATCAATATAGAACTGTTGAATCTAAAAGCTGTGGTTTTACAGGAGATTTTGTCTGCTGCTTTTTATGCTCGGCTAAACTAAGCTAACCGTCTCCTGCTACATCCTCCTCCTCTGAATCTCAGCTAATTTTCGCAATAACAAAATCAGTTTAGAGCCTACAGATTTAAGCTTAGTTTTTTTTTTGCTCGGTTTAATGAACTGTTAGCTGCGCTGGCAACAGCATTGTTCTTCTCGTGTGAGAGGATGTTGTTTCCCTGCAGACCTGCTTGGTTTGATTACACACAAGACAACTGATCAAAGCAGCAAAAATGTGAGCCAGCTCCGTCTAACCTGGGAATAAGACCGCCCTTCCTTTCCCCTCCTCTCCCTGGTGCCTGACTTCCTCTTGCCTCTAGCAAAGGGATTATCAGGTGCCTAATGACACGGTGGGGGCCAGAGAGGAAGGCCTGAGGCTGCTGATGTGTGGGCAGACTGTACAAGACGGGGAAAAAAAATAGTCTGCACAGTTGATATTGTCCCGTGCACATTTAATTGATTACCATCTCTTCTTCTGACAAGGATTACAATTGTTTTTTCTGTCTTTTGCAAGCTTTTCTGTCTAGCACCTAGTATGTATCGTCTGAATGTGCCTGCTTTTGTGAATACTTTTCTGGGCAGACTTTACATCCTCGCTGGCCTCCGTTTGTGGAAGGAAGCCGCAAATCAGATCAATTACAGCCTGGTCCCAGCAATAACGCCTAATGAGGGTTGAGCTATATAGCTTCCACTGATGCTATCAAACAAAGGGAGCAAAAGCGTGTCATCAATTACGCTCACGAGGGTCAGTTAACCCTCATTCAAATTAAAATCACGTCCAGATAAGACACACTTGCACATATTATTACACTCTTAAGCTATAAATGTGTTTACATTCTCGCTTTGTACCAGGCAGCTTCTTACTGCTCATTCATCCATATGGGAGAACTGCATGGAAATCAATACAAATGTGATGTGAAGGCATTGAGTTAGAGATCGATGGAGGAATGGTGCCCGCTCATCAGGCAGCACTCTGGCCGTTTCTCCTGTTACACAAAGTATTACAATGTGTTCAATCGACCCCTTTAACCTCATGATGAAACTCTTGCCGGGTCGATATCGCCAACATATTAAATCACAATGTTTCCTCTTAAGCAGAGATCTGCTGTGAAAAACCTGAAAATGAAAACATGGAACGACACATATGATTAATAGCTCCCGTCTTCCTGCTGGGTATCAAGATTATTAATCCAGATACAGGCAGGAAGATATGAAAAGGACAGAGCTGGTATTGGCCTCATTTTAAGAATAACTCACTGTGACGGGTAATAATGCATAATGTAGCATTGAACCTGGGTCTCCACATGTGCTTGCACCTGACCCGTTAATTACACACCCACAAATCTTCCCTCTCATCTCGTTCTTGGATTGCTCTGCCTGGAGGCAAAATGTTTTATTTGAGCTTCAATTTGGGCAAAGCTGGGTTAAAATAAAAAAGTCTCCCTAGTTGCTATGGTTGCCAGACACCTAGCAGAGTTGAAACACTTCTTCATGGTGCAGCCTGCAGCAGGCATGGCTCTCCTCCTGCTTTGATCTCCGGATTAAGGCTTCATTTTCTCAGGACATGGCAACTTAACAGAAGCCATTCATTAATGGCTTGACCGTCTTGATACACAATGGAAAATATGTCAAAATAGTTCAGCTGCATCTTTTCCAAACTACAGTTCTATTGGATATGCAGAGCGCAAGAACAAAAGGTGGCTCGAGGTCACACATTAACTGTAACCATCCTCCAAAGAGGGACCGACTAGCTACGGACACATGAGCTACCATGGCATCCTAAAAGTGACACGCACTATCATTTGACTGAAGGCTAGCTTAGCAATTGACTATTCATTAAAGACCCTTGAACAGATGATGATTTCTGCATATGTTGAAGCAGTGTCCACAGGGCTGTAGTAAGATAATCTGCATTTAAAGAGATTGAAGGGTGGTTTTTGTGATTTAGCCTAAAACCTAACAACAAAAATGTAAGGAATGGATAAAGCAGTGTTTGTTTGCTCTAATATTTGTTGGGAACTTAACACTCCAGCCACCCCAGCCAACGTTGCACAAGATCGCGTTACGTTTGCCAAACAAGGTTATCCATCCATTATCTTTAACCGCTTATCGCATTCAGGGTTGCGGTGGAGCGCGAGCTGACCCCAGCTGACTGTTGGCATTTGAGTTGGCAAAATGAAAAGGTGTCTGGCTAAAACGATAAGCTGGCTTTTGTCTATCTTTGTTTGAAACAAAGGACCCAATGTTCAAAGAACTAGAAAGAATTTCGTTAGCGTTTATTTGCTGACATTTGATTATAAAACCTGCGAGTGACATTCGACATTTCAGCTGACAAAATGAACGACTGGAACAGCTTGAAATAAGAAGCTGCTTTCGTTGACTTCTCTGTGAAATAAACGACTCTTGGGGTTTAATAATTCAAAGGTATTTTTGGTAATTTCGAAGTAAACCTGCCACTATTGTCATGGTATCACAGTAACTAAGAAGGGTGGGGCTTAGCAATTTGTCAAATAGCCTAGCAAGCAATGTTACAAATGTTGACACATCATTTGACGTAATATATGTAAATGAGGTATTGGATGTTACATCGCTCCCCAAAGATTGGGTGTATGAAAACATTGTTGTTTCTTGAGAAGTTGAATAAGGACAATGTGCATTTCACAACAGAAGGAAAGAGTTTGACATGAGGAAGAAAACTCACATTCCTCAGAGACGTCACTCAAAACACCTCCATTCAAGATTCCATCACTCCATAAGCAAACAGCTGCACTCGCTGCTTTCATCATGCTGTGTCGGACACATCAAAGACAGCTGGGTTTACGATGTCGAGGAAGACTGCGCTAACAGGTTCAAAGGTTCAATAGAAAAATCCCTCTAGAAAGAGATGTTGGGGTGAAAGCCTTCATATGAGACAGAAAACAAAGTTTGTTTTACTCCTAAGCCAGACTTACAAGGCAGACTTACAAGACAGAAGAAATCCCCTCATATGTATTGGGTTTAAAGTTATAAACTATTAACTTTGAAATAAATGCTTTTCAAGTTTCACACACGCAATCAAAACAGAGTTTAAATTACTGAATAAATTATATCTGACAACTCATTATTGGGGTAGGCTTTGAGTCAGGGCCCATGGCAGAGAAAGAGAAAGAGAGAAAGAGAGAAAGAGAAAGAGAAAGAGAGAAAGAGAAAGGGAGCCCGACTGTGGAAAAAACGTTTGAAGTGTCTCCCCTTTGCTCGCATTTGCTTTAGATTTAATGGGCCTAAATTGCAGTGACTCACAAGTGCATGGGAGAGGCAGATCTGGAGCCGTGACTACTGCTCTGCCCACTGAGAGAGGTGGAACGGTGTTGGCGAAGCGGTGGTGACAGTTGGGGCTAAAGCAAAACAGACGAGGCTGAACTCAGAGCTATGAGGCGCAGCTTTAAAAAGGGTAAATAAAAAGCTGATGAAACAATGCACTCTGTCAGCTAAATGACCTGTCGCTAAGCCCCGCCCCCCTGTTGCCGTGCTGGTCGAGCTTTCCATTCTGCAGGCCAATCATTTTTCATAGTTTTTGAAACAATTGGTCTTTGGCTGTGTCCGAAATCACATGAACACTACTTTTCGTGATGCATTGTGGGATACTTTGAGTCTACCATAGAGGGTATAATGAATCTCACTATACATTTGGACAAAACAGCAACCTCACAATAAAGTGGACTGTAGTGAGTAATGAGTGATTTTAGACACAGTCTTTAATTTCACACATAAGTGAACAAAGGCAGCTTCTTATTTCGAGCCGTCAAGTCGTTTAATTTGTCCACTTAAATGTTGAATGTCACCTGCAGGTTTTATCAGCGAATTCCATTTAACTGTGAGCTGGTAGAAAATGATGCCTCCAGCTCACTTCATTCAAACGAGAACCCTGTAAAAGGGTCTTAAATATGCACTTGACGGCAACATACATGACATGAAAGACCGAGGCTAAAACTGCATGTCCCAATTACATCCTCAGCAGTTATGATCCACGTACAGCAGAAGACATGTACATTGTTCTTGTATTGAAGGGTAGAGCCAGTCAGCCATAAACTGCAAGTTTGATAGTACTGCAATGATAATTTGATCCAAAATGCTTGATGCAGAAAACGCATTTGGAAAAAGAAATCACACAAATTAATTCTGATTCCGTTCTGAGAACAAGTGAGCAAATGTGAGCTAGAAAATGATTTTGCGACTCACTGGGTATCTGTTGGATCTTGTGGACCACCACAAAGGCATCAGACAGGCCCACCTTCACCGGGTGATTGACAGAGCTGATCTGTGACACCTCAATGGGGATCTGAAAGAGAAAAGGGGGGAAATCAATTACCAGAACCACGGCGATCTGTCTGGGGCAGGCTGGGAAATACAAGCAGGCCACACCAGTCTGACAATTCAGTCAATGTATTAGTATCTACCACAGGAATCTGCTGAGGCATCATTAGGTGGCAGCAATACGGAAGTGACTTGCATTCTTTCTAATGGCCATCAGGGGGCGACTCCTCTGTTTGCAGAAGAAGAAGTCCGATTATATAGAAGTCTATGGGAAAATGACCCTACTTCTCACTTGATGTGTTACCTCAGTAAACATTGTAAACATGAGGACAAAATGCCAAACTCAAGGCTTCAAAACAGTTACTTTCACATTCTATGGGCTTTATATTTATGGTCCAATCAAGTTAAATTTGGTGTGTTAATACCACACAACAAAGAAGGAAAGGAGTTAAAATAAACAAAAGTACTACGTGTCTCGGGGATGACTTGTCAAAGGTAAATGAGATGGAGCTGAAACTCGGTACCAAGCAAACTTTGTGATCATCAAGAATCTCATAAAAACTCAAATTACATGTGACGGTCAGGTTGCCCTTTTCAAATAGCAGTGTAATGAAACACCTATTAGAAAAACACCTCCAACGACACCTCTTCTAAAATAACAAATTACAAAAGAGACCTTAGTCGTAAAAAAAAAAAGGCAGCCCTGCTGTTATAAACCGTTGCAATTATGATGAATCATTGCTTCGTTAATTCCATTTTACACCCTTACAGCAGTCTCTGTGGGAGAATATATTTCATTACCACCTCTTTTTCTCCATTGAATTAAGTTGTTTATCTCTGTGTTATCACTCTGTTTCTTATATATATATATATATATATATATATATATATATACATATATATATATATATATATACACATATACCATTGGGACATCTAACATAAAAAAACCTGTAACATGATTTAAAATAATGTGGCAAGCATAATGGAAACAGCATGAGGTCATTAAACATATTATTTAGTCATGTTGGCATCACTCTTCTGTATAATGAGTGAAAACGAATGAAAGGCGAGTACCATTATCTTTATTTCTCTGTATAAACTATGATTTTCCATTAAAATGTCTTGGCAAACTCTGAAATATTCTCGTGTAGGTAAGGTAGTAAGGTAAGGTTGACAAATTTCCCCTTGGGGATGAACAAAGTACATTTCTATTCTATTCTAGTGCTATTTGATTGTAATTTTGGTGTGTTTAGGTTCGGTAAATGTGTCTCGAAAGACCTGAAAAGAAAGGTCTAATGAGTATTTACTCAGATTCCTCCAGTGTTATACTAAATGTCAGGGCTTTATGCATTTTGCTGTAGAGAATAAAGGTCTGAAGATCGAATAATGAATATTGTTCAAGCCTGTTTTTATAAAAGCACTCTGGAGCTGGCTTTTATTCTTGTACTCGCATGCAGGCTGATCATAGGTGCACAATAATAAATAATTCATTCATTCATTCAGACTGTTAGTGGTGTCAGAAAGAGACAAAGCAAAGAAAGAAAGAAAGCAATACACTGCTTCAGTAGTTTAAATGAATGAGTCCTGACCTCTTTGTATGCAAACACAATCCTGCCGGTGTTGTGCAGCGTTGCCTGGAAGGTGAAGCTTCCCAAGTTGTAGTTGTCCTGCAGGTGGACATGGTCCCATTGCACCACCAGAGCAGTCCCTAAAGGAGGAACAACCACATACAGCTCATCACCAGACGCAGGACGACATCAAATCACCCAGATTAAAGTAAAATACAGGCGTCATTGAAAGCTCCTGCCTCCCGATCGTATTTCTGACGCTGACTTGTGTTTCACTCTCTTTAAAATAAATCATCTCCAGTGTCTCAGATCATAGCGTGACATGAACCGCTGCCCGGGCAAAGCCTGTGAATGAGAAGACATCGATGTAGCAATTGTGTTTGTAAAACGATACGCTTTTGAGGGATTATTTCACCCTGTGGGTGTGAGGCGATTGACAGCCAAGTAGTGTGAGCGCTGATATGAAAACACTCCACTGGAGCAGCATGAAGCAGCTATAAAACGGAAACTTTTGAGAAAACCAAATCAAGGCGTGACGGATACTGTGATGGATTATGTAGCAATTCTATTTCATGCTGTGCGGGAGAGAATCGCAGTTTTGTAAATGACTTCTTATGGCACAGAAACATGTGTTCAAATACAGCGAGCAGCCGGCAACTCGTTAAAATGTCAAGCAGAAAGGCAACATTGACGCTAATTTAAATACCAAAGACACTTTATGATTTAATTTGCTCAGAATTTGAGATATCAGTCTCCGAGTTTTCTGCCACCTCATCCAAAGCCTTTTCAGGGGCAGTGGGCTGTTGCACCAGGGAGCAACTTGGGGTTTATTGTCTTGCTCAAGGACACTTCGACATACGGACAAGAGGAGCTGGGGATTGAACCATCAACCATGTGATTAAAGGATGACTCGCTCTACCCCTGCAGCCCCACTTAAGTTAATTTCCTTTCACCTCCATTGTACTGGGGCAGTGACAGAGCTGAAACGAGTTTATTAACTGATGAGTTGATCCACAGAAAATGAAGCTCCAACTTTCAATTAATTGTTAAAGTTATGATGCGATAATACACAGAATAATTTGGGGTTTTACAATTATTTGATTGATGAATCAGTGGAACGTTAGTTGCAGCCCTAATTGTCGCTTCACGTGCAGACACCACCAGGGTTTCCCATTAAACTCAGACTGAACAAATGAACGAATGAATGAATAAACAAGTATGAGAGTAACTTAAAAAGCCAAATGCCAAAGCTAAATCACACACGGACCACAAAGAATCCTCATGTTGCATGACTGTGGGTAAGTACGAAATGATCACCAGACTCACGGGACCTTCAGCTCTACCCTCCAGACATCGGGCCTCGCATTACTTTTAACCCCGGTGTGATTTACTGTGGACTTTGGAGAACCTATTGATGTGAAAGCCATTCCCTTCCCCCAGCTAGTCATTTGGCTGTGCGCCAGGGCAATAAAGGTTTGTTAACACAACTAATCTATTCTTCCGTCGCATCGCCAGAGCGCTTCTCGACAAAGTACAGATAGCCGAGGCAGTTTGGTGAGCACAGGAAAGCCCCATGATAAACGACATGTGTTGTGTACAGAGGGCCTAGACGAAGACGGAGGTTAGACCGCTGCAGAGCTAAGGGCAGCAGGCATCCACTGACGCTCTCTGGCAATATTGTGACTGTTTGGATGAGAAATAAGTAAAACAGGAGACCATTGAAGAGTTTCTGTTGAGCCCTAATATAAATCTGCTTAAAATGCATTGAGTTCAACCACATGTATTCAACAAAACAACAAAACACCGTCCCTGTTTGTCTGTCCAGAACAAGCAATGCGTCTCTGGGGGAAAGAAGCGCTCACGGCACAACGGGCCGTACAGCTGCTGTGCTGCATCGGCAGGACATTGACTGATTGGACAGTGTGTTGAGGAGCATGGAGAGAATTGATCGGCTGCCAGTTTGGTTAAAGTGTGATGAGCTGCACTGCAGAAGGTCACTCCGTTGGTCAGCCGCTCTGCTGCGGAGGAAGGGATTAATGACGGATAACAACCATCACAGATGGCAAAAGCAAGGTGGAGAGAGTGAGGGAGTGCATCAATTCAGTTTAAAGTGAGTAAGTGGAATTTAAAGGGAGGTCAAGGAGGTCAAGGAGGGTTTCATATACATCAGTTAATGATAAAGACTTCCTGTTTTGTGAATACATGAGGATGGCTTGTATAGCTTTAGTTAGAGCTTCATTTTCTAACTTTTTGAGTGAATTGAATGCTCTATTGTGATTTAATGATTGTTCTGTGAAACCAATTGAGAAAATGTGAAAGGTTGTGTTACTTTTGTATGTTAGTTTTAGTTTTACATATAATGTATTGTTTGTTTCCCAGTGGGACTAATGTTGTGTGTGGCCTCTGCAGAGTTTATTGTTGGTAAAAGTGTATTTATTTGTACGTTAAAGCACATAGCGTTATTAGTCACTTTGCTGTCTTGATTGTTTTCATGAGTCACAATGATTGTGGATTAGTTCCAGTATTTTCTGGAGCTTGTTAACACAAAGTTGGCTGCGGGAGACCTACTTTCATTCTGTCCTTACCAGAATAACAGGTTGGTTGGAGCCAAAAGTATCAGTTTGTGCTTCGTGCATCACACAAAAGAGAGAACACAACTGCTGAAGCATTAAGGTAGAACTAAGTATGAATTAGTAAACTGCTGTTACCGTTGTCAAAGTAGATGACGGTGGAGTTTCTGGAGACACTGGGGTCAAAGTTTGCCATCAGAGGAGCGATGTACTGAGTAGCTGTTAGCATCCGGTGGACCACGTCACCTGTGTAGATAAACCCTGAGGAAGAAACACAGGAAACATATAACTTTCAGCACTCTGGACTCATCCATGCATCACTTATAGTGTAAAGTGTTTTAAGGTGGGTTTACCCTTTAGCAACTCGTAAAAAACAAACATCAATCATCCCTTCATGTCCTTCCTCTCTTATCAGATACAGTAGGTTTTCAAAAAGACTACAAGTCTGCCCTCCAGTCCAAAGTTAAAAGCTCCTCATTAACCCACAACCAACACCCCCCCGCTCTGTCTCTGGCCTCACGCTGTAGGCTGCAAATAATTAGCGCTATTATTTCTGATCAAAAACAGCAGGGAAAATCTGAGAGGCTTTCAGACGAGACACCCTGGACGAAGACATTGTTTTTCGTGCACTGGCCAATTTCTTGTACTTTCTCAGACTCCAAGCCAGAAATCTCCACTTGAGCAGCACAAATACACAACATTTTCCAATTTTCGCCTTATTATAACGCTCCTGTTCTCTCCACAGAGGAGGACATGCTCAGTCAACACTAACTGCAGCTGCACCATTTAGCAGTCTGTACACATGGTTATTAATAGAGTGTGGAAACGGGGGGAAAACGCCCACTATTCATCACCAGGGAACCGTCTTTGCACTCATAACAACGGAATCAAACGGCGTCTTAATTTCCCTTCTGACGAGAAAGTTTAGCAAAGTCAGCTGCTATTTAAGGATGTATTTATTCTTAGTTTCGCACCCTGACTCTGCCTGAATTGCAAAAACAAATCAGTGTTGAATATGGGATTAGGATTTTTTTGGGAAAAGTCTCATTGAGGCCAGGCCCATAAACTATTTCATCTCACCATACGTCTTCTCATACAGAAGTCTGGCTATAAAAACACATCTGTCACTTTGGAAAGCAGCAGCAGAGCACATCATAAGGGGAATCTATCTTTTCCTAAAGACCTCCCGGCTCACAATTACCTCTATAGAGCAGTGTGTCAGCATACACACAGTGAGGAGAAGAGCAGGCGAAGATGTGACTTTAGACAACTCCACCTGGAGAGAATGAGGTTAAAGCTGCATGGCTCAATAAGAGGAGTTCCCATGGTTACGGTAGTTTATTCCTTTCAAAAATGTACAAGATTTGACGAAATACTCTTAAAAACGTTTCGTGAAACACTGTTTTAAAGCAGCTGCTTTTATAGTATATTAGAAACAAAGTATTTAAAAGCTTGAGCAGGGAATACGGACGCGTTGTGTGTTTTGCAGGACGTGAACTCAGCCCAGCGGATAAAAGCATCTTATGCCACAACGAGTGTAAAGAGGACAGAAAATAGAGAGGCAGAGGTTGTTTAGTCTACCTGCCTAAGTAAAGGTAAACACACTGCCATGGTGGGACCGGCTCCATGTTGCTGCGTCTGCACTTTCCTTTATCTGATTGTGCAGCGACACAAATCAGCCACCTCATCTCATACTTACCCAACGTTCAACTCCAGCACTTTGTTTTTTTATCTCATCCACTCTCTTTGGCTTTGCTTTGTACTATTTCTCCTTTCACTTTCAACCTTTAGAAAGCTTAGAAATCCCACACACACACACACACACAGGTTTTATTTCTGTACCAGCAATCTCCTAAAAACACAATACGACTTACTTGACAGTCTAAAGAAAATCAGACAGCCTCTCAATACGCTAAAGAGGTGAGAGCCGCGGGGCGCTCAATGGAGAGGCAATTCATCCATTATGGCCGTCGCTTACAGCAGAGGGAGACTGGACCGAGTAGGAGGGGAACTGAGGGAGCAGCTCATATACAAGAAGAGAGGAGAAATAATGAAGCGGCGTTTGAGGTCGAGGAAGAGGTTTTAGGAAGGTGGGATGGAGCAGGATAATTCTTTCCAACTCTTTCTGTTTATATGCGCTGCTATCCAAAAAGTGCCGGGCTGTGTGTGTCCAAGAAAAACAAGAGCAGGAATTAGCAGGCCCACCAGACTAAAGCTTCACTTTATTGGACATCGTGTTTAGACAACGACTTTGTTCCTTCGTACTGAGCTGTGTATAATTTACCGGATATTTTCTGTTTATCGCAGATGTTCTGAGCCGGGAAAGTCCCACACCGGATCACACACACACACACATTTTATTTCGTCTTTTGTATTGTGAAACTGCTTCTTTTTTTAAAAATCTAATTGAGATTATTTGTTTGTCTGTTATTTAGTTTTTTTATTGCCAACAATACGATGTCAGCCCATAACCGATCCATTATGGCTTCTGAGGAAAAACATCTGTAATGTGTTTGATGTTTCACAAACAGATTCCTTCGGAATACAAATTGGCAGTGTGATCGTCTGCATGACTTGGCATACGTGAGAGTCAAACATCATCAGCCCAAGATAAACTAAAAGTGATCGTCCTGGTCACAACCCTGTCTCCTCAAAATTGTGTTTGTGAAGGGAAACATGGATTACATGGACACACTTTGATTATAGTCAGTGGCAATGTTTTTTCAAGGAAATACTTCATTTCTAGGAGACGGTGTTGCTCGCCATAGGCAGTGGTGGAAGAAGATATTTCACTTCAGTAAAAGTAGTAATACTACATAGTAAAAATACTTAAGAAGTAAAAGTTCTGCATTCAAATTCTTACTGAAGTAAAAGTAGCATCAAAATAACTAAAGTACTAATTATGCAGAATTGGCCCATTTCATAATAATGACCAAAGAGTGACGGTCCCGTCTTTGTTCATTTAATCTTAATAATCTTATACCGTTACTATCCAATATGTCAGAATAAAAACCTAAAACAATAAACATGATTTGTACAGCAGAGATATTTCTTGTCTTAATCATCTTCTGATCCTTCTGATTCATCTTGCAGCCCTTTAAGGTTTTTTTCCGCCCGAGGCTGGGAACCACTGACACATCTGGGTCGCAGAGTGCGGACGACATTACACTGTTTCCTCTCATGTGCTCCTATGCTTGCCTTACACGTTATGCACTGTATTTGGTGCCTTATATAAAAGCTTGTGATCACCAATTAGCTGGAGAACAATATATAATACCAAATCGTGTGTTTTCTGAATCTTTGTTTGTATTCGGGTTGTAAAGTGTGACAGCTGGCCGCCCAGTACACAGCAAAGCATGGCACAGCTGGATATCCGTCGACACAGCTGGCAGTGGTCAGATCATATATCATCGTGTTATTCAGTCTTCACATGTCGAGCGTCCACACGCACACGCACACACACTTCAACAATAATAGTTCATTACAACACCTGCAGAATGCTGACAGTCCCTGTAATTGTCCTGACTGTACGAATATTTCTCCTCTTTGTTGGCATCATCCATTCATTTTCAAGACATTTCTAGTTCTATCTAATGTGTTCAAGCATCTGAGGTGCTGCAGCCTATTGAAGTGACAATGTGTGTATGTGATGTTTGAGAATATAGTGTTAAAGTAACGCATTGATTGTCATTTTTCACATTAGCACTGGAGTAGAGGCTGAGTGCCACCTGCCTATCAGACTAACGGTCAAACACCGCAGGCACAGCTACGGGAGCAATTTTGGGGTTAAGTGCCTTGCTCAAGGACACATCGACATGCGACCAGCAGAGCCGGGAATCGAACCGCCGACCCTCTGATTGAAGGACGACCCCTGCTCTCCACAGTCGCCATGATGTGTGATAAAAGTCGCAATAATGTGTCTTATTTGATCTTGTTTTGAGGTATTTACACTTATTGTGGGGAAGTCTTAACATTTAAGTTAAGTTGTCTTTTAAACAGATAAAAACAATCTCACACAATTTTTCTTCTAAGTAAAACGTTTAGAACTCAAAATGACTTCTTGCGGTGGAGAGTTTTGAGAGTGAAACGCTCGATTTACTGCACGCAAAACCCATAAAAGTGGACGTAGACTTCACATGTTTGACAAGGCTGCGTGCCAACTTCATCGAGTTGCTGCATCGTTAATGTGTTTGAGAACTGGCTGCCGCAGTGTTTAGAAAGGAACCGTATCTCCGAGAATACAAAAACTGATACAAATGATCTTTTCCTGCAGCGGTCCAGCACACTTAAGGTAGCAAAGAGAAATATTGGCACAAGTAAAAAAACAGTGACTCTTGCTGACGGCAATGAAAGAAGAGAGAAAAGACGGTCCAGTGGGCAAAGAAGGACGAGCTGATTGATGGGCCCTGAAGTGGAGGGACGTGAGGACGGCGTGTTGGAGACAAAGCCCCGGAGGCCTGCGAGAGGCAGATAGCTGCCTCCTCCTCCTCGGTCTCATCCCTTCCTCTCTGTCTGGAGGAATGCAAATTCTTGTTATCACGCCTCCACACCAACTCAACTTTGCCTCTGATGGAGGATCAAGTGGGGGGTGAAAAAAAACAAAACGAGACAGCGATGATAATGACGATCACGGCGGATTATGTCTTTTATTATTCCAGCGGCAGTTAAACGCAGCACAACATCTCTGAAATAGTTGGGTATGAGCAGGGCTTCGGTCTTTCATGTGATAATAGCTGGTTGTGGTTTCGCCGTCAAGACTCAAGTGGAAAATTGCTTTGCACACTCTGGCAAACACGTCTGCCGTATCACGTGTCTAACCCCCCCCCCCCCCCACACACACACACACACCTCTTGATACCCCTTGCTCCTTATACATGTCTATCAGAGTGTGCAAAGCCACTTGGCACAGGGACTCATGTTTCCAGTCCAAACCCATCGGTCTGGTTTCTCTCCTGTCTGGTGTGGAGCTGGTGGTGCCGAGTGTTGGGAATGGTTTGTTTTTTCACCCCCCCCCCCCCCCCGAGTAGTAGCAAATGGTCTCGTATCAGGCCGTCTGCTCGGCTGGGCAGAGTGTCGGTGGTGGTTTTGTACTGTGGTTTGTGCCAGACGAGCCTTTTCAACTTCCCAGAGACAACGTCCAAAGAAATGACTAATTGTTTGGTTCTTTTCTGTATTCAGGGGTGAGATCTCTTTGAACGGTAGCCACGCCACACTCACTCAGGTAAACCGAGTACCAGACACACTGTTTTTCTTCTCCGTTTCATGAATGCCACATTCCCTCCTACACACCAGCAGCAATCAAAAGTGTCTGTGCACAGTCTAATACGCCGAGCACACACAGTATATCCAATAACAACATTAATAACTACTATTGAGAGAAGAGAGTCCAAGGACAGTGCTCACTTACCACCAGTCGCCACGGTGATTTCACGCAGGAAATGTCCATAAAAAGGGAAATCGAAGGACAGATTAACTCTCTGTGAGGGGAGAAACAGACAGATGAGCCCGGTCAGAAGGAAAGAGGCAAGAGGCGGATCAGAGGAGGGAGACTGTCTTCATCTTAAAAACAACAAGAGGATTTAGATCAGAGGAAAGGAAATACAGAGGGCTCTACTTCATGGGGCACAAATATCAAATAAAGACTTAAAGACGAATGGAAATGTGGTAAAACATAAATATATGACCTTTATCACATGTTAGTACGAGAAGAAAGTTCATGGCATTTATGGGTGAATTTGCATATAACGTATCTATAAATCTCTATTATCTGGAAGCCCCTTTTTGTCCAGGGGAAAAATTACAAATGACAAAAATGAGGAATAGGTGGTTTGGGAAAACTATGAACACATTGGATTTCCAACATTCGGACTGTTACCTGTGGACGTCATGTGAATTAGATATTGTACCTCGTGTGTTTCATTTCAGTCTGTATTTTACTCAGGTTTACGGACATTACCGTCCAGATATGATGTCAAGTCTCTGCGTTTGGCATCCACATATATTACATTTTATACTTTATAATATTTAGATTCAATATCAATTACGACGATTACGAGATTTAAGCAGATCATAGTTGATCTCCGCAATTATTACAATTTACTTCAGATCCCCTGCTAATACTGCTTTAATTTACCATTAGTATCATTCCTAACTTTTCATCTCTTCGTTTTTCTTTTCCTGACAGAAATGGGCTTCCATATTGTTTACAAATCTATTGATGGGTATTAACACATCATAAAAAGGGCTTCAATAAACTATAATACCACAAATGATGGTTTATACATTCATTGTTTACTCCCCTGATGTGAATATGCTAGACAGTGCCACTGCCAGACAATGCTATGGAGAAAGACAGTCCACAGTAAACACGCAGCTATTAAACATGATCCCAGATTATGCTGGAGGGAGTAACCACACTGGATCTCACAGACTATACAGCCAATCCAGAGCTTAACTTTCCTACGATCCTGTGATGAAGTGGACCTCTGCGGCTGTGTTTTTCTTTTACGGCCTTATTGGTCAATTCCTTTTTTCAGTGTCGGCGGCCAAAAGCGCTGGCCAGAAGGGAATATAGACGCTCTCTGAGTTTTATGCAGTTTGTCAGGATTTTAACTGCCATCAACATAAACTCATATTTGTTTAAAATGTTACGTCTGCTGGCACGGGGGCTGCATTTCAGCACAGATGGTTTGGGCTGCAATCACACAGTGAAACCATGCAGGCGAGATCTCATTTTTTTGACTCTGCATTGCTTTGGCTGGCCATTGAATTTTTTTTTTTTTTTTTTTTTTTTTTTCAAAAGTCAGAGAAGCCTCCCACATCCCTCCTATTACTGTCTGGAAAGAAAGGCCTCGCCTCTTAGCCGGGCCGCGCAGTGGCTACAGAGAATAGCTTGCATCAGATTGTTTGGTTCAATCCATCATTACATGACTGAAGGTGCAGGACCAGAATACACAATGTGGGCTCTATTCTATCTCCTCGCCAGCTATTGTTCACCATGGGTGCTCTCTCTCTCTCTCTCTCTCTCTCTCTCTCTCTAGTCACTAAATGATGCCTTGGGTGACCTCATCAGTATGCACCTCACATGGGTCACCTGCTTGTGCAGAGCTGGAGGGAGGGACGCTTTTACACTTCACTGCAGAAGACTTTTAACGGTTTAGATGCTTAGATGTTTTTAAATGGTAGAGGAAATAAACATACTGCACAATAGTAAAAACCTGTCATGTTTTATGTGAGCATTTACAATAGTCTGTTTTTTAGAGACCAAGTCTGTTAATTGAGAACCCAACTGAAAATGAATTAAATTCTCGGTTGCAGCCTTAGTCGACGACATCGTTTACAGCTCAAACTGCAGCTAACGTAATGACAATAAGCAACAGGCCCTCAATGAATGCTACTGAAAGAGAAAGACTCTCCTCTCATGTAGTCGGCTGACTTACCGCTGCTTGTCTGTGTGTGTTGGACAGAATCCCGTGGATCTTCACTTTGTCCTTGTCCATCTGGTCCGTGTCTACCCACAAGTCCTTGCTCATGGCATCCGACGGGTTGTACGTCTTCGATGTGTAGTAGTTGTGATCTGTGTCCTCCTGCAGAAGTGACAAAACGCACCCTGTGAGTTTGCGTACAGAATAAAGACTGAAGACGCATAATAAAGTGATTTAGAGGAATGAAATGCAGCTTGAAGGAGAGAGTAGATATTTCTGTGTTGCTCTGTTAATTAAGCCTTTATTATTATTATTATTATACGGTGCACAGTTAACACACAATACACAGACATCCTGTGAGCCCAAATCAAATTCAAAGCAAACTAATAAGACGGTTAGTTGCAATATAATCTGGGTAATTAAGAGTATATATTTCTTAATCATTTCCACTATGTGTGCGTTCTCTTTGTCCTTTCATTCAACTCGGTGGGTTTTCATTATGGCCACAATCGGCACACAAAGAGGTTTTATCGTCTACTAATCCGATAATAATAAATTAAAAAACAAGAAGCCAATCAACGTCTTCCACTCTTTAAAACCAGACTGCGCAGTCAGACTTGCCTTTACTAAGATCAACATTTGCAGACTTTCATAAGCCGTGTGGGAGCGGCCCGGCTGCTTTTACTGTTTCCTGTGCAGGATTAGCAAGAACGCTCGTGTCGAGGGCTTCCTGTTGCTCGTCTGCTTCCCTCTGGGTTCTAATGAGATACCTTACAGCTGTGCCTTTTATCTAAAAACATTGTTAAAGTTAATGTTTCGCTGGATGGCGAGCCAGGAGAGTGTACACCACGTCGGACTGTGATCTCGCTAACAGGAACTCACACAGCGCTGTGCATACTGTGATACGTAAGTGGTAGCAGCGGTTGTCAAAAGGCCACGAGACAAACACTAATTAAGGCACAATCCTTCCCTGTTCAGCTCGTTTTGCTTTGAGGATGCATATTTCCCTCAGAGAGTTATAATGGAATACCGCTACATAATATTCAAAACAGAGAGATAATGTTTCAGGCTTAGCAAAGCCTCTGTGGGGATTGATACAAATCAGAAACCCAAATGGAGCTCAGCCATGTAGGTGGTTTTACTTTTGATCAATTTGTAGATTTAAGCGAACACTGCCAGAAGCCTTTCATCGCGGCTTAAAGTGCAGACAAATCGTGTCAGGGGGAAAACGCCCCTCCGGGAAGCCTTAGTCAGCACATTACTTTCAGAATAGAAAAACAAGGGCACTTGTAAAAGGAGTAGACACAAATGCACAACTTTAAAGTTTCCTCCGAATCAGCTCAAGATGTGTTTTCGAAGGATGGACGGAGATGGAGGGTCCCCAGAGGTGAGAGGGGCCAGTGAAGGGACCGGATAAACAGGCTCTCACACACACAGAAATACACAATTATACAGAGAGTTTTGGTCGTTTGGGAGGTTGTGGGAAGAAGGTACGGACTGTTTCTTTAAATCATGCGCTGCAAACTTGTGCCAAAATGTGCCAGCAAGAGAAGTGTGGGTACTAACCCACTTACGACAAGAAATCAGCTCACATGAACACTCGTCTCAGGCTGGAGCCGGACTCACACAGGAACGAGTTGTTCTTTGCATTTTACAGAATATAACTCATCCATAACTTGAACATTCACCACTTTATCTTGCAGCTGTCCGCGGTAGACTGAGTCATGTGTGACCTCAGATACATTTAGACAAGAATAAGCCTTGAGAATCCTGATTGGCAGTAGCGAGTGTCTTTAATGTGCTGACTCACATTGTCAAACGCAAAATAAAAACAAAAAAAAAAACATTAAAAAAACAATTACAGTGGTTGTTCGACGCACTGAACTTTTCACTCATCAGGAACAAAAAAACCTGAGCTGTAAAATGACTGCTGACGTTCTATAAATGTAAAAAAGTTCTTTGCACAAATCACCCACAGGACGAGCGAGCAGAATATTTTAACACGTTTATCAGAAGCTATGAAGTGACAGTGATATATATCTAATTTCCTCACAGTACCTGAGCGGAATCTCTGCATTTCTACACCTGGTGTTGGTCGGGTGTGTAGGTCTGAATGTGCATGTTGCTGGGACAGGTGATGGGAAAATGGAAAATCCTTGTGAAGCAGTGATGCAGCGATCATCATCCCTCCTCTCTCTCTCTCTCTCTCTCTCTCTCTCTCTCACCTCATTTCCTGTCACCTCTGCAGTGTCGGCTATCAAATGAAGGCAAACATTCCTGAAGGGCGATTCGAAAACCGCCACGGGAATTTGCAGGACTGTCTGTTTATTTGAAACAGTCACATGCTTTAATGTTGAACAACACATTGTGTTTCTCATACCGTCTGTCTGAAAAGCTCTGTTTCAGCGCCTGTCTCTTTAAGCATTTTTGGATACATTCTGTACTGTAATACTATACGGTGATACACACTATAGGCAACTCTAATGGGTTAAGTTCAAATTGACCCGCAGAGACACGAGAGTGTGGAGATGAGACTGAGCTGCACCGGCTAATGGAAGATAGATGGCCACACGACGACGGAGCGAGAGGACGACTGTGACCTCGTCACTCAGCTTCTGTTTGAACTGAAACTAAGTGATGGAAAAAAACAAGAAGCGCTGCCTGTAATGGACCATTTTCTGTCTCAAGAGCACAAAAACAAAACTGCAGAAAGGACTCACTCACATCTCTATCCCAAGCTGTGCACCACATCAATATTGTATTATACTGAGGCCTGAATTTCTTGTTTTCTCTTCCCGATGGATCCATAACACACGGGATTCCCTGACTTCATCTTCATGAGGTCATTTAGGGGGTTTTACTTCAGAAAATTTGATGTTTTTGAGATGCGTCTCAAAACTGGTGCTGAAGACGATGGTGGTGATTCAACAATGTTTGTCAGAAAAATAAAGGAGTACACTGAAAACTGCAACCACGTCTTTGAGAAAATAAAATGTTACCTTTGCACAAGCACACTAGAGCTTTGATGAAATGTTGCAATGTGTTGGGATTAAGCCGCTTGTCAGCAAGCCCTCTTTTTCCAATAGATAGTACGACCCACAAGGTCTGGTACCAGGCAAAGATCACGCTCGGAATTTGTAAGAAATCCAGCCAGGTGACTTCTGGATCAACATTCATGTGTCAGTGGTATGTAAATTAGCGCTATGTGTCTGCTTTCACAACTTGAAACAGCAAACGCTGTGAATTTAAGAACTTTTTTATCAGCAGCTGATATGTAATTCTAGTCTTCTTCCTCGGTTGTTAATCTCGTGAATTGGGCTTTGCAAGCTGTCTGATGGGTTCAAACAGAAGGTGGTTGTATTTCAAAGAGATGTTGAAGGACGTAGAGGTACGCTCTCAATTCACAAACGCTCCACCTTTTCCCGTCTCTGTTAATCTGAAGAAATAACTGCAAACCTTTAATCTCGGCTGATCCACTCAGAAAAGCCCACAGCTCTTAACACCAGAAGACGAACGCTCAGGCAGACAGTTAAAGGCCGGACACACACACGGAGATTTAAACAGCTACAGGTTCATCTGTAGAGCAGCCCCGAGCAGCACAGCTGCCCGAGATGATATAGCATTACAGAGTTTGAACACTGAACGACAAAAAGACAAGTAAACATCTCTTCCCAAACACATGATCCTCTGGGAACCTTTTAACAAACTTGACAAGCAAAACAAACAGAGGAAGAGAAACAAAAACAACCATGATTTGCATTCACTGCAGGGTCTGAATATGGAGCGTGGCAAAGGTAAAAGCAGCACTGGGACGCGAGTGAAGTAATGAAAATTAGCAAGCCGAGCTGCTCGCTGCCTCGCTGCGTGAATTCTCCCCCTCAAGAAATAAACAAATAAACAGTGACTGTGGTGAAGCGTGTAACCCCCAAAGAGCCCCCTGAGCTGTGGAGTCCCAGACATCCAATAACAACCATGAACCCCACCCTTATTGCTACACATCAAAGCAATACAACCCCCCCAAACACCAATACACTGGCTGCTGTTATTGGCAACCTGACAGGTTAAATTCTCAGGACAGGCTGTATTTCACTGTAGATGTGAACAGCCAGGCGTGAAAACGAGACCATCAAATGTACACATTACTTCAGAGGGAACACAGAGGAGTTATACGTCTCTCTTGGCTTCATTTGAGGTGTTGGAAAAAAAAAAAAAAAAAAAAAAGGATTTGAAAAAAAGAGCAGGCTGTACAATCTATCATCCAAGTTGCTGCCGTCTGTGTTTGTGCGTTTTTGTTTATGCTCCTCAATAAAGATAGGTCTTAAAAATGGTGCCACCTGACAGCCGTGAGTTAAAACTATTTCCCCAAAGAGCCCAGGAGGACCCATGTTGGCTCGCTTTGCTGTGCAGACGGAGGGTTTTCCAGGTGACGGCTTGGACTGAGCGAGCTCAGCTGTAACGATACAGTCATTTTTCCCCATTGAAATGAATGAGGAGGTTGTGTTGTTTGAAGCTGTGTTTAGCAGCGGTGATAGATGCTCACAATGATCCCGTCATTCATTTACACCGACTTCTTTTTCTTGTGAGGCAGCTTAAGTGGTCCATCGAATTAAGAAAACACGTTGTTTTTCAATACTGCTTCCCGTTATATGTTATCAATCTACAGCAGGGGTGTCAAACATACGGCCCGCCACGTCATTTTATTTGGCCCGCGAATCCCCCAGCAAAAAAAAAAAAAAAAAGATTTAAAATTTTTCTTTTTTTTTTTTTTTACAAAAATTAAAAGTTAGATGTGAAAATAAAAATATCCCCATGGTTGAAATCATGAGATGCGCCACCGGTCTCGCCGGGGGCTATTTTGTGTTCATTCGCACTTGACGCGCCGGAGAGGGGGCGTGGCTTATCGCCCTGAAAACCGTTCAACTGTCCGCCATTAACCATGGAAACAATAACCTCTATTTCTGCTTAGTAGGTGTTGAGGAAGTCACAGATATCCCGGGAAACTAAACTAAATATGTTAGGAGTAGTTACATTTACACCGTCTTACATTTACAACCGGCCCTTTGAGGGCGACCGTGATGCTGATGTGGCCCCAGAGTGAAAATGAGTTTGACACCCCTGATCTACAGCATGCTTTCAGAGCAAGGTGGCTCATATCTAACGGTGCTCACTGCAGAGCGGCGGCCGTGCGCTAACCGGTGTGGCACGCTCACATGCACGAACATTCCCGGCCATGTCAACAAAGCAAGGAGAAGCTCAGATAACAACACACAGAGGGAGGCAATACTCCTCTACATCTTAACATGGCAAATAGTTTGCTGCCATTTAAAGTTCAGAATGTTAAATACATTGCTCCTTTAATTGCTATGGCAACAAAAACAATGTATAAAACACAAACTGTCAGTTTACATGACATCCTAACAGCTGGGGTTATGAACCTGCACTTTGGAAGATGCAGTGACAAACAACAAAAACACAACCGCCACAAGCCATTACTGCCTTATTCTACCTGCGTGTGACCTGAAGGCTGTTTATTAACCCGATAGCTAACACAGAGAGTCGCAGTCATTCAGGGCGTCAGACAGTCTGCTGTTATAAACCTGCACGTCACAGTGAGATGAATCTGTTGTTGGAAACTCGTGTTGTGGCACCAGTTAACCCAAACACAGACTGACCTCAGAGCAAAGACTACGAAGGCCATCGAGAGGTGGAAAGCTGATTTATGGAAATTAAAACAATTTATTTTAACAGATAACTGGCAAAACATACGTTGTGTGACTTTAAAGGATAGGTTTGCCATTTGGGAACATATGCTTATTTACTTTCTTACAGACGTTTAGATGAGAAGATCGATACCATTTTCCTTCTAAACTCACTATTGTCAGCAAAAGTCATTAAATGGTATAAAAATAAATCAATCCTAAGAAAGTAAGAGAAGTCTGTCCCTACACAGGAAGCTTCAACAGACTTTAGTGCACCAGGGACACACCGCATTTACAGAAAGAGATTCTGATGTTTCTTTAGCAAATGATTGACTGAAACAGACAAAACACAGAATGAAACCCCCGATGATAAACAGCTTTGTGAAAGCATCGAAGAGTAGATTTTCCCTCCTCTGACTCCCTCAGTTAAAGCTCCTCCACATCAGAGGAGACAGTCTTTAAATCCATTCAGCTCACTGCTGGTTTGGAAGATTTCAGCTCAGCGTCCACAGTCTCTGCCCTCTGAATACGAAGGCGTTGCTCATGTCCACAAAGAGTGTTGGAGGCAGGTGAGGCAATGCGTGCGTGATGAGAGGAGGAACGACGGGGTGTTTGTGCCGTGGACTGCTTTTCCATTCTGCAACAACAAATGAGCCCGAGAGAGCGAAAAACAATCAAGTGTGTCGACCGTGTCCCGATGTAAATGTCTGCGTGCGAATGATTACAGCTGACGATCAAAGCTGCCTCGCCTGAGAGACGCGACGCTCTGAACCCGAGATGATTAGAAGCCACAGGAAGACTTAACGAGCTGTCTAAGCCCAGGTGGCCGCCATCATTACAACCGAACGCCTCGATACTGTGTGCAGGCCCGGGCGCCGTAACGCGGGGACACGGGCAATGCCTTTCATTTACATAGACACAAACACAAGCCCAACCCGGCTATTCATCTCAAGCAGCTCCACCAACCCATCAAAACGGTGGGAGGCCGGGTTCATTTCCTGCTCTGGTCCCTCCGACGTCAGGTTTACGAGCCGCACGAAGGAGGTAGATGAACACCTGAGGGCTGAGCTTAATTTTATATAAAACATTAAAAGACCTCTTCTCGTCTTTTTTTTTCATGAAGAAACATCTTCCAGGGAGATTTATAATTGCTCCGGGGAAGCATCTCAAGAGTATTTTCTGTTCCAGCTCAACAGAGGACTTTATCGATTCATTCTCTTTATATTAGTTGGCTTCTTTACTAGACAGGAAGGTTTACTGTGCGGAGCTGCACTGATCTCAACGGAGTCACAATAAAGTCTGGATTCAGTTGGAAGATGACGACGATGGCATACTTTGATTCCATTGCGTTGCCTTCCATAAAATAACATTGAATGATTGATATATCATACAACATAGAGCTTAAACATGAAGCTTTTTTCAGTGCACTTTGTATTCATGTCCCTTTTTCACTTTAATATCTGTTGCATGACTTCGCTTATCACAACCTGAAAAATCTCGAAATGACAGACACTGACTACGTTGACACAAAATATTGCGGTTTGTGCCAGAAAGAACTCCTACCAAGCTATTCATGGCTAATAAACAAAGAGATATTCCACTAATATTCCTGATTACCTGCAGCCGTGCATACTCCGAATAACCTAAAACACACCCGCCACGATGCACGTCTTACGGCTACGCACTTCAAATAACTTTAATCGTCCACCTGCAGTTCCGTGGTGTACTCGTGTCACTGTTTTCGCAAAACTGTGTTCTTCAAGCTATTCTTTATACGGCTGTGCACGAGAACAAGCAGTCCAAAGAATGCTCCTAAAACCTGAATAACATCGGCAAACTCCACGTCTTAGTCGGAAAATACTACATTCGGAATAAGGTCAAAAACAAGACAAAGCCTCGATGGGCAAAGATTCATCGGTGAGACAATACTGTGCGTTAATAGTACACCACATTACATTTGGGTTTAATCATATTGAACAGAGTTTCCCATCATGATTACGACTTGGACGCTATTTAAGAATCGGAAACTAGTAATGACACAAACACGGCGTCTTCTGCCCAAATGGGTGCAACAGAAAGACCAGAGAGATGTCAATCAAGCACAGTCTGCACATTCCCACGCAGCACCTCAGCGGAGGCGTGTTAAAGCGTGTGGGAGGATCATTGGTGTGTTGGGCTTTTAATGCTGCCTAATGACACATTTAAACAGGAGCTCCGGGGATTTACTGTGGCGTTGCAACTCCATTCATTTGGGGAACTTGCAAGAGACGGTTAAAGTCAGATAAACATAAAAAAGCAAAGTAATGCTGACTTTAAGTCACTTGTTTGGCTCAAACTCCAAAACCCCTGCATGCTACACTTCCCATAATGCAGCTGGATAGTCTTTCATTGATCTTCTCACCTCCAGTTTGTGAAGCAACCTTTCAGTTATACATCTCGTCCAGACTTTAGAAAAGTCCCCCAGAGCCACAGAAGAGAAAATAAACATTATAAAACTCTATTTTCTGTTTATTCTCTGACTCTGGAAACACAACAATGACATAGAGTTGCATCTCTCTCTGCTAATGACCTCGGCGTGACTCAGCACCTACCTCTATCTGGGAGCTGTTGTCCGTTTCCTCTGCAGACAGCAGGCCCGGGAAGCCCTCGGGCCCCTCCTGCTCAGGGTCCTGGTCCTGCTCCTGACTGGCCCTGTTACTGTCCATGTTGCGAGGTTTTGGGGGAAGCCATCTCCTCCACCGGTGACTGTACAGCTTCACGTCCACTGCTGCGTCCTCGTCGCCTGCCTGCCCCTGCACGTATGCGTAAGAGACCCCTGAGGAGAAGGGAAAACAAAGGTGTGAGTGAAAGAAAACAATCAGCGCATGACCCAAAGCAAAGTTGTAATGTCAATAAAGGGATTAGCCCAAAAGGGAAAATGTTTTGCCGCGTAATGTAACACTAATATTTGTGTTTTCACGACGGCAATAGTCAAATTATAGAGGCGGGGACTATTCAAGCCATTCATCTTGTGCCTCTCCCTCATAACTCACTGTCTCTGTGGACTTTTCTCATTGCTCTGGGGAGAAATCTCACTGCCTGCACATTAGCAATGACTCAGCAGCCGTCACACAGACCAGCGGGCCACAGTCACACACACAATCATCCCTATCCCCGTCTGAGATGAGACGCTGGTGAAAGGTGAGAAATGGTTCCGTGGTAATGTAAACGCCGGCTCCATTAACGGGAGCCTGAGACAGACGGCGAAATCTGCTGGGTTATGTACCGATTCCCGCCAACCATTGCAATAAATATATGTGACGAACATTAAACCTGACCAAGACTGCACGTTCTCCACTATGAGTTTCCCACTCGCGTGGATTAGCGTTGCTAAATGTCGTGTGGGTATGAATGAGAGACGGTCCGTTTATCCGTTGGTCCTGTGATTGATGCAGACTTGTTGCCCTGCCTTCAGGCGGATGCTCGGTATGCTCGGATAAGCTCCTGCTCCCCATGACTCTAATAGGATTAAGCGGTTCAAGACAATTAGTAATAAACTTAATTTTTACTGCACTATTCCAAATGTTGCAGCGATGCAAATTGTTTTGGCTATTGAACAGAAAATACTGCCGATTGCTTCTTTTTATGAGACTGAGGTCACCGGGTTTTAACGGAGAGCATTTTCCACTCCTTTCTCTTTTCCCTAACATTCACATTTCCTCCTCCTCCTCCTCCTCCTCCTCCTCCTCCTCCTCCTCCTCCTCCTCCTCCTCCTCCTCCTCCTGGGCCCCTCGACCAGTGGTTCTCATGAGACGAGGGAGCAAGTGGAGGGGCTTCAGATGCTAATTCCCCCAAAAGTGGAAGCTGACAGCAACGCAAGAAGCAAAAGAGAGCAATCTGCACCAAGAGATGGATGTTGATTTACTCTGGAAGAATTGAACTGAGCAGAAGGCAGAAGCAGAAGAGAGCTGAGCTCAAATGTTCTTTTCTTTTTAAAAAGGCACAGTGTGTAAGATCTGGCCCGAATTTTGGTTTAAAACACCTCTATGCTGTCTACGGGGGCTGCATAGTGTGTTACTCGCTCTATCCGTGTGTAAATGCAACCGTTATTGGTCAAACATTCTTGAGGGTGGCTTTAGTTTACCCGCAGACGACGCAGTCTTTGCAGAATCAAGTTCTCTTCCGCGTGCATCGTCTCAGTCTCGTTGTTCGCCGTCTGCAGCAGCTCCCCGGGCCAACTATTCGCTCATTCTCACCGAACCACTAACACGTCCTGACACTCACTCTATCCCTAATGGTCATTAGTCACACCCGTGTGTACAAAGTAGCCCAGGAAAACTTCCTGTCAACGGCAGTTATATATACTCTTATCCAAGAGGCACCTAAACATTTATTTTCATCCTGCAAAGGATCTTTGTCACTTCCTCAATATACGACGGAAAGCTGGCAAACAGCGGATGCTTTAAAATACACCATGACCACGACATAGGGAGGGGCTTTGGATAAATGGCTGCTCTTTTCCCAGCATGTCCCAATGTCAACGCCCAATGATGAGTCACCTTTTCAAGGAGCGCATTGCACCTGCATTTCTCTTGTGAACACCACCTCTGGTGTTGGTGATTCAGGGGCAGCAGACTTTCTTATTATCCAGAGGTAATTCTGGGTCTTTTGTCAAAGCATTTGGGAAGGGCACTGAGGTCAGACCCCTGAGGGACACCTAAAATAACCTCCCAGCAGGACGAGGCTGCTCCTCGGTGCGCGACTGTTCCTCGCCTTTTGTGTGAAGGGAAATCTTTCCCCTCTACTTTTCTTTCAGTGAGCCTGAAAGCCCCCGCATACCTTCGCCCTGACTCTGTCGAGCGGCCGCACTCACGCCTGTCAACACCTCTGATTCACAAACACCGGAGAGACTGTAATTTGGTTCCACCTAAAACCTTTCAAGGAAGTTTAAGGAGGTCCTAAAACCGCAGAATAAAGGTGCTGTCTGCACCCCTTCTTTCATTCAGTTCCTGCTTGTTTTCCCCTCTCAGTTCCCACCTGACTCAGTGTCGCCGACAGGAGACTGCCACACATGACTGGAACGTAAAGGAGGTGGAACGCTTCATTGCATTTCTGCATAGTGTGTGTGCGGTGTGCATAATTTGAGCAGAAGAAAAGTCACAACCCTCGACGGTTCCTTTGCCTTTTTACCTCCGGGTGTCAGAGCGCTTGATTTAGTGCCCACTGAACGCTGCTTTATCAGAGTAAACGCTGGAGGACCATCTCTCTCTGGCTCTGTGCGGATCAAGTCACCAGCGTTGACACGGATCACGTTGATGCAACTATTGCTGACGGACCCCGTTTTCTGTTCTTTTCTTTTAAGTCGTGCTCGTCGTAGCTTCAAAACAAGAGTAAAAAACTAAATCAGATTTTAGCTAATATGTGTGTTGACAGGTCCTCTTGTTAGAGCGGAACAAACTCTTAGCGAAAGAGCAGACAATGTGATTAACAGTGTGGCTCCAGATCGCGAGAAAGAACATCGCAATCTTTCCTTCAGCGCGTCTCGTTTTGTTCATTAGCAATGATTCATTGGGAACATTTGTCAGGAGAAGCACTCAATCACTCTCTCACACACACACACACACACACACACACACACACAGAAGGAACTTCGTAATGCCAGCAAACAATGATGCTCTCAGCAAAACTTGAGCATAACACAAAATCGTTAAACACTTTTCTTAAAGGGTCAAATCACCCAAATGACCCAATAGTCATGCTTTAATAGTAACTTTTCAGAAACATCGTTCATTGAGCTCTTCGAATATTTCCATTTGAGTGGAGTCAGGAAAGATTTGTTGATGCACATACCGTTGAATCTGGTCATTTTTCTCTTTGCGCTAAGCCTTTGCAGGTTCAGTCTATAAAATGTTCGAATAAAAATCACATCACAATTTCCCGTGTGACTAATGTGACGTCTTCAAATTGCTCGATTTGTCTGACAAAACAGTCACCAGCATCATTTAGTGGTTAACCACACTGACAGTGAATATTCAGGTATCTTATGTGCCTCAAATCTCAGTGTGAAAGCCTCTGTAACTGCTGCACAACGGCTTCTCCACAACGTCCTGTTTCCCTCAGTGAAAGCATGCGTCTTGACCCCAAAAGGTGACCTGTCTGAAGTATAAGAATGAACCACATACCACAACATATTCAGCCTCAGCTAACTTGCAATGCCCGCCCTAATCCAATCATATGCCTGGGTCCAGACCTCATCGACTCATTGTTTCAGCATTAGAATGAATCGGCGTTCTGAGAAACCAAAACATCTCAAGTCGACATATGAGGTTGGAGCCTGAATGAGTGTTTGACACAACAGGCAGCTTTCAATTCATGGCTCTTAACGAGCCAAATTATGTTCAGGGTCATCTCAGAGCACCAAACCCTGACAGAGTGTTATCAGCATTGACTGACGCTACAACCGTGAGGCAGATAAGCTCAGAAATTCAATATGATAAAAAACTGAGTTTAATAGGAGAGTGCTGCCGGTTTGATCTTGTGACGGACACGATGAGAGCTTTTTAAACAAGCTTTTTTTATCTCATTCTGCGTGTTAATAGATTATAGATCGCCAACAGCAGACAGCCGACATGCTTCACTTTCATATTAGCTGAAATATTGAAATGCGCAGCATGTGTGATGCCAAGAGATCCAACCGCAGACCCTTTAAATCTCTGTCTCCTGGGGTGGAGAGACACATTACTCCACTCAAATTCCACACATGCAACTTTATGAAACTATTACAGTACGCAGAGTTCAAAGTGTGCTTTTCCAACCTGCCCGAGCTTGCTTTTTAACACATCCTCTTTTAAAAGCGCAGCCTGTCATTAAGGCAGACGCATAACGTCTAGAAGCTGACTGCAGGAGAAAGTCGAACACGGGTAGACAGAGAGGCAGCAGCAAGACATCCGGGTTCAAACAGTCCTCGTAAAGTCTAGATGAACAGCGCGATGAAATTTAAACAGATTAAATGTGAGATATGCATCTAAATCTCAGATTATCAGTGCGTGAGACCAGTTTAGATAGAAAATTTAACACTGCAGGCGTGCGCACACCAAAAGCAGACAGAAAATTCAATGAATTTCCCTCCAGGGGCGTCAAGTGAGCGTCCTGCTTGTCGTGGACGCTCCATTACACCAGAGATTTTGTTTTGCCAACAATTAGTCACATCTTTCTAAGTCAGAGCGCTGCTACACAAACATCCCCTGAGGTTCAGATTAGGATTCCAGATAGAGACGTCTCGTTCTGAAACATGCTTGTTGAGGATTTTATATTTAAATATCTATGTACAAAGCTGATTTCTCACTTCAGTAAAAGATGCTTCGAGGCCTCCTTTAGAGAAGAGACAAAGCACAATTTGAAATTGAGGAAAACCGCTATCGTACATCTGCATGTGCCACATTGTCATGTAAACAATGACTTTGCACTGAACTTTAATCCTTCTATAACCATACCAGAAAAGGTTTCTGGCAACACCAGAATACGTAAACAAACCATGAACACTCTGTAACACTGTGCGGCGAGCAGGCGCTCTTGAATGTCACCAAAATGAGAAATGTGGCAGGTGTGATAGGAGGGCTATAAATAGAAGCCATTCTAATAGAAAACAATGGAGTGCTGCAGGGTTGGTGTGTTTTCGTAGGCCAACATGGAAGTTATCATCGCATTTGTTTCCTTGGATCAAAAAGCCAGTGGTATTTTTTCCCCATTGTATTTGGGATTATTGCAGAAAATAAGCTTGATGGCAAACGCAAATTTATGATACTTATGAGATTTTTTGAAGTGTGAATGCAGTCGCCAGAGGTAAAAAGCATTCGTACAAACAAAGTACGTTGCGGTGGCATGACTTCACGTCACCACCGCTGAGCTAAAGGCGGACTCGTGTTCCACAAGATGACGTTTAGTCGTCTCATTTAGACACTTGTTACCAACCGCCTTTTCTAAGACACGTAAGATCTGCAAAATTGAACAAAAGGGTATTTATTGATGTATTTTAAGTTGTAGAACAAAAGGTTCTGAAACTTGTGTTAACCACAGACCGAATTTCATGCATCTGACCAAAGACTGATTAAAAGAACCCATTGACTTTGAGAAGAGGAACCCAAAAGTACAAAAATGTTGACTTATTTCTGGGTTTTAGGACTCATTCCTGCAGCACTCTATTGGTTAGGTTGAGGCACCGAGGGAGTGTTTGGATGCGATTTAATAACATTACGTCACATAACTCAATACATAAATCAATGCCGACTTTTGGTTTCACACGAGACACAAAAGCCGGTCTCCTGGGTGAAAGTCCTGTGTCATTGGACCCGTGTGGACCTGATTGCTTCTTATACTACCTTGTTTACTCGCGCCATCACTACGGCCACGTGGAGCATCACTGTTTGGACAACGGACCAAGCTGCCATATTTCACAAGTCGGACTTAACACTGACCTGATGTATCTATATCAGAAAGGTTCCTGGCAACATCAGAATATGGAACAAAATAATGTCCGACTAACTGCAGGCGCTCCTGTATGTCGCCCAAATGAGAAAAGAGCCAGGTGCGAAAGAAGCTCCATAAATAGAAGCCAATTTTTGAAGCCTCAAAAGTGTTAATTACAATCTGCCGAGTATGGAAGGTGTGGGCAATTCATTAGAAGGAGACTAATGTTGCGTTGGCGGTGCTCGGGGTAACATGGCGCCCATGAAGAGGACCGCGGTCAGGACTGCTATGTTAGAGGAAGAGGAGGCCGGAGGCAAAGAAACTAGGAGTTAGAGTGTGTCCAGCTTCAGGTGCAGCGATTTTTAATCAAGACTTTAACCTTAAAGAACATAATTGTTTTTAAGCGGGCTTTAGATAAAATTGCTAATTTCTCTTCCAAGCATCTGCTGTAAACAACTAAATACACTGGACACAAAATCCAAGCAGGCTAAGCCGCAAAGCACCCAGAAACATCCCCGAGCACACAGTATCAAACGATTCAAACCCCAAAACACAGGCTTTAAAGTGCCGGAGCAAACCATCACGGAGTCTGCTGTCACCGCCGCGGCTTCCTTTCTGTAATTGGCGGTTGTCTTGGCTCTGGCGTTGGTCAGTGCAGGAAGTTATAGAAAAACGCTTTGGCAAAGAGACAAAACAGTCACGCGGGGAGGGCTGCAGGCAGTCAGGAGGCAGCGGGATCACGAAGAGAATTGCGCTTCCCGAGTGACACGGGCGTTTAGGTATTCGGGATTCCAGTCAGGCACCATGTCTGTCTCATATTTCAGGAGATTGAGTGATTGACTGCAGGACCATGAAGCGCGGCTGCTGGCTCTCATTCCACTTTTCAACTCTGCAAATGAGCAGCACGGCTCCGGAGCCCCGAGGCTTTGAATCACTCCACCGGGAGAGAGCTCGGGCCTGGCAGGCGATGTATCACTGGACCTCCTGTAACAGGTTATTTCTCCTTCCTCCAGTGCAGACCATTACCTGAGGTAATATTACTGTATTCTGACAGGTCACCGGCCAGCCAAAACCCTCTTTGCACAGACAAAAGCCCGGCATCTCTCACCGTATGCCTAAATCTCCCCATGAAAACACAAGATCTGTCCTTTCACTGTTCCCCACACAGTCCTCTTCGCCTTAAAATTGTAAATGGTCACATCTGTACGGAAGAATAGAGAGGGATCAGCAGGAGAAAAGCCTGCACTTCTATTCTCATACGCCATATCACAAACAATAGCCTTTATCCTCCGGGCTCACCCACTCTGCAGCTGAGCTTTTGTGGATGGAAACCACACCTACACACCGAACAACTGAGACGTACTTGACACAATAATCGCTCTTTTTGTCCACTAGTGACCCTCCAAGGGTTGATCTGTTCATCATTTGAGGTCAATATTTGTAGATACATTTCACAAAACAGATGGGTTGGCTTGAACGCCATAATCACAGTTCCACTATTGCTTTGTCAATGAGAAGGAAAAAGAACTGATCAACAAAAGAACAATCGTCTCCTTTTCTTCAGCATCAAATCAACAAAGTGATAATTAACCGTACAGTAATGAGTACAGGATCTGCTAATTGTGAATTCAGCATAGTTTCAATCGTGCCAATTTGCCCAAATACAAACAAATGAAGGACATAAAACACACAGTGCCCACAGCTACAGGAGCACATTTGTCTAAATTTGGTTCGCGTTAAACTTATTTGACTTTGACAGCGGATTAAAATCCGCTACCTCGTCCTTTAGAACCTGCACTGTTTTTGGTGAAAGCTCATTTTAAAGTTGGACCCTAATCTTGTTGTGAGCTACAGACACATTTCAAACTAGATTAGTTTAGAAGCATGCTAGATTTTTAAAACAGGAGTAAGGATCATTTGAGCCATGAATGTATCGTCTACACTGAATGGAATTTATTCAATTTGCTGGTTTGTTTTAAGTCCGTCGTCTCTTTTATGTGAATGTTTTTATGTTTTGTTCTGTCATCTGTGATTTATATGGCGCTTGTGTGATATCTTTGTATTGACCCTTTGTAAATAACATTCATAATCTCAATGGGATGATCCCGGCTAAATAAAGGTTAAATTAAGAACATAAATGAATGCAAACTTTACAAAAAATGAAAAGAAAACTCTTTACATCCAGAACACCATCATCACAACAATGTCCGGGTTCAAATTCATTTTAACATATTGATCAGCACCTTTCTGTCACCCTACAGCAATCGATCTGAGACAAA
Organism: Lycodopsis pacificus; assembly: GCA_028022725.1. Taxonomy (NCBI): domain Eukaryota; kingdom Metazoa; phylum Chordata; class Actinopteri; order Perciformes; family Zoarcidae; genus Lycodopsis; species Lycodopsis pacificus. The sequence goes on along the minus strand of CM051704.1, from coordinate 16,419,883 downwards.
CTGTGTTCACGTGTGAGACATAGCACGGCTATGCCAGGCAGCTCCGCTTTAACTGAAGATTGATTCCCTGTCGTGTGGACAGGCTTGTTCTAAGTGTGTGTGTAGATGTATATGCATGTGTCTGTAGCGTTTATGTGCGACTTGTCCTGCAGGATGAGATTGATTGACTGAGTGCTGGTGTGAGTGTATTAACTGTGTTTTTTCCACTTTCTTTGTGGGCAAAGGGCTACAGGCGAGGCCAGAAGAGGCCCTTGGGCCTGTCTTCATCCTTCCTAGCAATCCATCAGCATCACCGAGCCTCTCCGCCCCACAAAACCTCGCCACCCTCCAACATTCTCCAAGTTGAGCGCTGTAAACATACATAGACAGCTCCAATGGCCCAATGGATCTGTCATTTATTTTTTTTAAAAGCGAGTCCAGCTGTCGGAGGAGGTCATTTGGATAGCAGACACCTTTGTTGAATGATTTAAACCACAGCCCATATCTGAAAATTGCAATACATTCAGTGTGCCACTTCCTCTTGTTTCACCCTTACTGAAGAAGACGTGTTTTCCTTGAAGTTTAATCTTGAATTAATATTGTTATTGGCGTCAATAATCTAGTATCTTTACTCATAAACTAGCCGATATGAATCTTCTAATGTTTAGTCAATGATGCCTCCTTCTTTCTCGGTACAGTGTCTACTAATCCATCATGCCAAGCTCAACCAGCATCACGTAGTGGGTTTTTCCAGCACTAAGAGCAGCCCTCATATCCACTTATGAAATTCCTCATAATCAAGTTAATTTGCTTCACTTGTGAGTAATAAAAAAAACATGCATTACATATGTTTTTCCCTCCAAGATCTGGATGGTTTCCCAGTGAGCAGATGTAAACATGAAACCCAGCTTTTTAATCTTATGCAGAAGATATATTATTTTAACTGTGCAGGAAAAACATATAAAAACTCCTTAAAAACTTGCCAAATCCCACATCCTCCCACTACAGCCTCCAGGCACACACAATAAGCAGGAAACCTGAAGATACTGAAAAATCGACAGCACCAGCATCCCACAAGCACGTATATTCTCAGACTCTCTTCTTCTGCTGCTACATATGAGCAGGAAAGAAAGCGCGGACCATTCCCCAGGCGTATAGCTGGCAAACCCAGCCCTGCACATTTCTTCTATCTGTTGACAAACTGTGAGACTCATTCAAGTCACACAGTCTGTAATTGCTTCAATCTCTTCCCATTCAGCGGTGGAGGCTTCACAGGAAATCAATATTAACTGTTGTGTACAGCACAACCCTGCTCTGCAGAATGAGACCTACAGAGCAGCATGTCACCCAACAGATAGCTGACTCCCTCCAAAAAACAAATCCCATTTTAGAGAGGATTTGGTTTGTTAAGACGCTCCAACTTCCATTGAATGAGACGTGAACACTGCCAAATATTTGCATCGCTAATTGAATAACAAGATTTCCCCTTTGCCTTTTGTGAAGATGTCTAATTATGGAGAGACGATATTCCATCCGAGCCCTGCCTCGTCTCTTCTCTGACAGGACGAGTGAAAAGCACAAAGGTTCCTTTACTCAAGCAAACTTAATTAATTTCCTTAAATACACAATTGCACTTCCCACTAGTTGTAATGGCGTCTACGATGACACAGGCGACTGGAAGAGAATCTTCAGCAGACTTGAACAATGTAATAAATTACATTTCCTTCTTTTTTTTATGTGAAATGATTTCCTTGCTGTGATTTGCTGTCCTGGAGATAAGATGTCCAACTATCTCACTAAATACAGCAGCATTTCGTTATTGGGAAAGACAGACAGGTCGTCGTAAAGGGAGGCAGACAGATCGTGCGCGACAGGAGTTTATTGGTAAGGTCATCAGGGTGGAAATAAAATAGTGAGCGAAGAGAGAAGGTTGTTGTGGTTTATCGCTCCCAGTGGCAGCCCTGAACAGCTGTGTGCTGCAGGCTGCAGGGTCCGGGGGTTATAGTGCATGTTGTTAACAGTTCACGGTCAGTGCATCCGGTAAAACAGACTAACAAGCAACACGGGATAACAATAACTTATACCGCCAGTACAACTTCCACACTCAAATCGTTGAGCAATGTCAAATCATCCAGACTATGCCGAGAGCCAGAAAGTCCAAAAGTGAAGAAACTATCGTAGTTTCAATAGTTGTGTTGCATTATCCATTTTTATTCATAGCAATAGTTCGACATTTGGTCTACTCTCATATACGATATATTTGTAGCTGGATCACAGGAGATGGAACTAAATACGTCTTTTGAATAAATTGTGTGAAATATTGTACCGGAAGCAGCCAAGCTAACGAGCTGGCTAGCTAACTGACAGTTGGCAAACTAGCCTGGAGATCAATAAAGCTCTACATTGACATAAATGATGTGCAATATCAAGAACAAAGTGCCAGGGGAGCGTATAAAGCCGACTACAGCGATAGGAGAAAAAAGACTGACTAGTACTAGCATGTTGCAAGCTTGACGTTAGCTGGCTAGCTACAGTAGCGTAGGTCACCAGTTTGGGTTTGTTGACACTTCTGTATCTCTTTTCACCAACAAGATATCGTTGCTGCCAGAATTCCCACACTCCGGACAGCCGCTCGTGCCGATCAAAAAGCCCCCTCAGCGTTAATGAATGGTGAAATCAGTCGACGTGTTTTCTGCTTCCGTCTGTGGTTTGCAACGTCGATCCTTCAAATATGCGTATCGATCTAACCCAAACATATTGTTGAACCCTTGTAGAGGACACGGGAGTAATTGCGCACTTCAGGACTGATGGCACCATTTGTCTATACAGCCGAGCATGGCTGCACTGAGTCTTTAATAGAACCAGACAGTTCAGCGCCCTCCGACAAACAGGCGGGGAGACACTGGGTTTGAATGCAAATGGAATAGACTAAATATCCTCCAACTTCCTCTTTTGTTTGTCCCTTGCTGACTTTGGTTTGAACCCTCATGACTTTCCTCGGAGGAGAAACAACCAACACTGCCTTTGTTTTGGCTCAGAGTCAGTAAGAGATTCATATTCACACCTGGTTGAGCCCTCGGCTCGCTTGATTTATTTATAAGGGCGGGGTGAGATAATCAACATTTGTCTTTGCTTGTTCTCTCTTCTTTTAACATTAATTATTGCATTAATACATTAGTTTGACTTTTGAGGAAATCCATTTGTAAACAAGGTAACAGCTGGCCTGTAAAAGTCACTGATTCACACACTATCTTGTTTGTTGAATCTGAACATAATCTGAAGTGTAGAAATAACAAAAAAAAGTATTTGATGTATGTACTTTCCACAACTGCTCTCCTCACAACTTACAGTGTGTGTGCAGAGGGCATATGAAGGTAAATGCTCACAAACAAACCCCAAGAAGTGGTGACGCATGAATAAAACATGAAAATCTCCCTGCAGATATATCCTTAAAAACACTCTGCTTCTTTTTCTTCTTCTTACGCTTCAGATGAAATGCATGCGGCTCGACCCAGGGACAGGTGAGAAAACATACATTTCAAGGTACATTTAGTTTGAAGCTTTCTGCCGATGATGCATAAAGATAGAAGAGAAAAGCAGGTACCTTAAAACGAGGCAATGTCAAAAGATGTTTTAAATAAGAGAGACCTTGCCTGCCAGAGTTCAATGTGTACAATGGTAGATTATAATGAAGGAGGGGAGCTGTGCAAGGGGATGGAAAGGCCGTGAGGGGGTTGAATGCTGGGCCGAGTCGCTCTGCTGTACCGGCAGCTGCAGCAGAAACTACCGTCTGACTTCACACGACCTGTCTCCGAGGATTCAACCACAGGAGACGGACTGCCGGGGGGCTTCACGGGCAGGAAACACAGGCTCTACTACACTTGGACACACAGGGATGCTACAGCGGTGATGGAGAGGTGGACTTCCGATGCTACAATTCATCTTTTCTTCAATAATTGTCAGGTCTTCGAAGTGAACAGCCCAAATTTGTCAAGAGGAAATTATTAGCGTAATGTAATGGTGCCCATTTTGGGCAGCGATTTCAGCAATCCATCATCTCTTTCTAAAATGTCTCAAGTGTTATTCTGTCCTTGGAAAATCGACGACAAAGTCTGCTGTCTGACAAGGAAAATAATTACAGCATTAGCATATCATTACTGGCTGGCAGGGAGACAATAGATCAACAAGACTTCTCTTTGGTTCTTCTCCAAATATAGCCGTAATATCTGGCAGTTAGTGAGATTTCATCCCTTTCTCTGATTGATTTCCTCTCATGCTCTGACTGGGCTTCAAAACGTTTCATTTTTTTTAATACATTGATCAAAATATGAAGTATTTCAGTTTCAGGGGAGTAAAACTCATTCAATAAACGCAGCTTTATCTGCTAAACTAGGCTTTTACCAAATGCTGAGGCAAAGAAAATCTGATTTGTCTTCCAAACTATAGGCCATAGAAGTGCTGACAACAGGGCCAGGTAGGGTTTTGTATGGACCTGTCCCACAGCAGCACATGACTAGCATTGTGTAAAACTGCATAATGACGCCGTCGCTCTTCAACAGAGTCTATAAAGACAGTACAGTCGTGCGTTGCGTGTTTATCGCCCTGTTTATCAGCTCACCGTCCAGACACAAACACGCAGAAACACGTCAGAGCTCTGCTGCCCGTCTCTCCTGAAATATACTCAGAATATCCGCTTTGTTAACAGCTGACAGAGGGAAATTTAAAAAACCCGTTATTTCACACTAATTATCTTCAATGGAGACTGACGTACGCCTGCACAAGCACACAGAGATCTCTGCAGACAACTGCACATATTGCACACATGCATCGCCAATTTCACTCATTCATACATGCAATAAAATGCATGTATGTCATGCATTATTATCACCTGTCCTTTCAAGGTAATTGGCAGACTGAATGGAGACACGGAGACCTTGACATCCAAATAATTTACTACCTGCCCTGTCAACACATTCAAGCACCATCGAGCATTGGAAGAGGAAACCGTTTCCATTAAAGAGGTGATGGAAATCAAAAAATGAGAGGCTCTCTCTGGAAATCATTTAAGATGTATATGTATTGCTAAAACAGCAATCATTTTGAACAGTATCGAGTAAACCAACTCGGCAAATGCCGCTGCTTGATCAGGTGTCGTTCGCTTCACACTGCGATGCTCTTCGTGCACCTCTAGCATCGGTTTTCCACCCGTCAATGTCTGCTTTTTACAACGTAAAATTCTCTGTTAACAGGAAACAACTTGGTTATGTTTCGTAAAATGTTTTGGGTTAAAATAAGTATATATTTATCAGGTAGTTAAGTAGGGTACCTTACATATGCGTCGCAAGTTAAGTTACATAACGTAACGCAACATAACATAAGTAAAAAATCACTATTGGTTTTACACGGGACAAAAACACCGGTCTCCGGGGTGAGAGTCCTGTCATCCACCCTGACCTCCTCCTTATACGCGGACTTAATCACGCTTCATCACCTGACCTCCTCCTTCACTCCCGCCATAACCAAGTCCACGGAGCGCCATAGCTTGAAGCGTACGACCACTAACCAAGCTGTTGTATTTGAGGACTTGGGAGGGAGAACGAGCTGGTAATGAAAACCATAAATGCCAACCTCACGCTGGTGCTTGAGCACAAGTGAGGAGAATACCAAAGTCAGTAGGATTCATCCTCTGGGGACCAAAGTGCCATCCCTAGAGCCATTGTGGAAACAAAACATGATATACATATCTTGTAACATTCAGTAATTTTGAGCCACAATGCAGAACTCTTTGAGATCCTAAAAAGACTGGTATAAAAGGAAAAATGTGTCTTGCTCAATGACACTCCAGCAGGACAGATGCTAGCTGTCTCCGGGGCTCGAAGCACATATCTTTCTTCTCCCAATAAAACCTTAATGTAAGGCATGATGCCACTCTTTCAAAAAAAAACTACATTCATAATGAAACACCATATACTCTCTGTGCTCTTTGATAAAAAAAATAAATGAACACATTCTTGGCCAACACGGCTGAAGCTATCCAGAGCGGAGGACGTTCAGTGACTTGCAAAAGCCTGCACATCTGCAGTAGGGGAAGAGGGGAGTAGTGGAGAAATAAGGCTGGAAGAAAACAAGACATCTGCACAAAACTCAGATTTTCATAACAACAGCTCTGCAGCCTCTCAAGTCTCAAGTGTTCTTGTATATAAAAAAAATATCTTTTAAGTCAAAGAGGTGAGAGAATATTGCTGAGACATGAGAAACAGTTTGCTAACAAGCTCACGACAGGAAGCTCGAGCCTGAACTTTGGCCTCTTCCAACATTCACTGTAGAGTCTGCGAACATGTTCTCTTCGGGTGACCTTTTAAAAGTTGCAGCCGTTAAACTTTTATGTCACAGAAGTTGCTGTGCTGTGCTTTCATGGCTCACGGTCTCTGAAGAGGACGCTGGTGTTGCTCCAGCTTTTCGACACCCATGTGTCCATGAGATCAGACTCTGCAGTTCCTCCACTGGCCGTCTCGCCAACCTTTCCCCATCTCCTCTGTTTATTGTCCTCTTTACAAGGCCAGACCTGTTTTTTTCCCCCTTTAAGACACATGTGCAGTCCCACATGGTAATCCCATCGCTCCTTCCCTCCGAATTCCAGGACTTTCACTGAGCAGAAAACTGAAACAGCTGACAGAAGGAAGCTTATCAACCACGAAGTGCAAAACAAAGTGATTTACAGCAAATAAATCTGACAAAATCCAGAAAATCTCATCTCAAAGCTCCTGAATCTTTACGATAAACCTCAAAATATAAACCGTAGACCCTCTGACAGATGAAGTGCTTCTACAATGTGAGCAGATAACCCCTGACCACCGAGACAATCAGGTCTTCGTAGTGATGCCCCTCCATAAAGAGACGCCCTGTCAGACGGAGGTCAAATTATCACCGTCAATCACTCCGCGATGCACACTTCAGCACCGGCCCCGAGTGGGACAGCCAAAGTGTCAGGGAAGGCAGGGCCTTTCATTACTTTCCTGTCAACCTGATTGAAGCCTCATATCAAGCCGGATGTGTCGCCTGTCACGTCCCGGCAGTGGGCTGTCAGCGCACATCTGCCACGGGATGCAAAGCACCCGGGGTGAAGCATCGGAAATGCACCTCAGCCGGGGCCAGAGGAAGGGATTTACCTGCCAGCATGTATGTTAGACTGAGATTTGAACTGAGGGCCAGCAGCATGCACAAACAACATGGAAGCATGCAAAGCCAACCAAACCATGACTAATATCAAGCAACAAAAGCATCTGAATGCTTTGAACATTGATTTGACTTTTTTTTAAAAGAGACAAAACAGCCGACTGGATGAGAGATTTGTAGCTCAACAGATCTGAGGATTTGATTAACTTGGAACTGAATCCAATATGGAGCCGACCGTTGGACCATTGCCAGCTGCGCTGATGTTCGCCATGTGGATTATGTCAGCTTTAATGTGAAAATATTGGCTTGGCACATTTTAGGCTGGTGGGAGTCAGTGGGATATTGGAGACAATTTGCTCATCGCTGCACAAAATTGAAAGTACATTTTAAAGCAGCTATCAGTTTTTAGATTAACAACGGATCTCATGACTACGTGTAATGTGAAAGGGGTTCGCTCGTAGTGATGAACACCCAGACAATTACCACCTGAATCTGCAGTTTCTCCATATTTGTCGAATATGTAAATAGGTAACTGTTTGCTGACGAGATTGTCATAGAAAGGTGATATGTGACTGAATTAACAGCTTGTTTCCTCGGCTGGCAAGTGGCCATCAATTCAGATACTGCAGGTTAAAGGTCACGCTGAAATCACAAAAGTTTTCCCGTTGTGCATTCACTTTATTATTGAAATGAACAAATGACTCAAAGTAAACAAACTGTCTTATTACTGGAGCTTAGCAGCTCTGAACAGACACCGACACTGCAGTGTTAATGTGTTTGTTTCCCTCAACAAATGAATTTAGCCGTCGAGTCAGGGAGTAGGATTGAGGTCTGTTGTTGCTGCAAGAGAAAGGTCAAAGGTTGAGATGAGGGACATGCTACGACACTGATTGCCTGCTCCGACTCCAGTTATTCACTGTCGGACTCGTTTATATTTAAGGAGAGTTTTCCTGCAGGGTTGCTTTTCTTTAAGTTGGAGGATGTTTTTTATGTTTCTATATGGCAATGCTTCCTTGCACAAAACATGAGGCATAAAATGGTTTTACTAGTTCGGTGTGGAAGAACTTCATCGGCCTCGAGTTCTAATCTCGACCCCAACCAACACCTTTGAGATGAACTTGAGTCGTAAAGCCGCTAATGCTTTTGTATCATTTTGCATATTTTCAGGCACAATCTTCTTAAATGCTACTTTAAATTGAATATGTTGGGATTTAGACTAAACATTAAATTACAGTTAATACGAGGAACTTTTAACTGGTTATGAAACTCTTAGTAATAAACAAGCAGCGGGAAGATTGGCTCTGTTTATATAGTTATATTTAATGCTTGTAATCGGTAACAATCGGTCGGGTTCCGGCAGAATCAGAGGAAATCAAAACATAACAAAATGAGAGGATTTCTAAAGGGACTCTGGTCCTCAGAAACACCACCTTTCTTTTGTCCACAGGAACCGACTAAACCAACACATAATGAAAGTTCCTCGCATTATCTTTAATTGATTGAAAAAAAATAAATCAACAGATTAGTCAATGGGGTACTTAATCATTAGTTGCAGCCCTAACTGGGGAGTAAATCCCTGCAATGAGGCTCTGAAATGTTCCCAGAAAAGACCGCCGGCTGTTAAAGCAGCGTTTTGATGTCTATGGCTTCAGAATGACAAGTTCACCAATCACATGTAGATGTGGGTTTAACTTTCAAGTGTCCACATACTTTTGGCCACGTATTATGCACACGCACACACGTGTCATGGGTGTTATTTTGGCGGGATATTGATTCACATCTTTCTTCAGGTGCAAACTCAATGTTATTAGCAAGGTATTGATTTCTAGGCTCTTCATCAGCGGGGCCGGCAGCAGGTGAAGGACAGCCTTCGCAACTGAACTCGGGTGATGGATGACACAGATAAAGACTCGTAACGCTGTTCGTCTTTTACAGAGCTCACTGTGTTCACGTAAAACTGGGGCAGGGAGAAAAACGAGGATAGGAAAGTGGGCGGGAGGGGAAATGAAGAGGCACGTAGAGCAGTGAAAAGATAGAGCATGTGATAAGGCCTACAGGATGTGTGAATTCATATAATCTATTACTCCGCCGTCAGGTACTCCAGGAAGAACTCACTGGATTCTGATCTCAGCAGTAGATTACTGTGGCCTCCAGCTGATTAAAGTGAGTGTCGAGTGTGCATTAAGTTTGTAATCCACTCTGCAAAAGGAAGCTAGGAAGCTAGGCTAACAAAGTGAAAGCTTCAACCGTAAAGTGTAAGCTACTAGCCTGCACACACTCAGGGTCTAAAGTTGCAATCGTCCGTAATAACACTTGCTATTTTGAGTGCATATGTGCATTGACAAAAAATATGATACAATGCAGTGCACTTTAGCTGTGTTTCCATTCACATATTTTTTTTGCACAATTTTTTTCACAAGATGAACGGAAACGGACAATTTTGATCAAACTTCCTCATTTGAGAGAAAAAGTCGAGTGTGGAACGCTGGACACTTCTCACCATTAATGGTCGCCATCTTTACTATATAGTCGAAGGGGAGGGACCACCAACCAAGTAGCCAAGTAAAAGTAAAAATTTTTATTCTGTTTTAACACAATTGTCAAGTGAGCAATCAAACCAGGGGGCGACAATCACGGTCAAATGTTGGCGGTAATGCTCCGTAAGGTTGTAATTTGCTATTTAAGAAGAAGAAGTCAAATGATCGTCATTTCTGGTGAACTATCCTTTCGAAAGTCACGCACTTCACAAGTAATTCATAGTGAACACAGTGTGCATGTGAGGGGGGGGGGGGGGGGTCTTGATATCATTAGCTGTCTCCGTTTCATCAGACTAGTTTTGGTGACTGCAGACTTTCCAAACATTTTTCAAACACTGCTATCCAACAAACATATACATTTTTCTTGTAGATAATTAGTTTCAACCAAAAAAGTACACAAAAACAATATATTTATACTTGACCAACATAAATTCAATTTCAGTTTGACTGTGAAGTGTCTCCAGACCTTCATCTTTATTCCTGCATCAATGCGGTTCTGCAAAGAATGATCCCAAAACAACTCATCCGTTCCATCTGTGTACACATGAGCTAATACACAATCGCTAGCTGACCGCTACTGATGGGCTGCTGTGAAGTGGCTGCTCAATAACCTCAAGCAGATGCAGGAACTCACTCACACACACACACACACACACACACACACACACACACACACACACACACACACACACACACACACACACATACACACGGGTGAATATTGAAAAGCTTACTGGGCCCGACTTTTTCAACAGCCTTCAATTCATCCGTTCAGTTGTAATTGTTTGCAGGAACAATGTGCAAACAATAAAAGGGCTCAGCTCTGATGAGCCGATCTCCTCCTCAGATCTGAGCTGATCCCTATAACCTCCGAACAACGGAGGAAGAACACACAAATTCCCTACATGCGGCTCTGCATCTGCAAAGACAAAAAAAAAGCCCTGAAGCACGGAAGCTTTTTTACAGTAAACACATAAACTTAAGTTCAGGGAAATGCGAGGTTTTGGCTCGTTGATTCTTTGTAATTGATTTTCCATCGTTTTTGTGGGGTTCAGTTGAGGAATTGTCTCGTTAAATGACAAAAGATTCCAGATTTAGGTCGGCACTTTGACAAGTTTGAACGTCTAATCCCTTATTAGCTTCAGAAACCATAAATCAACTCTAAATTTAATGGACAAACAGCACCTGCTCTGACCGCAAATGTCAGGAGGAGATTTAATATCTCATATTAGCAGAAAGAAAACAATCAATGTGACTTTGAATGAAATATCAAACATCATGTTATGTCACAAACGGCTTTGTAGCGGTGGGGAAATGAAAGATTACTGAAGGACTGACTAACATGGTATACGCGCCTCCAAAAGAAAACCAATACTTCTGCCAGGCCAGACATTTGTGGCAGACTCGTGGCAACAAAGGACATCAAACAAGTCATTTATATTCATATCGCCACCTCTCGTTCTACTTTTGGCTGCTTGTCGATAGATGGGATTTCCAGGGCATATATCATTGGTTTGGCAGCTGTCTGGAGACGGGCCATTTCATTTTGAACTCCCATTTAATGTGTGCTGGGAAGCAGGTATTTCATTTTATCAGGCCAAAAAACAAAAACAGGGAAAACCTGTTGCGTCTTAGATGTCGAATTGCATCCCTACAACTCTTTAAATATGACTTAAAGAAGTTCGAAGCTGGGTTGGCAGCAGGTCCCATGTTGCGATGATGCTCGGTATATGTTGGCACCTTGACTACTTCCAGTGTCCGGGGTACCAGAGGCCTTCGGGTGAATGGGGATGCTGGCCAGACATTTAATCAATATCTGGAGCTGAGACACGCATCAGCTTTTAGTTGCTGTGGGACAGCAGTGCAATGATAAACCTCTCAACACTGCCTCTGAGTTAAACACAGAACAACGTTACAGAAATTCAACAAATAAAAAAATAGCTTTCTCTTTTCAATTCTATTTTGTCCAATGTCTGACTGACTGTCGCTCAAACTGACTTTGTGGCTCGACATCGTTTGCGTATCATTAACTCCCGCCCTACCTGTTTGAGACAAGGGCACATTTATTACCTTTGTGCAATGGTATGAATAACATATTCATAATTAAACTGCTCACACTAATTCACTTTCCATTTAATTAAAGCATTCTGGGACACAGGAGAGAATGGCCTTTAAATGGGAGTCAATTACCACTTTATGATGTTCGGGCTCCTCTCAACTGTCAAAAGAGCTCCTCGCACAAACACCTTTTAATGGCCACAAACACTCAGAACTCCCTTCGTAACGAAACGCCATCCATCACATTATTCAGACGGGACACTGTCAGCTGCTGGGAATGGATGTAACCTGCCATTTGAATACAATGCCTCACTGCGAGGAACAGTGAGTGTAATACATACTCTCTGGGGGAGGAAGTGGTTGATTTCTCCTCCTCGCTCTTTGTTATTCCAAAACACAAACAGAGCTTTTCGTACCGAGTTATACATAGCAAATACCTGCGCTTAATTAACAGGGATGCTGCGAGCAGTCAGGCCTCAGCTTGCAGAGCAGCCAATTTACTGCTCACAAAGCCAAACCGCAGACTTTGATCTAGTGTGCACATTCAATTGATGTGTTGTTTCCCTAACTAGAACACCTCACAACCTCCCCTTGGTATCAGGATGCTTGTTCTTCACAGTGCGTCAGTGCAGGACATACCACTGGGTCCAGACCCGTCTCTAGTTACCTGGGCAGAGTTTCTCTCTGTCTCCCATACAGTACACTCATACAGAGGCTGCTGTTACAGCTTGCAATTCATCGCCAAAAAGACTCAAAGCACGCCTTTGTTCCTTCCTCTGTCCTGAGCTCTGGGAGAAACTCTCAGCAAGTAAGCACTGGGGGGGGGGGAACACCTGGCACAAACGAAACCACATTTACCAGAATCACTTGTTGACTTTGGTGGGTTTATTTTTGTTTAGCTCAGTCGAGCATGTTTGATCGTGTCAGAAGAAAGAAAAGGAAGCGGTAAACGAGACAGATGACAATGTTCTGCATTATGAATGAGCTGCCAACTGGCCTCCTGTTTACAGCGCCGGGATGAGCTCCGCACCCATGTAGGAGGTGGACAGCTGGACCAAGCTTGTCCAAAAACTGCATACCCCAAACTCCAAATCACGCTGACCTCTAAAAAACCTTTGCTTGCTTCTGGGAAGAGTTCTTTCTCCTCTCATTCTTGGCAGCCCCGATTCCTGAAGGGGTGAAGCGATAGACAGCAAAGCCGAGCTAGGAGGCCTTACAGATGCATTACGAGTCTTCATGACTCACCCGATGGGCTGAATTCCCCCAAAAACAAGTCGCAAAACAATGTTGAGCATTTTCTTTCCAGCACTCAGTGACAGATGACCAACTTTAATTCCCTGAGACTGCAGAGTCCATTTCAGTTCCTGTGGCATTACTGTTACAAGACATCAACACTCAAGCCAGCAAAAAGTCCCTCTGAGTATATACAGAACATTGTGTTCACCTGAAAGGCAGCAATAACCAGTTTAAACATCCTCAAGATGTGTTCTGTCCATCTGAATTATAGATGTACGGTGGCAAACAGAAAACCACTGTGATGGAGTCATCAAAGTCACAAACTATTCTCAGCCTCCTCACGCAGAAACACACACTTGTGGCTTTTCATTCCCACCCAAGATCCTCCGGCACGTCAAAGAGTTGCACTGCGAGGAGCCGTGTGCTGCGGGGCGCGCTTGTTCTTTGTCAGGATGAGTTTGGTCGAGGGAAAAGAAACTTCTGGACAGGGAACGATGAGACATTTTCCGGGCAGAGTAACAAAGGCAGCGCTGTTGGACCTACAGCAAGGAAAACACATCAATGTCTGCGGAGGGTTTGCTTGGCACAGCTCACAACACTGGTTGAACATACTCAAGTGTGCGCAGCATTAGCGGGCTAATCATGGTACCAGAGGACATTTAAAGGCCCTTACATTCCTTCACAATATGTCACGGCAACCTTAATTGAATGGACAGCAACAAATGCCCTCCTAGTCGGTAAACACAATATGAAACCCATCATTATAAGACAATATGTTAGCAATAAGTCAAGTTTCATCCAAAACATAACGTGATGAGGACGTTCTGAACTACGATTGTTGTGTAATTGGTTTATTTTCCACTGCTTACGGACAATAATTTGATTAAAAGATGACAGCAGAAACAATTGCATGTTATGAACATGTATAACACAGGCAGCAGTATTTTTTATTGTACTTGAACTACTTCTTGTATTTGTGAACTACCCAAGCATTTTGGCACCTTATTAGTGTGATGAACATTGTGCTTATCATGGTCAACCAGGACTGGTAGATGATTTGCTCTCATCTGCGATATTATTTCAACACCTTCGTTCTCCAAATAAAGTTAGCTCCATTAGAAGGTTCTTTTTATAACCTGTAACCTCACACAATAAGTGTTACGAGATGCTCCTTGGCCTTGGAAAGTACGCCAGTTAGCCACACAAGCTAACATCCAACCAAACACTCTTGATCTTGTGTTTTTGGTTTTGGAAAGGCTAAGAAAACCACCAAACTCATATGGAGCATCTCTGTTACCAAACCAGGAGGGGATTAGTTAACAGTCACTTCCAAATTTCAAAGTGAAATACCGGCACAGATGCCAAAACAACACTTACCCAAGAACGCAATTTGCAAGAAACACTGCCAAAGTCAGGTTTTGTTTTAACAAAATAAGATGTTTACACCAGACCGTCATATCTGATGAGAGAATAAGGAAACAATTCTAAGAATCTGACCGAACCTTTCAGTGCCAAATATCAGGCTGGACTCAAAACGTACTGAGGTTTGAAGCCCCAACAACATACTGATCCTGCCTTGGTTTATTGACTCGCTGCAGAGTGTGAGAGAGAGAACTTTCACACACAGTTGCACATATAGGCAGAAGCATGTAGCAGCATGCCGTGAACCCTGTGAGTGACACTTGCTATTGTGGGACAAAGCCAAGCCGGCGCTCCTGCTGGGCTCAGGATATGAAGCCCGCGTCGGGGTGGGGGTGACCGGCTCCTCTGGCACCTGATCTTCTTTCAGCATGACCGGACGGCCTGAGACGCCACGCTCTCTCCTCTCCTTCGTGACAGCCATGCATGCAACACTTTGTTCCCCTTTGGAGAGCCGCCTCTTTCAACTTCCTTCGTGCGAGCGCATCAAATCTTCAGTTGCTTTTCATCATTTCGGTGCAGGCGCCGCGTGGATAAAAAGCAGACGGCGTATATGCAATTTTCACATGTGGAGAAGTTGGTTTTTTTATTTGGATGCACAGCTACCTGCGGGGGTTTGTGTGTTGAAAAAAAGAACCTTGATAGTAGGGCTGGGCAATATAGAGAAAATCAAATATCACAATATTTTTGACCAAATACCTGCTATATGCTGAGAATATTTACACAATGAGATTTTCGATGATTAATCACCAGTAATGTGGATATAATGAACAAGTAAGGCCGGGTGATGATTAAATATGATCATTTATCGTCTTTCAATGGATTCCTGTGGAGATTTATCCAAAAATCGGCTCATTTCGCACCAGATTATCTTCATTAAATGAGAAAATACTCTATACTTTTCATTAGTAGAGTGTATAAAACCATGTGATTATTTCATATAGACATTGAATTACAAAACAAACCATGCAATATCGCGATATATATCGTTATCGAGATATGAAACAACCTTTATTGTGACGGGAGATTGTGGCCATATCGTGAGTAAAGACAAATAATAGAACATTATGGTAAGTTAAGGAAATTACATAATTTTACTGTAATGCAGCCTTTAAAACCAGGAAAAGACAACACTCTTGCTATATTACAACATCCAAAATCTAGGAGGATATCTAGTCATATATCACGATAGCAATACAATATTGATTTATTGCCCAGCCCCACTCGATACAGGTCAAAATCAGGCAGCTTTCTTAAATATTTGTGAAAGGGAATGCCTTGTTGTTCTGTTACACCTGCAGGTATTCTTTCACGATACCATGAAACACAAAAAGGCTTCTCCAACAGGTTCGCTGCGTCTGAAGCATGAAATCATCCCCCATCTGTGTTTCACAGCCAGCAGGGACTCACGTTACAGGCCACACAGCTGACTGCCATCCAGCCATTTTAAACAATACGTTCTCCATAAAATCCAGCACTGTGAACTTCAGGTTATACGGTCATCAAATACCAGGCACTTACTGGTGTGCATCTAAGGCCTTCTGTGATCTAATGAGACGCTCAAAAGATCCTGAATCAAACATTTACTCACAGTTCAGCTGTCCGGCAGCATACGGGCAAATCAAGACAAAGATGGAAGCATGTGACTGGTATTAACAAGGACCAGATTAGAGGACTTCAAAGGAAAAATCCACCAAAAAAAAGCTCCACATTGTTATGATCAACGATCATATTTTCCATGCAGTTACAATCTAGTTTAATAGGAGAAAGTAAAGAGAATCTTAACAGCACATTTTGCCGTCGGCCCCTTTCACGTCAAATTACTTCATGAATGCTGTATTTTGCACCAGAAATCCATCAGAGAAGTTTACATCCAAATTTAAAGCAAACTTCCATCAAATTTCAAGAGAATCATCAAAAGAAAATGTGAATTAATGCACGTTTCCAAGCTTGCTTAAGTCACATGCGTCATTTCGTTTTTACCAACCTTTCCACCTATACATCCATTTCCATGCGCAAATGTAGAAAAAAAAATGACTCTTGACACACCAGCTATCAGGTTCGCTTGTGTTGCTTTGTCGGCTGAATTCAAGGAATATTTCCACAAACATTCGATTGTTTTATTTTACTTTCACTATGAAATATATTTCAAACACCTTCCTGTATCTTTTTACTGCAGCAAACTCAGGGATGGCATAACTCTAAACATTTGGAACACCACTTTTTGCTGGCATCCCTGGTTTATCTTGGTCCTTATGTGCCCTCACCGTCATAGTAAATAAACAAACACAACAAGAACGAACATACTTCAATACAGCGTACGGCCAAATGATGTCGATCGATTGTGACAGGAAATAGCTAACAGATGCAGAAAGCAAATGAGGCAGAAAAAAAAGAAAGTACACCAACTCCCTCACCAACACTAACAGGAATACTCCTGGCTCTTCAGAAAATATAACCGGAAAGGAAAATCCCTCTCTTGGATGCTTTTACGGTCATCTCTTTATCCTAATATAATGACCTATGCTGTTAATCATTGCTCACTATTCTCTGGAGTGTATTTATATAATGCAGCTGTAATTCTCATGAAGGTGCTCAGCAAGGAGGGGGAATTGTCTACGCCTCCTCCCTCTCTTCGTTATCTCCCCAGGTAAAAGAAAAGCCAACTCCTCCCACCGAAATAAAAACATTTTACTCATTTCACCCCTCAGTTGGCGATCTAGCGTCTCTTACACGGCAGCATCCCTCAGCAGAGTCAACAGGAGGAGCAGATAACAGCCTGGCTGTGGTCTACTGGCTGCTTTGCAACCATCGGTGGAAAAAAAAGGGACGTTTATCACGAATGGAAAATGCCCGTCATCTCTCACTGAACCGCCGATGTTCAGAGCTGGAAGGCGTCCGAACAAGGCCGCCGCTCCCGCCTCCGACCTTTTCAAACTTGCTTGATGGACAAGATCCATAATTCCGCTGCTGTGAATAAGCGAAATAAATAAACCGAATAGAAAATGCCGGGGAGTGAGTGCAGACAACTCTGGCAGAGCTCTGCAGCAATCGGGGAAGTGAAGGGGCTTTTTGAACCACATGAAAGACAATGAGGAGCAGCTAAAGAGGAGCTTAACTGCGCTGGGTTTCATTAACTAGTGGCCTCTTTGCTCTTTGTCTCTGAGCCTATTGAACTCTGCGTGCCGCTCCGGCCCTCTCAAGCCGTCAAACTGAGCTTCTTCCAGGAGTAAAAAAAAAAATAAAATAGGGGGCAGGGAGCTCAAGAGGGCCAGGCGTGACCAATGCAGGAGCCTGGTGGTGCTGTTGCATGCTGGTACGGGGGTCGACCCTTCCTCCGCGATGTATGGCGCGGCCCACTGTGTCTGCACATAAACCCCAGCCGCCGCCGCCGCCGCCGCCGCCCCTCCTCGTCTGTTACCCCCCTCATGCCACCCCACCCCCGTCATCCATTCATGGCAGATCCTTTCAGCAGGTCATTCAGAGGGCCAATAAAGAGGCTAGCTCATTCTGTCCGTTCTGAAATGTGCAATGTCAGAAAGAGGGAGAGCTGGGGGGGGGTGGTGGTGGGAGGGGAGGGAGGGAGGGCAGATTCCAAGAAGGCTTACAGTCTCTTCACTAAAGTAGAGCGAGCCGGAGCTTTTGTTCTCCGTGGACAGTTTGTGTCGGGAATCGTTCCTTCAGCGTGACAAAGAGAAGAGAGCATTTGTCATGAAGAGGGTTGAGGTGTGATATCAAATCTGAATCCTCTTTTAAATCCCCTTATCGAATCGCTTTAGGTTGTTCGTTTGGTGGGGAATTAACTCATCACTTGGAATAAAAAACACGTACTGTATAAGTGCGGCATTATACCTTAACCACTGGGATTCCTCTGGGTCACAGTTATTACTCAGTTATCCTTCAGCCACCATTGGAACAGACTGTGATGTTGGGGTTAACTTATCTTCATGCCTCATTGCCTTTGCATGGTTCGGCTCGACTCACTTTTGGTACCAGTACTTTTCTCTATTTCGTTTTCCACTGCGGATACTCCCCCCCCCCCCCCCAGTGTAGGCGAGATACTCAGTCGACCCCACAAGAAACTGCCGTGACATCATCTTCAACACAACACTGACTGAATCCTTTCATCGACAACCAAACGCCTATAAACGAGGTGCACTGTGGTCGCATGACTTCACGTCACTGCCAACAAAATATGATTGTCTTTTTCAGGCGTCTCACCAAAGATCCATTAAAAAACACTGACTTTGCGACGAGGGAACAGGAAGTGAAACTCATTTCCTGGTGTTAAGGACTCATTCCTGCAGCACACGTGTTGGCGGTATAGCTTGGCTTGTCACGATCCGAACATCCTGCCCGATCGGCGCGACACATGTGTAACTCTCAACAGAGAAGAGAAGGACTCGTACTGCTGCGACATCATCAGCTCCTGTGTAAATGATTTGGTCTTTGGTGCATGTCCATGTTTTATTGATCCACTTACTTTTCTACCTCAGCCAAGCATACAAACTATTCAGACTTCCCAAGGCTTCTACTTGTTTATGTGCTAATTGGAAAGTGGATGTAAAAGAACATAACATGGCTGAGTTCACTTCATCGGCTCCTTTGCAGACACCTGTAGTGTCAGAGTGAGGCAACAGGGACTAGAAAGACATTGTGAATAAAAGACTTGAGAAGGGATTTGTTGGCTGGGGAGTGTAAGGAATTTCAACAGACTTGACACTGGAATCAAAATGGTATCAGCAATCTGAGCCATTGTCGTGACGGCGAAACTTCAGAGCCAGTCTGCATGTTTCTCTGCAGCTTACACTCTTGTGTGAGAGCGTGTTGGTACGATTGCAGAGGTGGCTGCCGGCTGCGTGATGGATGAGGGGAGCTGGAAACGTCCATATCGCCGCCTGTGGGCGGATTAACCCTCCACCAACGAAACCAACGAAACACAACTCTGAGCATCCCACAACAGATTAAATTCCACACACAACCGCAATCTTAGCACATTAACAGCCCTCAGCGCAGGCTTTTAAAAGAGACCGCAGCATTACACGAGGCCAGACTTTCTCTCTCTCACGCTCTCTCCCCGTTTCATTCTCCCATCGCACATGCAGACACACTCCAGACTCGAGTGAAACACCTCTCTTTTCCACTCAGAGAAGCACTGGAGTGCACATTAACCCCCCCAAAAGCAGCCAGTGGTGAGAGTATCACTGGGTGAGTATCACAGAGCCACATGACTGTAATATTCTTTAAAAAAAAAAAGAAAAACGATGCACTAAGCTCACAGGATGCTGTGTAATTTTACACAGATGTGCTTCACAGCTCATCCAACTATAGGCAAGGAGTGCAGCCAGTCTATTCACATCTCAGGCTCTGCTGGAGCTGCTGGGACCAGAGTAAAGCTTTTGGTACCTTATTATTTTACCTCCAGGAAGTGGACGAGTCTACCTGTACTGTATTAATAAAAGCCTATCTCAGCCTTACAGCAGAGTCGAGGTCAGTCCACGACAAGGGAACCACCTCGCCCGCATGTCTAAAAATACTGTCCTACATACTAAATGTGTGCGGCTCTAGCAGGAGACGGAGCGATGGAGCACTGAGAGGAAAATGCTCTTTTTGCTTAATGGATGTTGGTGTTTTCCTCAATCTGCAGCCTCTAAAACAAGCCTCACTCTAAAAAAAAAAAAAACATACAAGCTGTTTTTCTACCAAAGAACTGATGTGAAATGAGTGCAGCAGCAGCAGATTGATTGAATTCATGAATAAGAATGAGTATGACTGCGTCGAACTAACAAAAAGTGTGTACGAGCGGCCGCACACACACGGCCGATAGCATCTCTCCCGAACGGAGCCGTACATTCCAGTGACTCTGTGGTCTGCACTCGCACACACACACACACACACACACACACACACACACACACACACACACACACACACACACACACACACACACACACACGGGCTTAATTTACAGTCACTGTCAGCAGCCGAACATTTCTCTAACCACTATCTGATATGTGATGAAAATCCGCTGCCAGCAATAAAAGCTCTGGGAAACAAGAGCTCGCCTGTGTGAACAGGACTAACGCTGGCATGAACTTATTCCATCGTCTGTCAGAGGCCGAGCTGTGTGTGTGTGTGTGTTGGACTATTTGAGATTAGTGGACTTTAGGTGCACACACTGTGGCTTTACAGTAGGGATATTGTTCACACGGGAGTCCTCATCCCCCACTGTGTAATCAAGGACATCAAGATGGACAGAGCGTGCAGGTATCCAGCGTTTCCTCTGCAGGACTTCTACAGAGAAAGCACCTGCACGGTGCAACGGTTACTGATCTCAAATCTGCAAAAAAGAAGTTGCAGAGGGTTGTTCCAGGTCATACCAGGGAGAGAGAAACAAAAAATCTCACATATCAATCAGCCAGAATACACAAAAAGACATTTCCAGATGCAGTTTGAGACCCTGCACTGATTGTTCTGACTGCATTATAACAATATAGAGTAATTAGCTCACCCCGAGGGCAAATTAATGTGCAAAGATGGAAAAAAACAGAAGAAAGAAAGGCAATTAACTCAAAGGTGTAGTACTTGTGGAAATATGATAATTAGACAATAAAGTCTGATGACAGAAAAGGGAAGATAGTAGATCATGAAGTCCTCATTGCTCCGAAAAATAAGATAATTAAAGAGAAACCGCCTTCGGGGTCTTCTCTTATTTTGCATTAAAATATGATAAATGGAGATGTACTGCAACTACAACGAATATAATTGAGCATACAACTAAGTAGCTCGCACGCCAAAGCAACGCACCCTCCACCTGTGTCTGGTGCGTGTTCTCTGCAGACGCGTTTGAGTTCAGCATGTAAAAACGGGACACTATAACTCAGGTCCCGTTCACATTTAAAGGTGCGGGCTCTTACCGTCACTCGCTGGGATCTCGGCTCGGGCATCCCCCAAACACTGCAAAACTAAAACAACTCCCACGAGAAGGTCGACCGTCTTCACACGCGCCATATCCAAGTTCCGCCGCAGATTGCTCTCAGTCTTCCTCGTGCACCGACACCGCTTCCCGGCGGACTCCGTAACTCTCGTGCCTCTCCTGCTGCTTTTAAAACGGAAACCTGCCTGCGCTGCACTGAGCTGTTTTTTTTTTTTGTTGTTTTGTTCCAGCGTGTGCCACACTGCGCGCTCCTGGAGAGTGTAAACGCGCTCGTTCTAACAGGTCTCCACCTCCAAATTAAACAAAAAAATAATAACTGCAGAAGAAGAAAAAAACAAAGTTCACCACTTAAATGTTCGTCCCAGTCCGACACACTGGTATCATCCCACTGGCCGGAGGTGCAGTGTGTGTGCGTGAGTGTGTTGTAGGCTAACGCGCTCCTGGAGAAGACAGTGCGCTCCCTCCGTCATCAGCTCCTCGGAGCCAATGGCTTCTTCTTCTTCTGTGTGATGCCCTGTGTGCGAGTGTGCGTGCGTGCGTGTGTGTTGTGCAGAAGAAGCTGAGGAGACAAAGCGTTTCTCCAGCTGCCGGGGAGACAGTGGAGACTGTGTGCCTGAGGATGTGAGCCGCACCGTGTCTGACAAGCAGCGTTTGAGTGATGTGCGAAGACGCGTTCAGGAGCTGCTGCTGCTGCTGCAGGCCTCCTGTTTGCCAGCAGACAAAAGATGTTGAACAAGCTGGACTCGTTTCTCAAGAGGGCTTTGTTTTTATTTAGCATGAAGGCTTTATTCAAATATATGCGAGGAGTTTAGGTTTTATGTTGGCTGTTTAGGTCAGATATTTGTTGTTATTGGACTAGTTTACTTATATTTGAGTGACACTCTGATACACGTATGTTTGTTTTTGTGGTCTATCCATTCCTTCACTGTAACAAACAGGTGATTGAACTGTGAGGGCGCCCTCTTCAGGTGCAACGCGGATCATAACAGTCTATTAACCCTTCTGTTTTGTTGACCCTTGGCTTTACTTACCGCAGACCCCACTGCTGTATGTGTGAACATTATTAAAATAATTGCCAAATCAGCCAAATCGTTTCCTTTGAATATTTTTGCTTTGCACTTATGAAACTCAATAACTGGAAAAGTACTGAGGTGGTAAAAATTTCCCTTTTTAACCCGAACCTTAACTTGATGAGCAAAAAGCCTTATTACACCACATAAACTCATGAAAATCTTTTATAGACAAACAATTGTACAGTACCTTGATGTTTGGGGTCAGCTGGATCCCAGAGAGGTCCGACTTCCTGTTAGATCTCTTAAAAATCCAGAAAGTAAAAAAAAAAAAAAAAAAGGTAGCAAGTCAACACTAATGAATAACGGCGCTCATGAAAACCCTTTTTATTCAACCATGTTGTACAAGAAACAGCAGAGGAGTTTCCTTCAGCAGACTAAAACACGTCCAAGTCGTGTTCTTAATCAATTCTTATTGGAACAAAGCTGATAAAACAATTGAAGTTGTTTTTTTCAGCCGTTTAAGAGGGTTTGGGGTCTCCAGCACCCAGAACAAACCAAAAGGGTTAATAGATGGATGGGAATTTCGGGAAAAAGTCACATTTAATTTACTCCTCGTTCCCTTCGTCGGTTGCGTTCTTTCACTTTTCTCGGGAGCAGCCAGATGTTGAAGAGGGAGAGCTTGGAAACCTCTCCTGTGAGGGAACTTTCTAGTTTTTTCCCTCATTGCTTATAGTTGAGGAAGCATAACTTGGACCACATGCTTGTTCCAATTAAGACACTCGCTGTGGGAATTCAGGAGCTGAACCACAAGTCATGGAAAAGCTCTTGCATAAAGGACCACTTTTATAATTTACTTGGCTGCATATTGAACATTGAGTTTTTTGTGCTTAATGGATTTTCAAACTTTTTTTTTGTGGCTACAAAGGTAATAAAAGTCCAAACGTGAGAGGGCAGAATAAATAGCTATTATGTCACAATCTTAATTAGCTATTCCCTTGAATATCTCCCCCGGCCCCTAAAATACCTTTGTCCCATTATCATTACAAGCGACTGCCAACTTGGTGGCTGCAGCAGTGATTTGCTCTTACCCCAAAATGAATATAGCTTAGCTGCTGCTTTGTGTCAGTGATGGTGAAACATGACCTGAAGAAGAGCACTTCAGTTTCTCTCTTTTTTTTTTTTTTTTAAACATCTCCAACTAACTCGTGGTGGAGTCAACTGTTTACATGAACATGCTCGTATGCTCTGAAAAGGACAGAGCGAGGAAGAAAGCTAATTAAAAGAATTCATAGCACCATTCAAATATATCTTCTAACTTATTTTCGTCGAAACACTTGCCGCAACTCTAAAACAAAGTTGTATAATGACATATTTCCCTACTAAATGTATCATCAATTAAAGTATCCTGAATACTCTTGACGATGAGGCGTTTAGGGATGAAATGATGAAAACTCCTCATCCAGATAATCAGAAGTAGAGGAAGCGAGTGACAAGCTTTTTCTTTCACTTCCCTTTGAAATAGCTCCAGACGTTTTTTAGGATCATAAGACTCAAATAAATATCTGCTGGCAGCGCGCGACCACGATAGTGTCTCATCCACTTTCTCACATTCATCTTGGAATCACCCTCAGCGGGATTCGAGCGATGCACACCTCTTGTGCACCCGAGGGAGTTATATCAAACGTCTGTACGGCAAAACCCTGTACAATCCCAAACAGATGGACATCAAAATATGCTGTCTAGTGATGCATTTCTGTCATAAAAGGAGATTGTTTTTGACAAATGCAAGCGTGGCCATTTAAACCGTAAAGCATCTTTCAATCAGATCACGCAGTCCAGTACCAGGCTGGGATTCAGTCCTAAAGCACCCTCTATCCACACACTTCTACTCCCCTTTACTCCCCCCAAATCTCTCTTTCTCTGCAAATCATCACAGTAGTTGAGACTCACAGCTCCCCATGCAGTCTGCTGCTCTAATCACCTTGTTCCACAACTCCAGCAAAAAGAAGCCAAGCTAGTCCTCTGCTGACCAGTCTGAAAATCTCTCCCTCTCGGCTCTCTTGAAGCCGTCTCTTTCTCAGACTCCTCCCGACTCCGTCCGTGTGTAGCATGAAGCAGGATCAGTCACGGATGCCGTGAACTTTTGCTTGGCCGGAGAGCCCCGGTCTCCCCAGGGAGATCTTAAAACCCACCAAAACGTCCGTGACGAAATTACTGAACCGAGTTGGGAGCGACATTAAAGGGAACTTAGAATGAAGTGTAACATTTTTTTTTCAAAGAGTGCTTATGTGTAGATTTGGGTCCCACTTGTTGAGTTGCGAGGCCGCATGTCACCGGAGCATTTATGACGCTTGGCCACTTAATAAACAGAGTCATGAACTGAAAAAAAGAGAAAAGAACTTGAGAACAAGCTCAGCTCTGTTTCTGTCTTTCCATTATAAAACTGCAGATCATTAGCTTTTCCGTTTCACAACGGTATTAATAACAAGACCTGAAAGCACACAGCCGTTCAGCTTTGCTTTGATTAGAAGCTTGAAAAAGGTCAGCTTTCTTCCCTTAATGGTCCAATGTGTTCTACTTATTCAAGCTTCGAACTTCGGTATCACATCCTTCCAATCATTTCATTTAGTTCTGCCTGTGATCCATGAACCAGCTGGTGGTCGGATGGTGCTCCTAATGCCCTTTAAAGTTGCTATAATCACAATTTGTTACATAAACAGGCCCAAAAAGAACATAGTACTCTCCCCTAACTTTTAACCGTTTTTCATCTTAAGAATGTGAAATTCAGAACTAGTGCCTCCACATGGCTCTCAATGGCGGCTAGCAGCTAGCAGCTAACCGCTAGCAGCTAGCAGCTAACCGCTAGCAGCTAGCAGCCAACCGCTAGCAGCTAGCAGCTAGCAGCTAACCGCTAGCAGCTAGCAGCTAGCAGCTAACCACGCTAACACAGAGGGAGAGAGTGACTTTATTCTCTGCTCGGGAAGACATTACTCCACTTTATCTTTACATATAACCGTTTGCTGCTATATTAATACCGTGAACGTTTAACTGAACGCCTCAAGTCAAACAGAAAGGTGAGTGGTCAATTACAAGCTCAAACCTGAACACAAGAGGGCTTTACGTGACTATTATGGCAACCTAAATAGCAGGCAGGAGCAATGCAACAAGCTGTCATTTCAGCGACAGCGTGCCTCACATATGTGGAACCTACTGGGCTACAGTCATATATTGATCAAACTCTCATGAGTAATTCATTGTATTTCCAGTCCACGGCAGAATACATTACCCTGCAGAGGTCATGTATCTCTCGGCAGTCATTCTCTGAGGCCTCGTTTGTGCATCTCGTGAGGCAAACATTAAATTATACAACTTTAGAATCTCATTAAATCGGCCACGTTTGATGATACACACCGACCTCCCTGGCAGTAATGAGGGAACGTTCTAATTGATGATTGGCTGCACAAGTTGCAAAAAACACCCTTTTACAATTTATTTCAAGTCTTAATTAAGCGTTGCTGTACCACAGAGGAGGTAGTTAACATGTAGATAAAAAGCTTTTACAACCCCCCAAAAACCCACAAGAGATCCAATAAGGAGCAGCTCAGCCCGCCTCCTCTGCCATCCTCCACAAGAGGCCGAGACCTGGGGTGTTTTTCTGGTCAGGGGACGCCCCTCCCCCCCCTTGGGCTGATCGCCATCCACTCTCACTGAATACAGAGAGAAGAAACAGGCTTTTTCCCTCTGCACTCAGCCAGAGATGACGAGAGAGCCAATTCAGAGCCATCGTTTCAAGGATAGGGGGCGAGTTTCACCTCGACTTGACTGGGACGGTTGAGTAACCTCAGTCCCACGGCTGCAGGAGGAGGATGTTGGATGCTGCGATATGCGGGTTTGACAGTCCAGGATGGGAGAGGTCTCAGGTGAGCAGTTACGTATATAAAGAATCAACTGCTATTTTGACAGAAGGGGCCCTAAAGGCCGTCACTGCGGAGCGTTTTTCATTACAGGAACCTTTCCGAGTGGAACAGTGACCTTTAGACGGACTCTCTGATTGACAAAAAAACAAACTGTGACAACAATAGCTCCGGTGAGAAAAGCTGACCAACGCCGCCTTTACCAGCAGCAGCAGCAGCAGCAGCTCTCCAGCCTGCTATTCAACCGCACGAATAACGAAGCTACCAGAAAAAAAGCGATCGGCCGGGACTAAAAACATTGATAGCTGCACATTCTCAGTCAGCAGGCCGCCGTGTGAGAGTGCGGCATTGTTTTGTGAGGTGGCATGATGTTAGTGGGAAAAGGTTTCATTGATTGTAGTGGTGTTGGGTCAAATGTCACAGGGTTGAGACAAACACACATGGATGTAGAGCAGGGGTGTCAAACATACGGCCCGCGGGCCGGATCCGGTCCGCCGCGTCATTTTATGTGGCCCGCGAATCCCCCAGCAAAAATTTTTTTTTTTTTAAATTTTTTTTATATATTTTTTTTTTTACAAGTTAGATGTGAAAATAAAAATATCCCCATGGTTGAAATTATGAGATGAGCCATTTGCGGTGCTGGTCTCGCCGGGGGCTATTTTGTGTTCATTCGCACTGGACGCGCCGGAGACGGGGCGTGGCTTATCGCCCTGAAAGCCGTTCAACTGTCCGCCATTAACCATGGAAAAAAGAACCTCTATTTCTGCTAAGTAGGTGTTGAGGAAGTCACAGATATCCCGGGAAACTAAACTAAATATGTTAGGAGTAGTTACATTTACACCGTCTTACATTTACAACCGGCCCGTGATGCTGATGTGGCCCCAGAGTGAAAATGAGTTTGACACCCCTGATGTAGAGGTTGTGAAAAGGCTGAGCTGGTGTTTTTCTGTGACAGAAAGGTGTTGGATGTTGGCTTTGTTAATAATGGTAACAATGATTAAAGTATGCAAATAAGAAGAATGACCAGAACTGTAAGTCTAAATATTTTTTTTAATTCCCATGGTTATGTCAGAATATCCCTGCACTTGTTATGGTAAAAGAGATGCCATAATGTCAGGATTCCAGTCATGAACCTGTTGTGTGGTTCCTGCTCTTTGGCTTTGTGCAGAACAGTGTGTCACAGGAAAAGGCAGAGAGACAATATAAGGCGAGGGCACAAACAACGAAACAAGTGCACAGCTCAAAGACTGTTATTGATCTTGCGGCCCTTTGATAAATCTCTGACCCAGAATCCATCTGTGGACTCAGCAAAGACTCCACAGTGATGAACGAGACTTAACGGTAATGACACTGGAGCTCGTGTTCGTCCACAGTCTGAAAAGTAAAGATTCACAACTTGAACTTGAGCCAATATGAAGGAATGGGACATTTATTATAAATGGGATGGAGGCTGAACCCCTAAAAGCCAGAAGGAGGCCTTCTATTCGCTTATAAAACAACTTTGTTTTTGTTCCCACCGATATTCAATAAGACATCAATAAACATGTTAATTGACATTTTGAGTTAGAACAAAGCCCAGGTGTGACTAATAACATTAACGATGGCTCCGTTCTAGTGCAGCCATCTTTAGTGTTATTTACACCTGTGCTTTTACTGCTGTACTGTGCCAAGATGTCTTCTGATGGAAATAACTCATTTTATAATTGAGGGTTAGTTGATAAAAAATGTCTCAGTATTTGTAGCGGCCCTGGTTTTTTGCAAGTCAGTGTATTTTATAAATACTGGAATGTGAAGGGGAGCAGAATCACGTCCTTAAGACAAGTTGGACACATAAAAAATATCTAGTAATGGACATCGGAGTGTTTGGCTCATCAGTAGGGGATCAAATGTTACATCACAACACGCGTGTGTTGGTTTCAGCACATGTAATCAGTGCATTATGTTGATTAAAGCAATAATGTGACCGAAGAGGAAATTGATGCTCTCTGTAGCATATCTCACCACACAGAACATGGCCTGAACTTGTAAATCATCATGTTGATATGAGAATATATATACGCACAATATGAGAAAGCCCATTTTTGATGGCATCTTTGATGAGACACAGCTGAGAAGAGTCGTGACTGAGCACTCGTCAAATTTATCCCAGACCGGTTTAACTGTGCTGTTAATGAGCAATCTGCTCAGCGCCGTTTGATGCAGAGAATGCGAGAGTCGGTCCACACCGCACATACACACAGCAGCTGCAGGAAGCCGACTTGTATTGGATTTTAATTTGCAAATAAAACAGGGGCAAACTGCTTTATTTGCACTTCTGGGGATTAAAAAGGATCACTAATGAAGTGAGGACTCCATTTGGAAGCCGTGTTCAGTCTCTCGGTTCAATGGACTGGATGTGTTCTGCTTTTGCCGGCAGAAAACCTTTAATCGCCAAACGCACGCAACCATTCCTGGAAGTTACAGTACTGAAGCATGGTTTAAGTGTACTAAATGGCAATTTTGACTTGTTTACTGGTGGATATTGACATTTACTTTTTTCTTCTTCGACTAAAAATGGCCAATTACTATTTACTATCTCCCCTAAATCGTGGAGCAAAAGACCACGAGTCGGATTGGGACCCACGCAGCTGCAGTAAGGACTCAGCCGTGGTATAAGTGGGGCGCTCGCTCTACCAGGGAAAGTCCTGTTTATAGATACGCATCTATACGTGACAATGTGAACTCTTCTTTAAGGATTTAACCCACAACAACAACGGCAAATAAAAGTGTTTAAGGGACTTGCAAAGAGCAGAGCTCCTGCAGAAAGATCTACACCGCTGTACACGTTATTTTGAAACTAAATTTATTGGTATTCATATGGACACAATTTGGTAAAGTCTAAACTCAACAATCATGAGTTAGTATACAGAACTTTTAGCTTTTATAGTACCAGATATTTGGGGGACATCACTCATACCATTCATTTGATGTAATTAATAATAACAAGAGCAGTGTATCAGTATTAACATTTAAATACTTCCTTGCATTATATCTGAACTTTCTTCCGCTCTTTGCATTACTCCCCCACCACTTGGCACCTCAGCAGGTCCAGACAAACCCATCAAGCATGTGCACACACAGCGTCTGACCCATGCTCTACTGCAGAGTCAATATGTAAAGTCCATTGTTTTCATGCTTCAGAGCTATTAGCATCAGGGGAGTACTTGTACAGCGGGTTGGTGAAGGACAGCTTGGCGTCTTTAGAGGCCGAAACCTGCTGTGGACACAAAGAGACAAACAGACAATCGTCACTGACGTCTGCACGGACAATTAAAGAGCGAAGTCCCAAAGGCGGCGCAGAGATACCTCACCTCCGCCTCCCTCCTCCAGGGGTAGACACTGATGGAGAGCCCCCGACCATCACTCCGGCTGGGGTCAACTCTGGGACGACCGCCCGGCCCTTCATGCCGACTAGGACACTGAGGGAGAGACAATCATGCACACCGGCTTAGAATTAGACGAGCCTTAATGTGAGGGGGAGAGCCCGAAATGCAGGCGCAATTAAAATCAAACTGACCCGTTATGCGTCCGCAGTTACACCTCTAACCTCCATAAAACATCTCATCATCTCCCAGAGGTTAAATAACCACACAGTGTTTCCACTGCTCAGTAACACCAGTGTTGAAGCGGATCTGCCTGCGTTACAGAGATACCAGTTCACACCTACACATTAAAACCAACACGTACAGACAACACAGATGCAGCATAGAATACATATACAGTGACACATGCGTGTTGTGTGTATGAATCATATAATTGGAGAGTAATCTGCTATGAAAATATCACACGTGTTGGCAT
The DNA here is from genome assembly GCA_028022725.1 of Lycodopsis pacificus. Lineage (NCBI taxonomy): Eukaryota > Metazoa > Chordata > Actinopteri > Perciformes > Zoarcidae > Lycodopsis > Lycodopsis pacificus. Next base: position 16,389,777 of record CM051704.1, on the reverse strand, counting down.
TAGTTGGAGATATTACGAACAGTCTCATGAGATTACTGCATCACACACTCAAACGGCACCATTAAATCCATGATAACCTCCTCAGAGTCATGATAATCGAGGCTCTCAGCATCTCGCTCACTCATAATACTGGATGACACTTACTGCGCACCCACGCAGACACAAATGTGTGTGCGCTCGGACCAACAGCTCACTCTTTTTGTCCTTTTTAGAAACACACACACTCTCAAGAGAGCCATTATCCAAATGGGATAGTTGTGATTGTGTCGTCTCTGATGGTGGGATCTCGGTCAGTGACAGCAGGAATAACAGAAGGGAAACAACACGTAGTGTGGGTGGACACAATAATAGCAACCCATGTGAACGGCTGGACAGTAGCTGGTAAAGTACAGTCACTCAAGTATTGTCCTGAAGTCAAATTATGAGGTTATAAAATACAATGTTTCTGATGTGAGAGTTTCTTCCACCACTTCACCTGTAGAACGTAATCCAGTCGAAAAGCCTCTTATGTTATGTATTTGTAAGACTGTTACAAAAAGCTGTTAATTAAACTGGTTATTTTGGGTGTTTTAAGCTTGTTCTGTTGGATCTGATCAGATTATATGGTTCAGTTATTGTGTCCATCTGCTGTATATGCACTACAGTGCGTGTATGAATCACACACACAGAAGCACAAACCTCCAAACCACAAAATCAATAATCCTAAATCTAAAATGTAATCTAGCAGAGAGGCTCGGCGATCACCCTGTGACCTCATCAAATGTTAGACCCACTTAATGGTTTAATGTGAGGCGAATGGTAGAAATATAACATTTGTAAAGCTGAGAGAATACATTTTTGCGTGAACAGAATTTGCTGATGATTGATTGGACATTTCTGTATTCGCTGACCTCTGCTCTCCAGTCAAAGGCTGGGTTATCCATCGGGTTGGGCTTTCTGTGGAGGCAGCAAAAAAGTACTCATCATCATCATCATCATCATAATCATCATAAGCAGCAAAAAGGAGTCATAATAGTACCCAGAACTCACATTAAGTAGCATTTTTCCTTGTATAAAGCCAGAGTGCAGACAGCGACTCCGGCCACAAGCAGCAGCAGTCCGATGGCGATGCCAACATACACAGCGTCTGAACAAGAGGGAGGTGCATTTAATGCCTGCACAGAGAGCTTTTTACGGGCTGCAGAGACATTAACAGGGTTTGCAAAGATGTAGTAAATAAATACAGTTTGACAGTTTAATAGAGTGAGGCAGGCGTTTCTTTACTACCCAGCTGTGTGTCTTCTGGTTTGGGTGTCGAGGTGGAGAGAGACGGTTTCTCCTTCACATGGCACCGGTTGCCTGTCCATCCTGGATAACACCTGCCAAGAAACCAGGAAAGAGTAGAAAGTTATGACGATGATTCTGCACAACTACATACACTTTTTTTGTTTTGTTTTGTGAGTAGGTTTGATCGAGAAGGTATTTGTTCTACTATGAATTAATTAGTATCCATCACTTTCAGCTAAATGTTACTTTGCAGCACACGGTGTTAAAACAGACTCAGGTTGCACAGTCCTGTGCGATGGACCTAAAGTAGCTGGTAGTTTATGAGAGGTGCAGGGATGACGTATATACTTTCAGGCCAAAATGGAAGTTATCTTTGCCCTGGTTCCCTCGACAAAAAAACAAATGAACAAAACAAAAATCTGTGGCAAACACAAGTTTATGACAGTTACACATTTTGTTCAGTGAGTCAATCTTCACAAATTAACTCCACTTTTATTATATTGGAAGCATGAATGCAATCGTTTGAAGTAAAAAGCTAACTTTAGGCTATAAAGAAACTTACATCACTATTGCATGACATCAACATCATGACCACTAAACTTCCGGTTTGTAATTTGACGACGTTTGACTCGATGCCGTTTAATCTCCCTGAAAACCCATGTAGTCTCATTTAGCCACTTCACGTCACCAGCAAACACCTTTTTTCAGACACGTAAAAGCTTCACCAGAGGGGTCCTTACAGACGTATTGTATTTCTAAGAACAAAATGTTAAAATCTCAGAAGCTTGTTTTAACTGCAGACCTTATTTTAGGCATCGAAACAAGGGAACTGAGTCACAAATGCTAACTAATTTCCATGTTAAGGACTCATTCCTGCAGCACTTTATTAGCTGGTTAGACTATAAATATACTAAAGATCAGCCTCACACCTATTTCTGTGTGCGTGTTTTCCTCCTAAACATAGATGAACAGTGCAAGATTCATCTGCTGGACGTCCAGCATGGAAAAACACACAAATTGAAGATAGTTTGGCCCGTCTGGTGAGCTGCATCTCTGGACTGCATGGAGACTCTGGTCCAAGGAAACATCTGTTCAGTGTCAGCTTGATTTCTGCGCAACATTGAGCTTCTAACGCAAAACAGTGAAGCCATACTGGTTCATTATCATTCCGAGGGGTTCAGGGTACATATTGTGTGACGGTCTGGCCATGGCAGAGGGACGTCCCTGGCCTGGTTCCCTGGTGGATCCTGCTCAACAGAGTGGGGGGGAAACGTGATGCAAATACTGAGCCAGAGGTGCCCTCCGATGCTGGCCTCGGGTTCTGCTACAGCGCGGCTCCGTTATCAATGCTGGAACAGCTACAGGAGCTCCATACCACACTGTGCAGTGAATGACGGCAGTAAAGGAACATAATGAGAGGAGGCAGTGGTGGCGGTGTGTTGAGGAATGTTGGACAGGCGGGCAGATAAAAAGGGGAATCAAACACATGGAGGCTGAATGAGACAATGAGAGCAGCGAAATATGTTCAAGCTGCAGAAACTTCAATTTATTCGCGTTTCGCCGGATCCAGCAGCAAGACTCATCATCGCATTCTCACCTTTAGAATGAAACATCTCATTGTGGACATTCCAAGCTGCTGATGCAGACAACTAGATTCATAAGCTCCCTCGAGTAAAAACTCCAACAGAGTGACCTCAGGAGTTTTTTGTGGTCCCCCCCCCCGACTAAGACCATTGGTAGCGGGGGCCGTGTTTAAATATTGACCGGAAGAATCCATCAGAGATTCCCAGGAATCACTGTGCTGGTGGATAAATGAAGGCACAACCCCGCCCTGGTTAAGCTGTCGGGGATAAGCAGATTCCCACATGTTTCGTGGAGCGCGTCTTTTCCAAGGAAAGAAACAAGACTGACAGGATTTCCATGTTTTAAGTCTCACAAAGAGAGATAAAGGATGGGAGGAGGAGTGGGGCCGACACACAAGATGCTTATCTTTGTTTGTGCGTGTTTATGAGCGTGACAGAGTGTGTTGCTGTGTGCTTATACGTGTGTGTGCATTTGTGTGAGGGTGAAGTTCCACTTACATGCAAACAGGCCCGTGTTTCTCCACAAGGCATGAGCCACGATCCAGGCAAAACAGCGGAGGACAATCTGCAAACCACACGTAAAATAACTGATCATCAATGCTGAATATTATTGAAAACACACAACAACAATGAAAACCCTCCTCTGGTTTTCCTCTGCATTCTCTCCTCTGACAGGAAACAGACACTCAAGCATGCTGCAGCTCTGATATCAGGACATGAAATCAGTGAATTATGTTGCCATAGGGACACGGTGCACTGAGCAGCATCCATTAGCCTCTGCAGAGAGCGTCAGCATGTACATTATACCACTTAAATCCATATTTTTTTCCTTCCAGCTTGTACATCTGATGATGAACAGTCCTCCCTCCACAGGTTGTGCGAGGGTTTATCAGGGTTGTTCAAATAATCATCATGTTTGAAGCCCTCGAGTCCTGTTCAACCTCCATAAAGTAGCTACAGCTTGGCAGCGAATGCAGGTTAAAAGTGAGGTTTGGTCTTATTCCTGATAACCCAGGAAGGCAGAAGGTTTTAATGGATTTTGGCAGCTCGCAGCAACCATTGAGGTGTGCTTTGAAAACTAAAAAGCCAGACTTGAAATGTCCTGGGAGTCACCGCGCCGGCTGGAAATGAGCAGACGTGAACAAAGTTTTCGCAACACTTGATTAAAAACTGGTAACTCATGAGAGTACGATATGGAGAAAGAATAAAAAGGGATGTATTAAATTAAATAGCTAAATCTATGGATTTGAAATGATGAAACCGACAGACAGCGAGCATACTTAATAAGCTCCATCTCTAAAATCTGGGTGCTTCTCCTGACAAGCCGGAGCTTCGAGGTCCGCCGCGGTTAACAGCTTGAAAGTGGAAGGTATACGTAAAAAAACACGTTACCATGGCAGCTAGATTCATCGGAGTGAAAAGGCAGACAGTCTGCAGAGCGATCGCATCGCTTCTGAAGTGGGATACAACCGGGCCGGCTCTCACACACCAGTTCTCCCAGCTCACACTGCAGCAGAGCTGGTGGGAAAATAGAGAGAGGAAGAAAACAGGAGTTTGAGAGGAGTTCACAGATCACTATGAGCAAACCACAAACATTTACTACAAACTGACCATGTGATTCACGAACAAAGAGTGTACTTTTTATATTTCCTATGTGCACAATATGCAAGACAAAGACGCATATACTTACGGCAGCTGTTCTCGTCCTCTCCATCGGGGCAGTCTGGGACGCCGTCACAGCGCAGTATGGAGGGGACGCAGGTATCATTCAAACACTGGAAATGTCCGACAGGACAGCGATCCTGAGGAGGAACAGTACCGGGTACCACAGTGGGACAAGACTCCTCATCGGACTGGTCGGCACAGTCCAGCTCTCCGTCACACCTCCAACTCTCCGGGATACACTGGTAGGAGTACGTACACTGGTACTGGTCCGCACCACAGGTCAGAGGCTGGGGAGTCACTAGTCCTGAGGCGACATACACACACACACAAATACACACACACACAATAAAAAAATCAAGTAGTATAAATAAACTAAACAGTAAACAGTAGTAGAAAATATGACAGTAAAGAAGAATGCTAATGGCTTCAGAAGGTTCAGGAGTGAAGGGAGAACAGAAGGGTGGCAGTGATGAAACAACACAATATAAATGTAATTGCTTTCCCCCTCGGTGTCATCCCTCGGCGCTGACCCAGTCTCCACAGTGAATTTATATGGACCTACAGGGCAACAGGCTCCATTTACTCACTACACTCACCCCGAGGGTCCACACAATTCATATGGAAACGGAGCAGAGGAGCATGGATGTTAGCGGACGGAAAATGTGGGAAAGGAGGAAATGGGAGAAGGAAATTGCATGAAAAAAAATGAGCACAGTGCTAAAAAAAAACAACAACAAGGAACCAAAAGGACGAGCAAAGACAGAAACCTTCTACCTTCCACCACACACTCTGCAGTGTAGGAGACGTCGTCCAAGGCGACGTCTGTCCACACGTCTCCACCCGCCTCCGCCTGGAAGGTCACTCTGAAAGGTCCCGGGTTGGACAGGATGACATTTGCGTACGTCCACTGGCTACCATGGTTTCCAGTGGCTGCCCACATCAGCAGACTGGTGCCACTGGGTCCCACAGTGTAGACCTGGTGAGGAGCAACACGGACATTGAAGGCGACATGAAACGACATCGAAGATTAAATAAAATCTAAATAAACTTTGGTTTGAAAAAAAATTTGGATGCTTTCAGTGAACTGAGCTGCATATTATATGATGAAATGTGCTGTATAAATGGTGTATTATTATTTATTATTGAATTATTATTACTGTTGCCATTTTAAGTCATAGCACATTTGTGAATATCTAGCGTATGGGTTTGCCTGCATGTCATTTTGGGCTTTTTCTCAGCGCACATCATACCCAATTAATGTTTTTTGAAGATTTGCTTTTTGTTTATTGTCCTGAAATGAACACAGCTAACAAAGACACCTAAAAAAGACATGAAAAGATGGATGTAATGATGAAGTTTGTCAGGTGACACACTTTGATGGATGATTTCCTGGCAGGGAGACTTTCATCTCTTCCTGTGGGTATCAGGTGATTGACAGTAAGAGAGTGTAATGTAGTGAGAGGCGCAGTAAAATGGAAAAGACATCTCTGTCAAAACCAAATTAAGCCTTCAGGTTGACTGTGACTGATCATTACTGCAAATTACATTGAAAAAAACAAACATGTCTGCAAGCTTGATGCCTGACACACAAACAAACACATGAAGGGCTTTGAATTATTTATGGAAATGTGGCTCAGATTAATTCACCTTCAGCGTTCCCATCCTGTCTGAGCCGTGCATGTAGAACCAGAAGCGCAGGTGACATCGGCCGATACTGGCTGGAAACGAACTCCTGGTTGACACCTTGGCAACGTCACCTTCCCTCTGAGGGGCTGAGTGTATGTACAGGAAGCTCCCACCGCCACCTTTTTGGAGATAAATACATTTGTTGTACATTTATGTGAGGTTTGAGTAATGATAATAATTCAGTGTGATGAATGACAGACGCAAGCATTCAATTCCAGCTGCAGGCAAAACATCCAATAAGGTTCTCCTGTTGGTTCCAATATACGTGATATTTGGACTGAAGAAAGCAATGAAATGTTGTAGGCTGCAGCCAAACGCTGCAGAGTGCTTCCTCAGCTCGGCTCGGAGACGAAGCAGCGTATGTCTGAGGCCAGAACAAGGTGGGAGCTTTCCACACGAGTTAAAGGGATTAAAGGCCATCACAGCACAGCAAACTCTGCTCCCAAACTCTGCATTCACTAAGCCCAAAAATAAATCTCCACACATGTTGCTCCGTCACTCAGATGTCAACATCATTTGAAAATGCAACCAAGTGATGTCTGCAGAGTCATGTGCACCTCTTGTCGCTGTTCAGCTCTCTCATGAGCGTGTGTGTGTGTGTGTGTGTGTCTCTGTGTCTGTGTCTGTGTCTGTGTGTGTGTGTGTGTGTGTGTGTGTGTGTGTGTGTGTGTGTGTGTGTGTGTGTGTGTGTGTGTGTGTAACGGACGGCCGGGCGTATTGATCCACTCTGTAGTGAGATCATAAGTTCATTCTATGACACAGTCCCCAAGTGTCCAGATTCATCCCTCAGCTCAATGAACTCAACTGGCCAATCAGAAGTGGGTGTGGACTCAGTAACTCACCCACAGCCAATACAAGGAGGCATTAGAGCTCCACTGTAGGATCATCGAGTCCACAGTTAATATTGAAAAAACAGAGCCCGTACACATATATTGGATAGGGCTGAACAATTAATCCAGTTATTACAGTAGGGGCAATATTTGTTCAGGACAAAATGTGTGTCAAAATACCATTTTTAATTAAAGATTGTCATGCTTCCCACACATGGATCCCAAATGTAAACAGAGAGCAACACCTGTGTTAAGTAGCTGGTCAGGGCAGCTGTGATTCCCACTGAGCGGCTCGCCACAGTGACTGAATGTTGCATTGAGGCTTTTGGGAGGTCAAGATCGGAGGTATTTTAGAACTATGAGGTGACTGAGCCACGTATAGTTGTAAGAACTTGATTCTGTCTCATAACACGAGGAGCCGGGGTGCTGATTTAGTTGTTTGGGGTTTTTACCTTCAGGCTCGGTTAGTTTGGTTTATCTTAGATGAATTAGTATAGCTCTTATTTTAAGAGCGCTCTATTAGTTATATTGATTTATTTGTTTTTAACAGCATCCACTGGCCCTTTATGCTCCTCTTTTGTTTGCGTTTTTGTCACAATCTTGTTGTATTTGACTTCATTTTCTCTCCGTCAAGTCAAGCAAACTGTACACCGTTTCCCCTCAAATGAACTTGAACTCCTGCCAAAACTGTAATAAGATTTTTCATTATTTTCATGCTGCTATCGTCTCCTTATCAAAAGGTCAGCCTCGCAACATCAAGAGTAATTTCGTCGAGCCCTATGTACCAACAAACAAAAAGAAAAAGTGACAGCCAAGGTACAAAACACTAATTAATGAATGCAAATTACAAAGTCACATGGAGAAATAAAAGTTTACTTTGCGATGTATTGAGGTGATTCAAACTCGAAGATTAATTTTTCATTAATCAGCAGCGAAAAACATGTTTCGATCCAGCAGCATCACTGTACACAAGATAAACAACAAGTCCAATACTGTTAAGCTCAGCTTGACTCGGGCTGCCATTGATCAGGACGCATTATTAACCCGGCCTTCACATTCCAGTCGGAAGCTCCTATTTCACAGCTGTCAAGTTGTAATTACAAAGGCGCCGCACTGAGCCGCCCGAGAGCTGAAAACATGGCGGACGAAGAAGTTGTTTGTTGTTAATTTTGATAAATGTTTCGTTTTTGAAAGCATTTTAAATCTTTCACTAAAATACGAGTCAGAAAGCAAACGCATGCAGTGACTTTTGAACACAAACAGGGTCCTTAGTGGGAATTTATAGCTGTATGTTGGCAAGTGCTCATTCAGCCATGATGAAGAGGTCAAAGGTTAGAAAAACTCAACATTGTGTGTCAAAATAATTTTTTGAGCTGCCACTTGTAGTTAAAACCTGCAGAATCGTGTTCTGTGATGAGATTCAGGGAACAAAAGCACTTCGGTTAAGTCGAGGAAAGACAAGTTGTGTCTTTTGCTGGACAAACAACGTATTCTGTTTAGTTTGGAGGACTTGTTTATAACAGAGACAGGGTTGGCAGCAGAGTGGGTACCGACCAGGACTGTGGTCCGCCAGAGGTCCAGCTCCTGGTGTCTCGCTCCTATAACCGATCCTCCAATCAAAGTCATCATCAGCGTCCTGAGAGAGCTGGCAGGTGTCTTCCCACTGGTTTTCAGCCATGTTGAAATTACATGCGCCTGGCAAGTCGACTATGTGCTCTACGAGAGAGAGAGAGAGAGAGAGAGAGAGAGAGAGAGAGAGAGAGAGAGAGAGAGAAGAGAGAGAGAGAGAGAGAGAGAGAGAGAGAGAGAGAGAGAGAGAGAGAGAGAGAGAGAGAGAGAGAGAGAGAGAGAGAAGGTGAAAGAGTGAGAAGTCTGGGCTGAAAGTTGTTTTTCTGCTCTACAATAAAGATTCACTCCGACTGTAATTCCAAAGAAACCCATTTCCTGCTCACCGCAGTCCATCTCGTCGGATTCATCAGCACAGTCGGCCTTGTTGTCGCACAATAGATGGGACTCCATGCAGTGGCCGCTGTGACACACAAAGTCTGTGACGGCAGGGCAACTGTGTGGCTCCATCACATCTACAAACACAGAGAGACAAACGTAGGAACAGATCTGAGGGAGAAACACTTGTCACTCATGTTTATATTCTACATCAGGTGATCTTATTTTTATCTTCTTTTAGGACCGACCCTCTAGACAGGAAACTATCTCCTGTTTTTTTCCATTTCGATCAATCAAATCCAGCTTCAGTGGGGGAAAAAGCTACGATGAACAACTGTGTCTGATTAAAACTTCCTGTTCTCTGCACCGAAGGACACGAGCGGCGGGGGAGACGATAAACAAAAAGCAGACAAAGGCCCGTCGGGGGAAATCAAAGCCTCCTCCGGCGCCGCCTCGTTCGGGACAGAACGGAGAGGAAGGAGAGACGCAGCACACATACAAGGACATTACAGTATGTGCAGGTTTGACACGTCAAAAAGGCAGCGACATTAAATGATGACGGAAACGAGCAAATGGCTGAACTTAAGTCCAGGAGTGCGTCACAAAGCATCGCACCGGAAAGGAGGGGAAGAATTATCGTGTCCACCTGGGTGACATGTTTCCATCCCTGCCGATGTGAGCTGGAGCAGATGAATACCTGCGACTACTGCCGATTGTAACCTTCCAACTAAAAACAAAAGCCAGATGTCAGTGGGTGTCAGCGGGGGTTTTTTGTCCCGTGGTAAAGTGTTGTTTAGTTTTGGACAGACAGTTCGGTCCTTGCATGCACGCCTCTCAGCCTGTTTTGATCGCTGTCTCAGTGTTTATGTCTCTCTGTGTGCAACTGTGTTAATATTTGCGTGTTGCGGACGGCCTCGGCAGAGCCAGGAGACATCCCACATGGTGTCCAGCCTTGTGCCAGGTCCCGTTTAATGTTTAACATCTGTCTCGGACATAAACATCAAACAGCGGTTTGACAGCGACTGTCATCCCACAAAAAAAAAACTGTCTCCCTCGAAAACGCACTAACTCTCTCCGGCTCTTTCTCTGTTCGTATGCCGAGTGTGCCAGCGGCAGAATCGCTCTCACACGTCAAACTATCAGTTGAAAAGATAATTTCACGGGATCGTTTTATCTTGCTTGCTTGTATGATAGCGCGAGAGAAAGTCAGTTAGTCCACATTGTGTGACATTGCCTGAAATCTTTTTTTTTTTTTTGGTACAGATTCAGATTTTCTAGGCCGCTGCTATTATGACTTAATCAGATAAACCCGAATAAGTCAAACCGTGGATTTGGATTTCTACATCAATTGTTTGTGTACTTTTAGACATTTTATTATTGCATTTGCAAATAGTCAATTCACGGGTAATTCAGAAACCTTCAAAGACACGTTTGAAGATATTCACATGCGTTTTATACAAAAGTGCAATACGGACTGGTATGAAAAGCTGACTGACAACAAACGAGTTCATGAGTCTGAAGCTTGAATATTTTGCTCAAACATTCAAAAGTTCAGTAAAATGACTTTAAATTTAAAGGAGCAAGAAGTTAAATGTGTACTGCCATTCTGCACAAAGACCTTAATACACGGTGCAGACGTTTGCTGGATACTTATGACTCTGATTACTTTGCCAGGTGCTGAGATTTTTGGCTTCACACAAACTTTCCACTCCAGTGCTCCATTCTGGGACGATGAAATTTCGAGACATTTCCCATCTCCTCTGACCACTTTTGCACTTTTAACAGCTCACACACACACACACACACACACACACACACACACACACACACACACACACACACACACACACACACACACACACACACACACACACACACACACACACACACACACACACACACACGAAAGTGCTGCGAGGTATTGTTACAAAGGTGAATCACTTTATAGATAAAGAGGGCAGTAGGCTAGTAGCACTTGCATTGCCACACATCAGCACTTTATTTCTCAGTTAAACTTTGGCTTTGATTGGGTAGCCGACTAGTTTCCTTTATTGTTTTTATAATATAAGTTTACCTTTTGTTAAACACGTTTACCTGCAAAGTGCTGGATGAAAATATCAATACCAGTCTTTTATCTGTGAATTATTTATGAAGCTGGAGCTAGCAGGTTGGTTAGCTTAGCATACATTTTTGGACTTTCCCCGTTTAGTCTTTATGCTAAGCTAGGCTAAACGCCTGCAGGCTCTAGCTCCATACTTAACACGCTTGCATACAGGTATGAGAGTGGTATTGATCCTCTTATCTAACTCTTGGTAAATAAGCATCATTTGTGAAAAATTCCTTTAAACGAGCACTAAACTACTTTTGTAGTCGTGTACTTTTATACAGCTAATTATACTTTAGAATGATGGGAACGATTATATCGTTTACTTTGGTTCACTGAATAGGCAACACTTCGTACAAAAGGTGTGTGCTGTTCATGTCACCTACTTGGTGCACAGTCTTTGAACTGCAGGTCATCCAGGGCGGCTCCTCCGCTCACGTCACTCGAGCGGATCCCCTCGAAGATCACCTCAAAGTTCCTCAGCTTCCTCAGAGGGATCTCCGCTCGGTTCCATTTATTCCCCTGATGCCCCGTCTTGTTCCACGCCTCCCACAAATTGCTCTCCGTCTGTGGAGAGAAGAGCGGCGTTGACAAAAGAATGAATATCATCTGAGAGGACTCATTAAAGCCTCATTAGCATAACACCGTAGTAATACGTTCTCTGCCTTGAGACCTGCTCAGGCTGAGTTATGGTAATGGTTTTCTCTCATGCCACATGTGGAACACATTAAGAGGCATGCCGATGTGTATTCCTCTTCCAGTCCTCTCGGTCTTTTCCCATGGTGAAACCCAGACACTAAATCATGACTAATGCAGCTTTGAAACAGCGAATGTGTGGCTTTGAAAGGGGGTTTTGCGGATGTACATTATTGCGAGCCAATATCTCCTCGCCGGCGGTTTTTTATGTGGTGTCAAGAGCATGAATGAGACATTTACGAAGTCATATCACGTCACATATCGCGTCCAAACAAGACAAAACTCTTGCTCTGCAAAGATGGAAAATAGAGGTGAAAACTAAAACAGACAAAGGTTGAGGACACTTGAGCCAGCAAGGTAACAAAAACAAGCATACCCAACAATATGGTGAAGGACAAAGAGAAGCTCTTCAACAAAATGACAGCGGTTATGAATATCATAAATACTGAGGCCTCCAGATTAAACTAAGGAACACCGAAAAAGATTTGTCTGAATTGGCTCAATTTCAAAGACGACTTAAAGCAGGAGAAGAACGATAACATCCCCTCTCTGCAGCATTGGCTACACTGAACAGCAGTTGGATCAAAAGCATGAAGCAAAGCATAACACCAAACAAAAAGCATTTAAGGATAAAGCCGTTGTTTCTATATGTTCCAAAACAAACAATGAATTGAACCTGATCCTGTGTAGCCAACGCCGGATCTTATTCCTCTGTGCCAAAGAGCAGCATTGTTGTCTAAAGACTATTAAAACACGACAATGAGCCGCACTGTTGCACTGGATGACGTGGTCCTATATTACCATGAACACGAGCACTGTCGTTTATTCTGCAATGATCAGACATACATGATCATGCTGCTGTAAATGTGAACTCATACACTGGGAAGAGTCCCAAACAAATGCAGTACATCCATTCTCAAACTTCTTGGGACAATGCAGGTAAACTCAACCCACGGCGTATTTCTAAATGATATAAAACGGAGATAACCAACTGTATTTGAAGGGGCAAGAAGCTTGACTGCAGTAAAAAAAAAAAAAAAAGGGACTTGTTCTAAATGTACTGGAGACCAGAGGACATGGCAATGTCACATCCTGCTCTGCAGTTTGAAAGCCTATTAAAATGCACCCTTGGGTGGGGCATGCACAAGGCCGTCTCCTCTGCTTTACGCCAGTGGAGCCCTGGCTTGAAATAATCGTGTTACCGTGACAGCGGAGCATAGATTATTAGGCAGCGTTACAGCAGGACTTATCCAGATTTATGTCGTGGAATAAAGGGCTCAATCCATAAACGCAGCCTCAGAGCGAGTGACGAGCGTGCGACACTGGCGTGCGTAGCTCACACTTGATGTCTCCGTGGCGAATCAGTCGAGGCGTTTATTCGATCAATTTGAAGGTTCGTTTCTTGCGCTGGGCTGGCAGTCAAGGCAATGAAACTATAAATTCAGTTTGAGTGGATATACATTTGCATAATTAATTTTATTATCCCCCCGGTGACAGTCAAGAAGCGGAGAAGAACAAAGACAAATATAATCCCAATAAAATGCTTATTTTATTGAAATCCCCTATATCTTTACCATACACTGACTGCTTCACTGAGCCGAAACCCAATTTGTATTCACGTCGTTTTCATTGTCTGGAGCCGCTGGCAGCTGTTTCTCTGTCGGATCATCTTCAATTCAGAAGTGCATCCACTTATTGTGCTCAATCTCTGCTTAGTTAGGAAAAGTTACAACACTGGTATATCAGCATATTGTTTATATGATAGAGCAGCTCTACAACAGCGCTTCAAATCAAGAACTGGTTGCAATGATTATCTCCGTCATGCTATATTTTACTAGAGAGGAACATCCTTTATTTGGCTGACGGGCAGATGTTTGGCTCGCCATAATGGCAGCCCACATTTGAACCCACTGCACCATAGATAACTACATAAATGAGCACGTGGCAGGATATGTAGCATCGTTTTAAAGTAATTTCCCTCCTTCATCATGACCTCATGCTGGATTTGTCTCACAAAAAATGTTAGGAAATATACACGAAGACTGAAAGGGAGAGTAACATACTGCATGAAAAGGAAAATAATGCATTTCTATTAAAAAAAGAATGAATGTTAAACTCAAAAAAAGAAGGTTTAGGTAGTTTCACATTTTGGTAAATACGCATACTTTTTACACTGTGAAAGCCGGTTTCCAGTCTTTATGCTAAGCTAACCAGTTGCTGACTGTAGCTTTAAAAGTCACTGTTCAGACATGTCATTAACATGCATCTTGGGGCTCAAATGCACCCAAGATGCATTGGGGGACGCTTTGAGATCCTGTCGCTCAGATCACATTCAGAGGTGGTCTGGGCTGCATATGGCCACATTCTTTTAGCAGTGTGTACGCGAATGTGTCCTGCTGAAGGACTGCCAGCTATTCAACTGATGTGTGTGTGCACACACACACACACTCATGCACTGGAACGATGCTCTGCCACTTTTTTCTGCAAGTGAGGAAATATAATATTGGCAGTTTGCATAATGCGGTTGAAATTCATATCATCTTTTTTAAGTGTTTGAAGATCCAATCATCTCTGGAGCATTTATCATGCAAGAGAGCCAATTAGACAAAGAGAATGCTCAAAGTTGTCATGTTGACATTTAAGATGCGTTGATTGATTCACAACATCAACTCGTGCATTAAGAAACATGCAAAAAAACATTCCACCTTAAAGGTTGCCGGTGGCTTAGATTTGTATTCTTAGCCAGTTCTTATAATAAGCGTTCCTTTACGTAGCTGCATTGTTATATCCGACAAAAGGTTTGGATGTTTAGAATTAATTCTATCCCTTTCCCAAAGCTCATCTAGAGTTCAACTGCTCAATCTTACATTACAAACACTGAAAAATAATACTTCCAATTCCTGCTGTGGTGAGATAATCCCTTTGTGACGCTGGAGCAGAATTTACTATCACTCCGGTCAAAAATGCATGACCTGAATTCTCGAGTTTCCACAAATATTTAATCCAGAAGTCCAGATATTTCCAGTTTCAAGCTTCCTGTTTTATTTAGAAAAAAAAATAAAATCACCACAGGAAGTCAGATATGCCCGTCCCTGACACCTCCATCTGCACCTGATAATGAAGTCAAATCAAAAGCACGAAACAGGAAATGCACTCCACTCTCAGCTGGATCTCCTTGTTTCACATGCGGCGTTGCACAGTCGATGAACACATGAAAATAACACATCATTGTCAGACTGCAGACTCAAAATTGTCTGCCGCACCACGCTCCTGGTTCACCCGGAGACCCCGTGGTGTCCAGTCCACTGATGGATAACAACTCAAGCAGTTCACAGGCTCGGTGACATAAATAGACGACCGTTGAGCCCCCTGCGAGACTTCACAGAGGGAAACACTTGCCAGGTAAATGTAATCCCCCCCCCCCCCCCTCCCACTCTGTGCCTCTGCTCACTGAAGTCTACGGAGTCATTACCATAACTGCCTTTGTTCTTCAATCAACCTTTCAAAAGATGGATCCCACTGTATTCACACTACGAGTGTGTGTGTGTGTGTGTGTGTGTGTGTGTGTGTGTGTGTGTGTGTGTGTGTGTGTGTGTGTATTTGCAGGCATGTGCAAGTGTGTGTTCATGTTTGTCTTTATGTAGCTGTTTTGACACAAGGCAACATTGAGGCTATGAAAACGCTATAATGTTGTGAATTATAGCACAAAGCAATACTCTGTAAGTGCTAATGTCTTTGAACCGTCTAGGTCACACATGCACTTAATATGATTTATGACTGTAGGGACATAAAGCTGAATAGAGATATTGGTTCACACACACACACACACACACTTCAGTCAATGTGTAAAATCATATGACCTCTGAACTCTGTCTGTGTGAGTGATTCCATCGCCTCGTTTTCTACGTGGAGGTCTAACCTTCTTTAAAAGGCCACATTTGACATTTTCCACCTCAACGTGAACAAGCAGCACATGTGAAATAGTCCACATGCATTCATCCCCCCCCCCCCCCCCCCCCCCCGTCTCTCACAGAGACACACAATCAATCAAACAGCCAGTGGGCTTCACTGAAAAACCGCTCTTGTAAATTTGAATCATGGGATTTGCCCGGTGTTGTCCTGTCTGCACCACATGCACTTTAACGTGCAATCAATACTATAGAGTAGGGCGGTAGTGTTTGGATAACAGTCAGAACATTGTATGTTCTTTCTGACCCCATTGGTTCCAATTAACTAAAACATTAAATTCTGCACTCCACATTTATTTTTGTAAAATAAATATCACAGAAATTCAACTTGCATTCATGGCATCATAACTGTGTTATACAGAACAAAATACATTTGTGAGTTCTTCTAACCACTGGTTGTGCAGTTTCCAAAGAGATGTAGAAGTTATTTTCTTAGTTTAAAGCGCAAGTCCCAATATGTTATTTTATTGTGTAACCCTGTTTGCTGCTGCCACAGACAAAGTTCCCCTTGGGGATGAATAAAGTACTTTTCTATTCTAAGTTACAATTTGCAGTAAATAAAACGAGGAAACAGTGAGTAAAATGTGAAGGGAGCAAAAAGAAAAATGCTTGGGGTTGAGAGGGTTAGGTGTTCTTAATCAGCCGAGTATCGTAGCAACACTGCATTTGTTGGGGACTAAATACTCAAATACAGCCTTTGATGATTGTTGGAAAAAATCGAAATAACTAATTATTGTGCATTAATAATGAATGAATAAGACACATTTAACAGAAGCTCATGTCCTCTGTAGTGTGTAAGGCCTGCGTCCTTGTGTGAACTGTCTGGCACACCAGGCGTCTTCAGCAAATGTTTAGTCTATTAAGAAGCAGTTGATTGCCGAAAGAACACTTCAGCCGTTTGTCCTGAATAAGAATGATGACAAACTTGTAGAAAGCGTCGATACTTACGCAGGGCTGGTTTGCAACCATGACTTACGAGAAAGTGACCTTTGTACGAGAACAAATTGTTAAAGTGACCAGATACGTAGACGCCTGTGCGAAACGCAAAGTGTGTGTGTGTGTGTGTGTTACCCTGTGCCAGCCCACTGCATGTTGTTTACTAAGTATAAATATCAGAGACTCGGAAACAGATCTTCGAGCAGCCTTGATGCATAACCTGTTTGTGTTTCAACTCTGTTCCTTCTCGCAAGAATAAATGTCCATTGATTAATGATTTTTACATCGGCTCGAGTGAATTTTTCGAACAACGATACGGGTCATAGCTCAGTGTTGTTTTTGGTCTTTATGTGGGATTTGTGGAGAACAACAACGAAAATGTTGTGAGCCATATTTTTTTATATCCATCGTTTTAATGTTTACTGTCCTCAATCACTTTGAACTGAAATTCATGTTTGGTTTTGGTCTTTTTATGGCATATAGTTTACAATAAGAAAAACTAAATATACATTTGCATTAAAGCCCAAGTCTGATGGAGCTTTTACTGAGAGAATAAGTTAGATTGTCTCACGTAAAAACAATGGCATCATGAGCTCTGTTGCCTCTGTGACTTGCCAGCTGCAGCATGAGACAGTGTCATTGTTTTTTTGCAAGAGCAATGAAATGCAAATTCCGCTGTTTGAAGAAAAAAAAATAAAAGCACAAATTTGCATTTTAATTTGCTGACGTGTTCTGGAAACGGTTGCTGCAGCGCACACAAGGGCGCCGTGGCAATCATGCCCGTGCTGTGCATTGTGAGACAAATGTGGACACTTTCACACACAGTCACAGACTGAAAAATGAATCTACTCCGGCACAACTGCTGCACCTCGACCTCGAGTTGTACCTGATGAAGTTAAATGAGGCTGAGAGGCCACACAGACCACCGGCTGGAGGCACAGTAAATCACAGCAGAATTTCAATGGCAGCAAAAGCTGCAAGCAGAAACCTTAACCCCTGAAAGTCAGCCATGCATGCACAAACTGGATGGAGGAATGCCAAACAAGCAAGACGCCTTGAGGACTGACTGACTCTGTGTGTGTGTGTGTGGGTGCGTGTGCCCAGATGGTGAGGTGAGGCTGCTCTGAGCCCCATGACTCACCTCAACCCACCACCACAGGTCCAAAAGAAACTGAGGGATTGACAGCCGCACCTCTGGTTTCACCAAATCCCTGACACCACCAGACAGCAGCGCTAATATGACACGATTACTGTCATCGTTAATATGATTTAATATGATCTGGCTTTGATAACCACGCTTGATGGAAAGAGACAGGTCTGCAGGGGTTCGTTTTGAAGAAACTGTCATGAACTGGCATCAGTTAGATCCATCATTTCCTATCACGAGTGTGTGAGTCGAAACACTCTCCTGCGGGTGGTTTACCTTGATCAGCAGGCGGATTGTTCCCGAGGCCGTGTGGGAAATGTAGTACCAGAAGGAGAGCTTGCAGATGGCGCTCGACTCCTTCCACACAGAGCTCCGAATATGAGCCTTATCGCCTTTGAGTCCCACCGGTGTAGCTTCCAGATAGAAGAAATTGCCTAAAGAAAGAAAATAAAGAGGAAGGAGTGACGGAGGAGAAGGGCAGCGATCGAGGGAGACGAGGCAAAGAGTAATTGATAACCATCACTGTAGGACCAGCTCTTGCAGCCACGGACAAATTACAGCACTCTCACTACCATTGTGGTCAAGGAGTAAGAGCGAGGGGGTCGCAGAGTAATCGCTGACACATCCGCTTATATCTCACTGCCTTTCAGACACCCGGGGACCACTCTTAAAGCTTCTCAGTCGAGTCCATAAAGAAAGGAGAAAAGGGAGTGCATCTGTTCATTCATGCGTCTTTCTATGTGGCAATTCTTTTCGACATTACTAATAATTTCAGAAAGCTTTTTGTAATTATAACTTTCAGGACTGAGCGTAAACATCACACAGGATTCCAATTGAAAGTTCTAATCCTTCAGATCTTCATGAAACCAAACGCCATTTTTTTTACATTATTCATGGTCTGGATTCTTTCAGCAATTATCTCACTAGTTCTAATTGTTAGTGGTGGCGTCCGCCATTCCCGCTCTGGATTCAGGAAACGAGGCGTGCAGCATGTAATGCAGCGTTTCTGTTTTTAATGACATCTCGCTGACATCAGCCTCACTGTTCACTCTCACACATCAGAGAGGCATCGGCTTTAAGATGATTGGGGGAAAGCGCTTCCACAAGTTGTGTGAGCAAATGTACATATGTGTTTATTTATTGATGCCTATCACTTTTTGTCATGCACTATATAATGGAATTGCAGGCCTAGTCGCCCGGCATCAATCCCCTTAAGGCCCACCCGCTGCTGTACATTGATTTAGTCATGAATTAAACATTGTGGAGAGCTACCGCAGCATTTCAGGTTTAATAAATACGATTATTTTTTTAAATCAGCTCCGTTTTATTCCCTCTGATTATAGAAAACCACGCAGAAGTGAAGGTGCACTTCAATTATCCAATGGAAATCCGAAGAGGATGCTAGAACAGCAAGGCACTTAATTTTAATGAGAAATCTTGAGGATTTTACAACTTTTAAATGAGTTGACGGTTTTAAGTGCGTATGGACGACGCACAAAAATGTGTCAAGGCAAATTGTGAGCACGTACCACTTTCGTCCATCAACGTGTGATCGTAAGGAGGCCGTACGCTTTTCACAGATCCCGTCCCCAGCGTCCAATCAAAGTTATCGGCCAGGGAGCTCATCCAGCCACAGCGGCCGTTCTCAAAGGAGCAGGAAGTCCCACAATCCTTTTCATCAGTGCCATCGCCACAGTCATCCGTGAAGTCACAGCTCTGCCCCGGAGTGAAACACCGGCCATTTTCACAAGGCAGGGAGCCTGAAGGACAGGAGCCTGGTCATAAGACACATGCATAGAATATCATTCAGACTGATGGACAGAGACAGCTACAGACTGGCCGTGTTGGTAAAGTAAAGTGTTTCCCAGCAAGGACTTGGTCTTTTACTGTGTGCTTCACCAAACTTAACAAGACTTCAGTCTTAACTTCAAAGCACAAGACGTCAACTCAAGAGTGGGGAGACCATCAGTGTCTCTTTAAGAAGCTTAAGAAGACAAGGAAGCATGGGGACAAATCAGTGAATCATAGGGTGGGCAGTGCTGCAGGAGGCTGTAATCTGCTTCTTTTGGCGCCAGGCATTCCAGGGGGGGGGGGGGGGGGGGGGGGTGTTAGAAAGGGAGATGAGGCGTGATGTAGCGGGGTGGTCCCTGTAAGTAGAAAGGAGAGAAAGGGGTAGAAGTCCCTCCTGATCCTTTGTTCTTCTTCAGATGCACAGGACCAGAAGCGATGTGCCCCAACAAAAGGCACAGAGGAAGCCAGGAAGCCACGGCTCCCGACTGTCAAGCCGAGCTGCCTCACCACCTGATGTGCAGCATGCCGGTGGATTCATTTGAAGAAAAGTGAATGGTTGGAGCTAATAATTTAACTCTTTAGATATGCAGTTATTCACCTAAATGTACTCATTTGTCCTCATTAACTCCAGCACAACTCTGCGGCTCTGCATTGCTGTGTGTAATGTGACCCACTGTCCTCATATACAGTCCTGGTCAGTCACCCTGGTTGGCACACTGCCCCCTGGTGCAGGGATGTTACCCCGGATCAACTCCTTAAACAATTCTTATTCTGGAATTAAAAGTCTGAGGATGTTGTCCAATCGGGCCAACGAAAGGTGCCGCGTGCTCCATTGTATTGTCCACGTTTTATATTTCTAATCTTTTAATGACGTATAAATAAAACTGAAGCGTCATCATGTTCCTGGTCCCTGACGCTCTTTGTCCTGCTCCGTGACACACGGATACACAGTGCCAGCATCAAAACCTGTAAAGTCTGTAAAGTCATGAAATTAAAAGCTGTCAAATTGAAATTTATGATATCAAAGGCCACCGACGATAAGAGGGGCACGGAGAGAACAAGCCTACTGGTCTAAGTGATTGCAGGCTGCTTCCATCTGTTGTAACAATGTTATGACGGTATCAGTTTACTATCGCCGTCATTAATTAAATTACATGTTTTGGCAATGACAACATAGTTAGTGGTGGTGCATTATATTCAGAGGTGCGTTTGATATTCTGCCCGCCTCGTGTAGGTAAGCAGAGAGGACAGAACATTAGAAACACCTCTGAATGTAAAGTACAAGAACATCTTTAACTATGACCTCAATAACAAACATAATGAACATTATGAGCTTCGCGAAGGTAGAATTGATGTATCGTGTGTTGTATTGGCCTGCATTACATTGTACAGCTGGACCCAATAAACTGTGACTGTGTACAGTAAATGTTCTTTAAGCCTTTCTTCAGACATGACAGGACATTTACAGAGAGAACCACGTGCAAAATGATATGCGGGGGAGAAGAGATTGCCAAACGAAGCCTTAATTAATGACCATGGTTCTCTTATAGTTATCTCTTATAATGCATTGTCTCATCACTTTCATTAGGTAAGG
Organism: Lycodopsis pacificus; assembly: GCA_028022725.1. NCBI lineage: Eukaryota > Metazoa > Chordata > Actinopteri > Perciformes > Zoarcidae > Lycodopsis > Lycodopsis pacificus. The sequence continues at coordinate 16,368,567 of CM051704.1, read as the reverse complement.
ATTTCTGCTGCTGCCCACAGTGCTCTGGCAGACACTGGCAAGACGTTAAATTGGGACTCTTTCTGATTTGCTCACGTTATTCTTTCATGCATTTGGTATACATACACATACATGCATAGTAGTCTATGTTGACAGCGCGTTGTTGTTGAAATGGTTTGCAGGTATTCTACACTTTAGTTAAAGCCAGGATCAAATCCCCAGCCATAAAAACAACAACACATGTTGCATTGTGTCTCACCGCTCCGTCATATAATAAGTATTATAGAATGAAGCAGCGGAGGAAAACGCCCCCGAGGCGCTTCAGTTTATAATTACAGTTCCTGCCGTCTTTGGTCTCATCAGTACGGGACGTACGGAGACGCTCCTCTCTCTCTCGCCCGGCATGAGCTTCACCGTCAGGGCAGCAGTGCTGCTCCCCCGTCTTAACCTTCACGGAATACTACTCTCACATCCCTCTCCATTTCCATCCCGCATCATTTGCTCTGCTTTTACTCGTTCTGAAAATGACCCCGTCATGTTTTGAGAAAAGAAAATCTTCTGTCCTTTCTCCCTCGCGATATTTCTTCTTTCTGGTATTTCTCAACCTTTTCGTTCTATAAAATCTTTTTGACAGCTTTCCATATATACAGCATCTATATAAACACACACACCTATATATCACCTCCATTCAATACGATGGAGGTGAATTCAATTTAACAGCAGCATCTCTTTTCGGGGACCTTGACAGTTACTTTGGATAATCCACAAAAAAACAACGTCTACAGTTTCCAGAGGGACTATTTCTTCAGTAGAAAGTAGTTCTACGTATCACAGTAAAGTCTGATGATTATTCAGAGCAAAGCATGCTTTGTTTCAAAGACATGGTGAACGCTTCAAGCAGAGCAGGATAGAAAACGAAACAGCATTTACATTGAAGCATCATTAGCATGCAGACCTGCGTTTCATCTAAGCGAGGCAGCACTACTTCTGCTGCCGGACAGAAGTCTTCTTTAGCTCATCTCAAAAAAAGACAAGGAGACTCCTGCAGAGGCCGCACAGCTTCACCGTTTCTGAGCACAGACAATCCAGAAAGTCTCTCTTCTCCCAGACATCCGACACAAAAGAAAAGCAATAAAATGAATAGGCCAATTATAGCCGCGGTAACAACGGATGGCAATAAATCAGCTCTTGATCATTTCTTTCACCTCTTAAATGGTTCCCTCTAAAAGAATGTAAAGGATGCAGACAAACTACGAATAGATGCGTTACCAGCTCTGAGATAAAGGGCTTGCTTTACTCAGTGCTAAGACAGACGGTGACTAACGGGACCTCAGTATGTCAAGCAAATGTTTCAGAGCCTTTGAGTTTTTCCCTGTTGAAAACTGAGGATTTTCAAGTTTAACACCCATACAGTATATGAGTGTGTGCTCCATGTTAACTAAGAGACTATTTCCAGTAGGTTTTGGTCATGACTATGTAGACTAGCTGAATTTAATTTTGTCTTCTTTATAAAAAACTGCACGCATTTCTGAAACTGCCAATTCTCTTCTTCCACATGAAGATACGGTTCTTATACGCCAGCAGCCAATAATCCTCTTATTGCTCATTTAACAGCACACTATCGCAGCGAAAGTCATCAGAATTGCAATTATCTACATTTTAGTAACGCAATATCTTTCCTAAATCAGATAAACAATCTAATTCGGGCACATGGGGCTCCACAGCTGTGTTCTTCAGACGCCGTCAGTCAGAGATATTCTCGTGTAGTAAAAACAGCCCTGAAGCGATGCAGTTGTACAGTTATTTACGAAAAGCAAGAAGAACACTGCCATCCCAGCACTCTCCTTATGGAGTTAAAAAGCTGTAATTGACTGCCTAGTTCTTTTAGGATCAGCAATAAAAACCAATGTAGCAGCTACACAATGGCCTTCATCTGGGCTCTGGTCCTTTGCAAGAAAAATGTCTTTGTCGACACAGCTTAAAGGAATACTTCACACCCGACATAACCATACCCGTGTTACCTCGAATTCTTGAAGGAAACCGTTTTTCTCGCATGCCTCCATATTGAACAGAGAATCAAAAAAAAATGCACTATGCTGCACGAGCTGTGTGAGTTTGTAATTACATTTTTTGATATAGTTTTGCTGTTGTTAAACACGAGCCCCATTCACTACAATTCATCAAGACTTTTCTTGTTTCTTTTATTCTTCGTTCGCAGCGGAAGCATGCAAGTTTTGCAGGTTTTCTTCAAGAATTCAAGGTAATAATTGTGAGAAAAGTGCATTAGGATGCAGATCTAAAGCCATGTTCGTGGCATTGTAAGACTATCTAGTTTAGATCCGAGCCACAGTGTACGGCCGAGGGGGTTTCAAAGAGACCGTAGGATTAAAGTAAATCAAATTTAGCTATAATGTGATGGATGAAAGTCCTGATAACAATATCAAAGAGGAGGAGGTGGGATTCGGTGGGAAAGTAGAGGGACCACAGCTGGAGCAGAGGAAAAACTCAGCTCATCATATACAAAACAATGGAGACAAAGTAGAGCGTCTACCTGCAGGAGGCGGAGGAGTGTTCTCTACTCTGGCTGAGAAAGTGAGCAGGCACCCTGGAGAGAAAGTGATGTCATCCAGGCAGATGTCACCCTTCGAACTTCGGCCCACCTTGCCCTCGAACACGACCTGAAAGTCCCCGGCGTGGCTCAGCGGGATCTCCTTCATCTGCCAGTAGTTGCCCTGATCTCCCGTCAGGTTCATTAAGAGACGGAGACGCCCTTCGCTTCGACCGAACACGCTGAGGGTCCCGATGCCGTCTCCGGACATGTGAAAATAGAAACGCATCTGGACCGAGGCGGGAAAATAATGAGAAATATGTCAAATTAAAGCACTGACTGACAGAGTGCACAGCTGTGAATGATACTTTTCAATTTGTTCTCATTACAACAGAGTAGGAAGATTACATAATAGCTGACATTTGAAGAAATATTTGCAATCAAATGGTTGAAAAAGTCTGAGTTACAGGCATTTACACATTATTACCGACTACGACATAGACGCACACTTGTCTGACACTGCTTTCTTTGCAATTATCTTTTTCACTTTCCTTTCTCTACGATAACTATTGCTCCTCATGGCAGAGTATGGAAAGAAACCAGAATAATGGGCAAGAAAGGTAATTCAGTTTTAATCTAGTTACTGGATCGATGCACTTTTCCCTTTCAGTCCTTATCTTATTAAACGTCGGCTCTGTCCATCACACAGAAATGAGACACTGATGCGTATTATAGGCTCTCTCTCTACAAATGGAGGCGCGTCACAGCCACAGCAGCACAACTACACCCTCCATCTCTGCAGAGAGATCGCCCGTCCTTCTTCTCTCCTTCTCCCCCGCACAGCCCTCCCTCCAGTTTAATTGGCGCCTTTTTGCCGACAGCGTGACTGATTGACAGGTCAGAAGTGGGATAAGACAGAACCGACGGCGCAGAGCAAACCGAGCAGTCAATCAAGACATCGCTCCCGGTAGAGCGGCGGGCTGACAGATGGGAGGACGCACACACACACACATGCACACGTACACACTAGGAAGTGCACGAGCACACACCCTCAATTTGTGATTGCTTGTTGAGCTGCAACACAATTTTAACTGCAAGCATAACAGAATATTTCAACGTCTTCACACTAATTTGCTTTCTTGCCGAGAGTTAGATTAGAGTATCAATACCACTCTCATGTATGTCTGCTAAGTACGAGGCTACAGCCAGGAGCTGAGTTTACATAAACTTTACACGAAGAAAAAAAAAAGGGGAAACAAACGCGTTCGTTTCGCTTATTTAATGGTCCAGCACATAAGCCTCCTGAAACCACAAACTTTGACTTCTAATTTAATTATATTTAATCCGTACAAAAACCAGAGCGTTTATTACCTTTGGACAGAGCCAAAGCTAGCCGTTTCCTCCTGGATTCAGTCTGTATGCTCAGCGAACGTCTACTTCACATATTTAACAGACAGACACAGGAGCTTCTCATGAAGTCAAACTAAAAAAAAATTTGAATTCAGCTCTTCGTGGACATTTTCTTATGGAAGAATACATCTCTGGTGAAATAGATAGAAATTGTAAGTTGGTCAGTGTTACTTTTTGCTTTTTACTGAACTAAAATTATATTCCAAATTGCATCTCTGAGGTTTACAGCTGATCGCAACACCGTTTCTGCTGCTTCTTTAGTCCTAAGAACACTAAATAACATACGATATAAATATATAATATGAAGCTCATATGCACATGAGTGCTAATGTTTTATTACATTTTTTTAATGTGTCTTTACCTTTTTCCATCTATTGTGATGTTATAGTTATTTGTATTTCACTTCTACTACTGGAGGTGGTAATCGTTTATTTGAAGCTACATAGTCGATGCAGAACTTTTGTTCATCTGTGCAAAAATAAAATTGTCAATATATTGATCATCCAGTCGTTAAACTCAAAAGTTTACAGAATGAAGTATAAATAAGCATCCGTCTGTAGTCTTGTTGCTGCACTCGGACCTCTGCCTCACCTTGCACTGTGAGCTCCTGCGGCTCAGTAAGGGTCCCGATATGCGGGCGGCGTCTCCGGCTGCCTGAGGGAAGGAGCTCTCCAGGTAGAGGTAGTGGCCCGAGGGGTCTCTCAAGGTGTGGTCACTCGATGGCCCCGTGCCAACTGTGGGGGTGCCGCCCGCTTTGATCAGCCAATCAAAGTCATCCTGTCGGCACTGACGCCAGGAACAGAGATCAAACTCAAAGCTGCAGCGCGCACTGAAGCCCTCTGAAAGACAGCAATACAAAGTGAAATCTCTGCAAATGTGTCTTTCGCAGGGTGTCGCGAGTCAGACATGAGAGGAGGCCTCACTGCAGATGTGGGCGTCCTCGTCAGAGTTGTCCCCGCAGTGGTTGATGAAGTCACACAGGTTGTCCTGAGGGATGCAGTGGCCATTAGCGCAGGCGTACTGCTCAGGTGTACATGGCTGGTCTGAAGGAAGAGGAGGGGAGCAGTGCAGGAAGCCGACATCATCTATCACCACATCGCCCATGTAGCTGATCCCTCGCTTCGCCCTGAACACCACCTGACAACAAAGCCAAGATCTTAATCCAGTTTGTCATATAAACATAATCACGTGTATTTTTAGACACCCGAGTTGACGCTTAACATCAGAAGACAAGGCATTGAAACATAAGAGCCGATAGCTGCTGCTGCTATGAGTGATGTTCTGCTGTCAGGTGATGAAGCGCTCAGAGAAAAGAAGAGAAGGGCATTTGGACTCATAGCTCCTCAGTGTGAAAAGGCCATTCCTTCAGCTGATTATACCACCAGCGCAGACCTCACTATGTCCGGTCTGACAAAGGTTAACCTGCCTCAGTTAAAATGTGCTAAAGCGCTCGGTAGTTGGTCAAAGAGACGACCGCTCCAGTGCAATGACACAGGACCTCGGTCTGTGTGGTCACACTGACCTAAGATAACCTCAGCAGGCAGACACCAGGAAGGGATTGCAACTCGGATTACTGTCACACTCACAAGTTAAGACTCATTAGACTGAATTAGACTCAATCAATTCATTGATCATCAAGTCCGCGCATACAATTTAGCCTGCCATGACAGAAGTTAGGCCAGTTATTGATGTGCACACACAGTAACCTAAGAGGATGTCTCTCAAACTGAATGTCAATAATCTGAAAAGCATGTCTGTAGTTGTAAAAGTGATAATGACACTGAAATCATGTCTTACAGACCTGGAAGTTGTTTGATAATCCCCAAAACACTTCTCCTCGTCTCCATTTGTTGCCCTGGTTACCAGTCTGAGACCAAACCTCACGAGTGACGTTTCCATACTTTAACAGCACCTGCAAACATAGTGAGAATCATAGACACGAGCTTTCTGAAGAACCCGTAACGCGGATTGCAATTCTCCCCATGAATGCGGTATTTTTGCTCGTCTTACTTGCAGTGATCCCACTGTGAACCCGCTCATGTGGTACCAAAAGACCAGGGTGCACTGGGGCCCAGTGGAGGAGATGGGAGGAGTCTGGAGGTCCGTGGTTTGATCGTAGCCGCCGTTTGAACTGTCTGCACACATGTACCAACCCTCTGGACCGCCTCTATCAGAGGAAACACAGAGAGCACAGGACAACATCAGAATTACGTCCAACAGTGGATTTTGGGTTTGGTTTGTTGTTCACCTGAGTGAAATTAGGTCATTGTTTTTATTAAACACTACTGCTCTGAGGAAGACCTCTGGACCCTGATTACTTTGGAAAATTCTCTAGTTCCAGCCTCTCAATTTCTGCTTCACTTTTTAAAAGTCACCCTATGAGACGTGGCTTGTCTTGGGTTAAATAAGACGCAGCTTCCCCTCTCCATTTCACTCATGACTTATCGATAGAGAGCGAGTCGAGGGTGTTGCAGGAGCGAGGAAGGAGAGTTTCAGCTAGAGGGCCTGAGAGAAGAAATGTCTGGAATCTAGTGGTCAAAGTGCCAATTTCTGCTCTAACTGGTGACTCAATAAAACATAGATTAGCCAATCAGGTCGGTCTATCCGCTATAGACGGGCCATACGCACTCGACTCACAGTACATTTAGCTTTTAGTAAAGTAAGAAGTCATAAAGCTTTCCTTTTTTTCTACTTTTTCTTGAAATCTCATCCCTACTCTTTACTCGTCTATAGATCGGTTGAGTCTTTAGTCTACTTAGTTATCTCTTCTACAACAGTTGTGATCATTTTAGGGACATTTTATTTATTCCTTTTCATCATCCATTATTTTCCCGCATTAATCTTTCTTCCCTTTGTCTATAAACTGTCAAACAAAAAGGTCCATTATAATGTCCAAGAATCTAAGATTGCATTTTCCAATTGCTTGTTTTATCCAACCAACTGTGTACACTGTAGTTGCAGATGAATTGATTAATAAACCTTTGAGATATTACTGTCACATTAATAGTTTTGGGGGTGCTCACAGGGTGTGGTCATTAATAGGCCGGTGGTACTGCTCTCCATCGTGAATACTCTCCCCTTGGTCAGGTGACCAGCGAAACGCGTGGATTGGGACCAAAGAGGAGTCGACGCCGTTCCAACCACAAGTGTCGCCGCCTTCAAAATCGCACCGTTCCTTCACTGGAGCAAGAGAAACGCGAGTAAGCACAAGAAGGGAGGGGCAGGAAACATAAGACGCAGCACTGCAATTTAATCTTTCAATGGAGAAAATCAATATTTTACCACAGCCTTCTTCATCTGAGCCATCAGAGCAATCCCGCCTGAAGTCACACACTTTGCTGTTGGCAACACACTCCCCATGCGCCCCACACACGAACTCTCCATCAGGGCAGCTGTGGGGCTGAACTGTGGGGGCTGGAGTGGTCACTGCAGGGGTGGTGGTGTTGGCCGTGGGGAGCTCTCCTGGATCAACGCACGGTTCAAAACACAAATCAACAGGTGAAATTTGAAAACAAGTCACAGACATTGCCCCTAAAAGGTTACACTTCCCTGCTATGGCAGAATTATTTACCATCGTATGGGTCGCAGTCCTGGAAGGACAGGTCATCAATGGCAATGTCCCCATTAAAATCATCTCCCACTGTACCTTCTATCACAATCTGACAAAAGAGAGAGAGTCAAAATAAACGTGGAACATCATTTAGAAATATTGAACGGAGAGAGTCTGTTGGCTTTCAAAGAAAACGAACCTCGAAATGAGAAAATGTTTTCTGCTGATAATGTTGTTGTAGTACATGTGCATTGCAGAATAAACAAAGAAAGCCTGTTTAATGTGTATATGAAGCACCAGTAGGTTTTAGAAAGTCACATTAGCATGATTCAAGCAGCAGTGTTTCGCAAGCATGTTTTGAAATATTATTCCAATAAGAAGCTATTTCCACTTACTGCCGTGGCAAACGGCTTTGGAAACAATTTAATTAAATGAATGCTCCCAAGCTCATTGTTGTTTTTTATATATGCACTTTTTGTGCATTAGATGTAGTTCCACTGGTCATATTAAATCTCAAATGCAAAATTCAGAAGGAGTGAGTTGGTACGGTTGACTATCTTGAAATCAAAAAATGTCCCCTTGCGGGATTAATAAAGTAACCATCCATCTACTTTGCAATGTTGTGGCAACATGCCCACTGCGGGAGCCAATGGACCAGCCGGACTCTGAATTCAATTCATCAGTGTCTCTTCTAGTTTTCATTTTTACCCTTTCTGCGGTCAATTAACTTGACTAACGGAGCTCCGGTTTTCAATGACATGGGGGAGAAAAGGCCTTTAACTGCCTGTCACGTCGTACTCACTCATGAGTAATGACAGCAGAACATCCATCTTGGAGGGATCAATGTCGAGTAGTGAAGCTATTAAATACTTCATCATGCAAAGCTGTGGTGCACTCTTAAAAGCAGGCTCTTCACTTCAACCCGTGGTTCATTGTTGCCTGCTGGGGAGCTGCGCTTACCTGTCGCTCATGTCCGTATTTGTTTGCACAAGGGGGAGGATTGCAGATGCGGATGTGATGTGACTCCAAGTGGTATTAGTAAACTACCCAGCAGCACATAATGAAATTAAAACTAGCTCCCTTTTAACCAGCTGCAACATGAAAATACTGCTGTAAGCATCAGCGAAAGTCTTTTCGAACTAAATTAGCATGCATGTATCGAATTTATTTTAAATAGTCAAGCTCATTTTCCATTGCCAGTTGACCAGAATGCCTTTCAGTTTATTTCTGGTGTTACTTAACAGTGAAAATGTCTCGCTGGTCACTTCTTTCATCTTTTACTTATTCAGTCTCTCTTACAATCTCTCAAACCAGAGCTGGTGATCGTTGGAACAGTGGAAAGATTAACAAAGACCGTGTTTGGACGATCAGTGAGGTAAAATGACTGTTGTCTGAATAGTTTAAATTGTACGTTTTGTAAATAATTGTCCAAATCCTTGTTAATTTTATTTATCATATACTTCAACGCTTGTTATATAGAGCAGTGTTTTTTTGTCCAGTGGAAAAGAGGCTTAATAGAGTAATAATCCATCATGGTTCACAACTAAATTGATAAACTTTTTCTCTGTGAAAATTACATTTTTTTTAAGGAACGTCAAAGGCATATCTGAAGCATATTCCGTCGTTCTGCTCATTGCAAAGTCAGAAATAGCATTTGATGACAGAGATCTTTTGAACACCCTCAATGAGGCCGAAGCATAAAAACAGATTGAAGCATATTGTATTCCTCATGTTGGATCAGTTCCTGGAGCATCAGTTACCTGGAAAGGCCGAGCGCTGGTGAGGAAGAGAGTCTTCCGGTGCCATAAGTTTCCTTGTGGTCCGTATCGTACCCACAGCATATGCCCACGGCCTGAAGTGGTGGTCCTGAGGTACACTCCCAAGCAGAACACGTGCGAGCCGAACATGTGGTAGTTGAAGCGGAAAACACAGTGGGGGCGGGACCTGGACGAGTCCTTGCCACGCTGGTTGGTGGGTTGGAAGACTCTGCTCAGCAACACAGCGGTGTCTTTGAACCCCTGGGGGACAGAGGACTCGATGTAGAGGTAGTGGCCGTAGGTGGTGCCCAGCGTGTGGTCCTTCCAGGGCCCCGTGTTAATGGTCGGAGTGGGGCCTTGGATGCGGGTCCAGTCGAACACATCTCCTCCACTCCGTTCTTGTTTCCAGCTGCATAGCCCGTGTTCAAAGTTACACTGCAGCTCTGGAGCTGTGAGGCAAGACAGGAAATGAACACTGGAGCCAGAAAATATTGTACTTTTTTCCCCCACAACAGTTATTTGACAACTATAATTACAATAGCTTAAGATTTAACTCAATAAGCATATTATTTTGATAGAATTATGATATAATTTGAATATAGTATGTCAAAAAATGTCAGAGTAATTTTATAGTCTGCCATTAGGAATGCTCACAGCACAGTGCATCATAGGAAATATCAAATGTTAGAGGTTTAACAGTATATAAAATAGTTCAAATTAGCGCCACCTTGACCAGCTACAACAATATAACTTACACTACAATGCATCAGTAATAATAATCAAATTAATTTATAATAATATAACAGCTACACGGGATGTTTTATATTTTTGCTTTTCAATGCAGGCCGTTTACTTGAAGAGTTGACGTAGACTATAACATTGTCAGATTCACGATGGACAGTTTAAAAGACAATCTTTCTTTTATCCCACACATTAATCTTACTCAACAAGACCTGGCGCCTAAATTACCCGAAATGCACCTCTTACACTAACAGTCCAGTCTAAAATTGGCTGTGTTACGCTTATATCAGCTAATGTAGCCGCAAGCTGCTAGCCTCAAGCAGAGTCCTGGTAAACTCTAATTCCACAGATCATTCTTTACATTTTCAAACTTATAGTTTTCCGCCCCGCAAGTGGTGCACTTGAGGCCATTTATTTTGTTCTGGAGGCATGAAAGGTTTACTTTTTTCAGTAGTACTCCACACCCGTAAACAGACCTTGTTGTGTAAACGATCTAAGCATTTCTTTCAACACTGAATATTTGTAACCAGGAGAGGCACTCACGGCATCCCTCCTCGTCGGATCCATCCCCACAGTCGTCCACAAGGTCACAGAGCTGCAAGTGCTCCACGCACGCCTTCGTATGCAGGCAGTGGAAATGTGTGTAGGCGGGGCACTCGGCCACTGCAGGGGGCATCGAACAGTTCTTGAAGGTGATGTCGTCCAGGGCGGAGATCCCATCGAACACACCGAGGCTGATCTTAGCCAGAGCGATCTGGAAGGGCTGAGTGATGCGTCCCAGCTGCACGGTGACCTGGTTCCAACTGGTTCCCTGGTCGTATAAAGTACTCCATATGACAGTACTGTTTTGGACCCCGTTGATGCGAAGGTACATGTCCGCGGCCCCCACGGACATACCCGAGTTATAATGCCTGAAGGAGACGAGGTAGAGATGGAAGGTAAACATTTGACAGACAATGATATTCATTATATATGGCATTATACTTTTGAAATGATTTCCTCACGCCAGATACTGTAAATCACAGATTCCTCTTGTGATGATGCATATGCTTGCAGGGCTTTTAATTACTATGCAGAAAGAAAATTTAATTTATAAACCTCGAGCCCCTCTCTGCCAGGAGTACCCCTCCAATCATCCAGTGGAAAAATAAAATCTGTCACTTGACATAAACTTCTAGGGGCCGCAAAGCCGTCAAAGCATGATAGAGTCGGATGCGTATATCTTCTCATTGTGTTTGAAATAAGAGATGCTGAGAGAGCAGAGCTGAGACGGGTGAAATGGTGGTCGGGGGAAAAGGGAAAAACATCAAGAAAAACACAAAGGAAGAGACACAGCAAGCGGGAAAAGTCTGAAATACCAGGTGGATCTCCATATTCTGGTTATGATAACGAGACATGTTGAACAACTTCATAGAGTGGAGGAGGAAGCGACACTGGGATTCTCACCAGAAGGTCATGGTACACCCGGATGCAGATTGTTTGAACCAGGGTCCTCTGAGAACAGCCCTTGGATAAAGACTGCTACTGTTCTTCAATATGAACATGAAGTGTCCTGCAATGAGTGAGACAACAATTACTATTCAAACCACTTCATTACACACACCCCCACATTGCCGCTAACAACTTGTTCCGCCAGACGGTGAATCACCTTTTAAAAAGCTAGAACTGTTACGCGTTCAGACAGAATATCCGACTTCAACGCCTTCGCTCATCGTTATTGGTGCCAGACGGGTCAACTCATCCTCTCAGATATATCTCACCCTTTAAGTGCACAAGAATGTCTAACGAGTATATTAAGACTCATGGGATAGACAAAACGGATCCTGTCGACTGCAGAGGACGTTTGTTAAGAGCCAGGCTGCAAAATGCACAAACGGCTGCTCGGCGCAGCAGTGACGTGCAGCGGGCAGTTTCATTTCACACAGCTCATCGAACCATGCTGGCTTACCCTTTTGCACACATGAAGGTGCACACCCGAAAAAACAAAAAGGTGGGTTTAATGTGTTCAGGCTGACAAACTGCACACACAACACTTTATGCCTTGTAGGCTGATTATTTTACCTAAAAATGTATTTCCATAGAACCTATGCAGTTTTTTTGAGCTCACACAATTTAAATGTAACCTTCATATTTACACTGTGTGTGTGTGTACACACACACACACACACACACACACACACACACACACACACACACAGTTATAGATATGGAGTTTAGCATGCTGTTTTCCCATCAAGATTGAATCTAGCTACTGCCTCATTTAGTTATGTGGAATCACCAAGTTTGAAATCAATAACAAATTGATCTGCAATATTGCAAAATGTGATTTGAAGGCAGCTCAACAACACAAAATGAATTCCACCAGAGTCAAATGCTGAGATTGCGGTTACTGCTACTCGACTTAGTTTTAGCAGGCGTGTAGCACAAAATAGATCTTTTAATTACAGATAACACAGAGGGAACGTTTTAGCTTTAGATTAAGCTCATCAGCTAGCTAGCTAGCTAGCTAGCTAACAGTTGGAGTCGTGGTTATTTCTTTGACATCATTCTTTATATGGTAAAACAAATAATAGTCAGATTCATATGTTGACTAAATGTTGACCTAATATGTACAAGACGATACTTCATTGATCCCTGGGGGGGAAATTCACACGTTGTAGAGGCACAGAGACGGTTACTGTGTTTTGGCTGTGCCCACTCTGATCAATGATTCACAGTATGAAGCCGTAACTTGCAACTGCCAAGTCAAACACAGCTTGAACGCCACCACATACCTGCACATTGTTTTGAATCTTTGAATAGTCACAGTCACATTTTTTCTAAGCCTTCACACAGATGGTCTCCCTAGGATATGTGCCATTTCACAAAGCTTGAACCTCACAGAGCATCTTCTCACAACATGTTCACACAAACAAATGGTGCTGCTAAAAAAAAAAAACCCTGCATGTTATCAAGACAACTTACAACAAGATTCCTCGTTAGATCCTTAAAGCCAGCCTAACAGTTACATGCTTTTTGGAAGTGTGCCCGAGTATAAAGATGTGGTGAGGCATAATATACAGTTAAATGTTGTGGAACATAAAACTGGGAAAGACGAGCATAGCATTGTGTATTGCAGTGAATGACTGGGTGTTAATATGCAGAATGGGTACAGCATATGTCGCTTTCTATTATTCAGATGGCTGAGAAAGCATTTCTCCATGAAGCGCTTATCTCCCAAAAACACACAGTCGAGGGATTTTCTTTCCTTTAGATGATGTTACATTTCGCCGACACAGTGAAATCATCTCATTGGCTCAAACTATTTCTATTCGTATTCCAGTGACTGGTGATGGCAACTTCATATCGCAGATGGCAGCATTGCTGCTGAACATATGTGGTGCGTTTGTTTCTGTACCCTCAGTGCTGTTGGTAGAGTGGTCCAGAGGTGGTGGGTGGTCGTCTGAAGGCACCTCCACAGAAGAGCCCCGGACCCAGTCAAAGCCATCGCCGAGGGTGAGCTCGTACCAGCCACAAGAACCCTCCTCAAAGTCACACTCCGAGGCTGCACGAGGAGCGAGATAGAAAGCGATTTCAATTAAGTGGAGACTGAAAGTTCATTCTTTTGCGTGGCACTGACTCAAAGCTCCAGAAAAGATACTGTCGGACAATGTGGTGAGATTTCTATGTCAACTTCTGTTTCCCAGCTCAAGAATAAAGTGGAAATTTGTCTCGGTTTCTACACGAAAGGTACGATCTCTCGGTGACATGAAGGATCGAAATACGGCACAAAAACGAAGTGTGTCAACCGTCGTGCAACCAAAACAGGAAGAGGATAATGCTTCTGCTTTCCCTGGTAGCTATTCCCATTTACCAAAGCTTATACATGTAAGTTCTTTGCAGTAACTATCCACAACTCTTTTTTACAATGAAAGTAGCTAGCACTAGCTAAAAAAGCAGCTGGATGACGTAATTAGCTCATTTGCATATTGGTGACATCAAAAGGAGGGGATGGAGAGAGCCTGTGCTGTGGGTAGAAGACCGATTACTCTGAGCAGCATGAATGGGAATGAATTACAATATATATACACTTTAGAATAAATGTATTGCTTTTTCTCCGATGGTTTGAATAACTCGCTGAATGTGTTACTAGAAGTAGGCTCTGAGGAGAACTGAAAGCAATCTTTGCGACAGCGGCACCAAGAATAACACCACTAGGAAAAACTCTGAGGAGGGAAAGTTTAAAGAAAAATTTGGAATGGGAATACAAACTTCCTTCCACAGTTTATGAACCTTTTGGTGAGATCGTTTCGTCAACTATTTCAATAAACTTTTTTTTTAACATCTATCGGATAAATGAAACGTACGGATAGGATGTGGATTATTTGAATGGGTTACTTGGCAACAAGGTTCTTACGGCAGTTGGCCTCGTCCTCTCCTCGGGGACAATGCGGGGTGAAGTCGCACACTTCGCTCTCGTCGATGCACTCCCCCCCGCCACAGGCGAACAGCGAGGGAGGGCAGACAGGTGGAGGAGGTGCGCTGCTCTCTGCAACAGGAATCAAAAATGGAAGATTAATACCATTTATATTATAGTATTCAGCAAGAGTCACTTTGATAACCGAGAGCTAACAAATCAGTTGTCACTGACTCCTATCAAGTGGTTTTATCATTAAAAGATCACTCATAATGAGTCCAGGGTGGATTAATACAGATGAGCTCAGCTTCATCCAGAGAAGAGAAAGTGCATTAGCTGAGTTATGGAAGATTAGACTCAACTGTGAAGTAATAAGAGAATTTCAGATATTTTGATCAATAGTACGTCCGAGGCCCAACTCATAAATTAATGAACTCAATTTCATTCTGCTTATGAGTGGTATTGGAAACATTTTAATTGCCTTTGGCTATTAAAAAGAAGTCTTTAAATGGTTTCTACTTCAGTTAACTGCAGTAACTTTCTGGACTTGGGCTGACACATGCTGGCAATCATGTGAGGTCACCAAACTGCATTTACTCATAGAAAGAATGAAAGTTGCCCCACCCGAACAGAAGCAAAGTATCACAGAGTTGTAGGGCGTTCAAAGCAGTATTAACTGATTTTTTCTGAAAGAAAGTGGTCAATATGTTTTTTCAAAAAACATGCTATATGGACACAGGCCCTCAGAGTGAGAGTGAACCGAAACAGTAAAGTTGTGAGGCAGAAACAAAAAAAATAAAAAAGGTGGAAGATGCTAAAAAGAACCGCTGCATAGAACTGAGTGGAACAGCAACGTTAGACGATAAATTCTTTGTAGATTTGTCGCCAATACACCTTCCACATAGCCATATGAACTATTGTTAAACTAAAAATATTGATTATAGCAGCAACTATATAAGGTATAGAGACAGAGAAATGTCTCTATACATTTTCTCTACAGTGAACTTCAGTTGAAGTGAGGCTAGACGTGTTGCCAAAGACAGGAATCGATGAGGCAGCTCATTTTGGCCTTAAGGACCATACTGTAGGGGAGAAACTGGAAATGTTAGTTTTCCTAACTGTACACTCATTCCTTGAAGAACTGTGGTGCCTGAGCTCAGACGGTTGGCATCCAAGTTAAACCTTCGTCATTAATTCAACATCTAGTGCTGCTCCGTCTCCACTCTGCACCCTGACCTTCACGCTCTACCAGAGAAAGACCTGACAAAGCTGAAGGCCACATGTCACAGCATAAATGACACCATCAATAAAGCTCAACTCTTGTATTACAGACAGAGAGCAGCAACATCCTATAAAAAAATGAATAATAGCAGCAGCTGTAAAGATGCTATAGTTTGGGCTTGCTCATGAAATACCCGTTTATCACTAAGGCAACATGTAAAAATGATGTCCGGAGTGCATGGAGGACAGTGCTTCATCAAACTCTCCCAGCCAAGATGTTCAGCCGCATCATATTCATCACTGAGCTGCAGGCAGCGCACTACGACGGTCATAAATAAACCCGTACATTGTGGCACTGACTGCCCAATGTGCAGTGCAGGGAAATGTGTAGTAAGCACTATTTTAATGATTCAGATATTCTATTATGACTCCCATCCATTGGTGTCGTCCCCCGTTATTAGTATTCAAAACAGGTTTGTGGTGGTCCGTTTACGTGCGGCGATATTTTAGGAAAATGTCAAGGTCTGAACTTGCCCCGTCTATGTAGTGAGATGTTATTAATGGTAGCGGTACCGGGCACAGTCACACAGCCGGGGCTGAAGGAAAGGTCATCGATGGCCAGGACCTCTGAGGCTTCGCCGTCAGCTGACAGTTGCCCTCGTATCACCACCTGGTAGATACACAGAAAACATTCAAGAAGTCACCTCTTTTTATTACATTAAAACACTCCGTTTGTGTTTGTGGGCCCTGACCTGTGTGCACATTCAGTATGCGTGTGCTTCTGCACATTTGCATGCAGTATGTGATATACTAGCCTGCATGTGTGTGTGTATCAACACCGACACTCTGAGGAAAACTAAACTACAGACTCTACAGTTATTGGACAAATTGAAATTTTGACCAGATAATTGCTCTAGACGAAAAAAAAACAGCTAATCACCAAACTCATTACAATTCATCCTGAGAAGGACATTAACGTCCATGACAATCCCCCTAATAGTTGTTTTTTACAGCTACAGGGAGACATTACCGTCACCAGAGCCGCAAGGCTCCAGTAGATAGCTATGGACGTCGCATTTTCTCCGACTGTCACGGTGCTAATAATATCAAAGCTGCACTGATCAAAGTCCACAGAACGGCTTTATCTACACCAGCGGAGTTTTATATCCCCCGTGATTGTGTCATCACGGGGGGATGGGAAAGTGCACTCTCAAATACACAATTTCCATTGGTCACACTTGTCAGCTGGTATTTGTTCCCTAAAATTGAGCTGCGAGGCCATGAAAGTAATACAATTTGTAGGATGACAGCAATGACTGTGTATATAAATATAACTCTTGCTTTAGGATTTCACAGACAGACCAGCGTGTTTATCTGATCCAGACAATGCGCCCTCAGAAGATCTTGGGTATTTCTATCCACGGAGTCACTTAGATGTTGTCAATAGAAGCAGCCTTTCAAACTCTGTAATCACATCATAGATTAGATTATTTGTTTCACATTTGAGGCCAAATATACAGTATGTTATTGATATAGTGTTTCTACAACATAATTAGAGAGCAACTGTGATACCCAGGGGGTATTTAAGCAGGTGGAAAAGTGCAGATCATTAAGCGAACTGACTGAAATTGAAATCCCCCTCAAATGACTGTGGTAAACAAAAACCCAATTAACTCAGACGCCTTTAAACAGGAAATGGCTTAATGGAGGGGAGCGTGAATGCGAGCAGAGCGTGGACTTCCCTTCACCGTGTAATCAAACTGACAGATGGTGACGGCAGAGAGCAGGAGAAGCGTGACACACGGACATTGTCTGAGGACGTACTGCAGGAAGGACACAAACAGCAGAACTCCAGCTGGCCTCTGGAGGGTCAGCGCACCCTCACTGCACATAAACCGCTCTTGTTGTGCAGCTCATTTCTGCTGCGATGACTTTATCGGTTTCAATGAAACTTATAGTTTATGTCTCACACGATATTTCTTAACATGCGATAAAAATTTACATAAAACAGGAAATTCAATGAGGTTAAGAATGGGCGAAAAGATGTAAACTATACATCTTGGTGAAAATATTTTGATTTAAACCTGAATTAGATATTTTTTTGGCCATGTGGCGGCAGCGAATACAAGCTATAACCACAGCACTGACATGTAATAACATTTTAAGGAGATCCAGAGAACATGTTGGCTTACAGTTCCTTATTTACACATCCAGCAAATATGGAGCAACATTAGAATTCATTAAGACTTGTGTTTCTGATGACCTAATGGATTTATGTTCAACATTCACATTTCTTTGAGAAAAAAAGGAAAAAAGCTTCCTAAACGAGATGGCGTACAAACGTCAGTCCTTCAAGACTTCTATAAGAAATAGGAGAGTAAAAATAAAATGTGTCATTGGGCTAAGATAAGATGCAGAATACCATAATGTATGTTCGATGTACATTTTCAATTCAGTTTTTATTCACATTACAACATTAACAGCTATATACATCTTTATTATAGTACATTTTGAATGTCACTGACCTGAAAACTGTGATTGCTGGAGAAGGTAATCACTGTCCGCTGCCACATTTCCATCTGTGTGGCATGTTTCCACACCTCTGTGCTCTGACCCAGCGAGTGAGTCTGAACCAGAACCCGAAGAGCTCCATGCTGTGCCCCAACATGATGGTAGAAACTCATCTGTTGAATGAAAATGCACGGAAGATATCACCAGGTGTTGTTAATGTGGTTGTTGATGGTTTTGTGTGCATGAAAACAGAGGATTTTCGATACCTGGCAAGTGTGACTGGGCAGGAAGACGGGACTGTTCAGGTCTGCAGTGGTTCTGTTCCCAGTGACGGGTAAAAGGGACAGGAAATGTGCTAAAGGAGAGGGAGAAGTGTGGGGCAGCATGTGTGAAAAAATATGAATAAAGAAGAGAAAGGTTGTGCATTCAAGATTTATTGTCAGTGAGTCCCATATGACAGATGCTCCCACCTGATGTGTTGTTGGTGTGGTCTTGTTTGAGTCCCGGGACCTCCGTTGTTCTGGTCCATGCTGAGCTCTGGATCAGGTCACAGAATCCCTCCTCAAAGTCACACCTCTTATATCTGGAGCCTTCAATAAATGAAAACATTTTACACTTAGCTCTTTTGTGTTTCACCCTGAAATATAGTTTGCCATGAATCTGTGATTAAGTTGTGGGTTCTACGCACAATAGAGACTCATCAACTCAGCAGAGCGCAGAAACAAAGTGGTTTCTCATCATAGGCATCGAAGTAATCTTGTTTGACTTCACGGCCAAATGTGCAACAAAGGACTGCAAAGACTTAGTGATTGTATTGTATTTTAGAGTTATGCAAGGCAGATGTAAAGAAATTAATATCCTCACAGACGTTCTAGTATTTGCCACAGACCTTATTTCAGGCATCAAACCAAAAGCCCATCTTAAAAAAATACAGTGACTTTGAGATGAGGGAACAGGAAGTTGAAAATGCTAACTTATTTCTGAGTTTCAGGCCTTAATTCAGCACAACTCTATTCTTTCCCTGAACTAGGGCGCTAACTATTGCATAATTTGTTGCTCTTGCTTGTGTTCTTACTATTTTTTTAGTTATTCTATGTGTGAAACACAAGTTTGTCATTTCAGCTGGAAACAAAAACTGTGACACTGTATTTTCCTGCTTTACTCACAGTCGTCCTCGTCGCTGCCGTCTCCACAGTCGTCAGTGAAGTCACACACACGGTCCTCAGGCACACGCAACCCCCGCGAGCAGCTAAACTGCTGCGATACACAAGCTCCAACAGACACCAGAGAGAAGGCCCACAGCAGCCACACCACGGCCAGCGACGTCATCTGCCTGGTTACCGTTTGTCCTTTTAACGACAACACCTTCCCTTAACTTCAAAGTAAAGCATTGTGTCGGTAGGACACGAGGACGAGCGTCAGTCGAGGTAGAGCTCTCCTTCACCGAGTACAGTTTGCTCGGATCTTGGAAGCTGTTAGCGTGTTGTAAAGAGTCATAAATGGCTTTTATGGCTGTGACACAATATGGGTCACTTTGCTGGCTAATGTGTTCATGCTAGCAGCTCTTTGAGGCTGACAAGCTAACACCAGCATGCTAACATGCTCACAGTGACAATGCCAACATGCTGCTGTATAGCTGTGTTCACCATGGAGAACATAAGAGTTAGCCTTAAATCAGCTAATCGGTGCTGAACACAAAAGTATATGTTGATGCGTTTAGTAGTTTCACTCAAAACCACAAATGTCAACCTAATGGCGGCGCATGAGATAAAGTCAGATAACTGAAGTCATGATTCATGCTCTGGGCTCGCTGCTGGAATGGCAATAATAGGTTTGTTTGTTTCTGTGTGTATGTGAGCTGTAACCTAAACAGACGCCGTGTATTTACATTCCTATCCTTGAGCACAAGGGGCTTGTAAAATAATCACTTCTAACAACACATAATTCAAATGGGACAACTATGTCCATTTGCACAGGAGACAACCGCGAAGCGCCCGCTGATAGCCCTCTGTTTTCATCCAGATAGAAGTCATTATCTCCTACTACAGGCTTCTGGACTAAACCTATAAAAGACAGGAATATGAACGGCTATGAAAGGGATCATTAACCGTGTCCAGCGGGGCTCGGTCCCACTTTACAGTGAGGCATAATTTCATTTCATAGCAATCAATAAAGACGGGAGCTAAAAAACAGTGAAGCAGCAACCCAGTAAGAGCTGGTGTAGTTCAAATGAAATTAACCTTGAGGAAAAAAAAGGCTCCATGCGGCACAAGGGACTAATGGAACACGGGAAAGATCATGTCCGTGTTGACCTCTATTGGCAGTGGTAGTGAGAGTTAACTGAGAGCAGATGGCAACATGTTGAAACCATGCCACGTATAGTGCACAATGTGTCCTGTGGAGTCGTTTCCAAATACCCCCATCAGTCACTTTGAAGAACAGGTGCCAGGGCGCAACAATACATGAGATGGGGAGCAATTTGAGGGCGGGATGATAAGGACCGACAGACCAATAATCTTATTCCAGGAAGGTGCAGGAGTACGGAGTCGCGTGGTCAATCATGGTGACTCATAACTACAATTAGCAGATAAAAACAAGAGGGAGTCATTAACATCCGCCATCAATTTTCTCCGCGCCATTCAACAAGCTAATTCTTCTCCTCTGCCGTTTTGTGTGGAGCGAGCCAACCAGCCAGCCGTGAATACAAACAGCATGGACACTCAGCTATTTATCTTATACATTGATGGATGGATTTTGAAACGTGATCATGTGGATGACAACGCTAAAATACTGCTGCTAATGTCTGTGCAAATGTCATGGCAATCAATCCAACGCACTTCTGCATGCAGAACAAAATGTGCGATGCTTTCAACGGACCTTCCCTCCACAGCTCGCCTTGTTCATTTGAGTTCATGCATTTCCTTCCTCTACAGTTTATAGATTCTTAAGAACACTTGGGATTCATTTCACCTTCATGGGGGAAATGGAGGTCCAAGCTAAAGCCGCATGTTAAGTGACTAAAATAAGACAAATGTTTCATTGGAGTCCACTGGGCTGGTGTGACCAGTGCAGCAATTTGTCAAAGCTGTTAGCTTATCTATTTCACACGGATAGTTTTGTACATATTAAAGCAAAGATGTGATTAAATTCTGTTCCCATTTGTAACCAAACTGGTTGTCTTTGACCTCTGTTTCTTTGCCCTTCTGTTGACGTTTCATCTGCGTAATGGGAGTCAAAAACCCCATTACTCACAAGTGAAAAATAAAAAACATGGACTTTGCCGAATAGAAAGCAAAGATGTAAAAAGAAATTCTGCTTTTAAACGCAGAGCTGAAATAAATCAGGTTATGCCCTGCTGTGGAACAGACACAGAAAAGCAAACAAAAACATGAAATCTCAATTTCAATCACGTACACACTTTACATTCCCAGACTGTAACTGCCTTTGTTATACAACAGAAAGAATGTAGCTCCAGGGGAGAAAAAATAACAGTTACGGTGAGTCGCCTCATCATTCGTCCAATTCTGGCCCCATTCAACAGTTTAATGAGAACGTATTGACGCCACAGAACATTTGCATCGCATTTTGAATGCAACCAATCGGCTTTCATGAATCGCTCAAGCTGTGGCAAAGTGCAGCGCCTGCCGATTTCCCCTCCAACCTGAATCCGGTGATTCAATGCCGAGTGAAGCTGTGGGATCTTAACAGCGTTTACCTGTAGGCCCTTCACTCAGCACCTCCAATCAACACAAAGGATCCTGCAGACGTATGTGAGGTGAGACAAGTGTTGACAAATGAGCTGTTCAAGAGCAATGAGGCAGAAACCCCGATTGCATTAAACAGCCGACTCTCGTGCATCCCATGAGCCGGATCCTTGCCCTGCCATGAGGCTGCCAGCCAGCCACCTGTCAGTATTCAAGAGGCACTCTGCCGGAGTACTCAGAGGAAAGCCAAACACGGTAACTTACAGGAAGGCGACGATTGTACTTATAGCTTGATTATGTCATCAGTTTTGCTATTCATCTGAAGCCTCCGCAGGCTACCAAATATACTACTACAACAAAGCAGCGGTGGAGGACGTATTCAGATCCTTTATGAGTAAAAGTAGCAATAACGCAATATAAATAATACCCCTCCATTCAAAATTACTTTTTTTTTTAAGTTTGGCCAATGTCACATCTTCCCATATGGTCTATGGTAGGGGTGTCAAACATACGGCCCGCGGGCCGGATATGGCCCGCCACGTCATTTTATGTGGCCCGCGAATCCCGCAGCAAAAAAAAAAAAAAAAAAAAAAAAAAGATTTTTTTTTTTTATTTCTTTTTTTTTGTGTGAAAATAAAAATATCCCCATGGTTGAAATTATGAGATGAGCCATTTGCGCCGCCGGTCTCGCCGGGGGCTATTTTGTGTTCATTCGCACTGGACGCGCCGGAGAGGGGGCGTGGCTTATCGCCCTGAAAGCCGTTCAACTGTCCGCCATTAACCATGGAAAAAAGAACCTCTATTTCTGCTTAGTAGGTGTTGAGGAAGTCACAGATATCCCGGGAAACTAAACTAAATATGTTAGGAGTAGTTACATTTACACCGTCTTACATTTACAACCGGCCCTTTGAGGGCGACCGTGATGCTGATGTGGCCCCAGAGTGAAAATGAGTTTGACACCCCTGGTCTATGGTCTCAATACACAAGATATGTTTTGTATGTAAAATCTTAAAAGTAACTAAAGATGTCAAATAAACGCAGTGGAGCAAAGGTACAACATTTCCCCACACTGACATGTAGTGGAGGTCAAGTATGCCGTAGCAACAAGCACCTCACATTTAAATATACTTCATTACATTCCAGTTCCCTGCGATAAACCTGCCCTTACAATAACTTACCTCATTACTAATTGACTTGTTGCAGATAACCAGATCAGTATGACAGATCCCATAAATAATGCATCAGATTATGATAAAGTATCCTGAGAGCAAAGGCTCCGTCCTTCTCTCCCTCTGGTCATTAGCGCTCAAAGCAAATCACCTGAATAATCACAGCTTGATTAATGACGCTGAAGAGAGAGAGAGGGGACATTCGTTAGACAATGGGAGAGGACAGATTTCATTGTGGTGATCGAGAATGATCCCGAAGGTAACAAGCTGACCTGCATTAGCATTTCCTCCACTGTAGGCTATAGTTCACCTTCTAAACCTTTATCACAGACGTTAAACTCTCTGGATGTCTACATTATCATGATACATTCTTCTAGGTGAGAAATAGAGGACAACTCTGACACGTTTGATATTCAAGTGCTGCAACCTGTAAATTATAGGCTGAGAGAGAGAGAGAGAGAGAGAGAGAGAGAGAGAGAGAGAGAGAGAGAGAGAGAGAGAGAGAGAGAGAGAGAGAGAGAGAGAGAGAGAGAGAGAGACCTACATTTAGCTACTAAATTCAGTTTTTTTTTAAATTAGCAACATGTGGATTGTTTAATTTATCTTTTGGTATTGTTGTTTTATTAAACCTCAAAATGTAACACAAACAGTCTCTGCTGCGCCGATTACAAAATGTACGGTTTCACATGTTCCACAGTTTCACGCAGGTGATAATCAGACTGAGCACATACCTGTTATATTGCTCACTCTGTAATTTGTACTGTATTTGCTATCAATTTGGGTGAAATCGGACTCGCCGTGTTCGCTCTGCCGAGCAAGTCCAATTTGACCGTGTTGTCCTGCCGCCGTCATGCTCGGTAATCCTCCCCAAAGATGCTTGAGCAGCCCGTTATTGACCAGGCAGGTACCATCCCTTCAAATGTGTGAACTGGAAGATAATCCACAGCGTTTCACGGTGACCGCATTCATGTCTTACTCTGACAACTAGTGCGCGAGGCAAACGCCAATCAGGTCGCAGAGGTGAAACAGGCCGCAATCAGCTTTGGGCATGTGCGTTTTCGTTTCCCCACACTCGAGGCACTTAACAGTGAGCGTGGAACTAGAGAACCAGAGCCATATAAAGAGAGAGTTGCGTCAACAGAAGTTAAAAATGCTTGATTGTCACGTGATTCACGTAGACTTCAGATGATTAGGTGCTACTATCTTCTCCTTGAATAAATTATGTATATTGGACATTGGAGACCATTGATGATGATACACATATTGCGTAATTCTCTTTTAATTGCAGTCATTTTAATTGCAGCCATGAAAGAAAAGATGTCTCAAACCTTTCTGTGCATATGTTGTTGTTTTTTTCACGGCCTAGAGATACTGTTTTGCACAATTATCCAAAGTTAATGAGCCACCTTGAACTGAATAGATCAGAAGAAAACTGAATGCGACTGTATTTTTTGGCGTTGCTGGACCTTGAATTTCAAGTAGCTTTCCTCAAGGTCTCAGAAAAGCTCAATCATAGTGTATTCTTAAAATGTAGCATTTTATGTCTGTTTTTTTATGCTTCATTAGTATTTATAGAGACTCGTACTGGAGATGCACAGCCCATGTTCAGCACCTCAAATATCAAAGCCACAAGGGCACCATACGCACATATTTTTAATACATTTTATGTTTGTTTACATTTTGACGTATTTTATATATGTCAGTTTTGTGGGTAGAAAACCACGACATGATTCAATGTGTTGCAAATGTATGATTTACAACATTAGTATTGATATAACCAGGTATCACACTACCTCTGTTTTTATCACTGTTAGCACAGAGAAAGTGTGGCAATAGTCTTCAATGCTCCTCACTCAGAACACAGTTTCGACATAATATGTCAAAATGTCTCAGCACCACTGTGTCTTTGCTCCTCCACTGGTTTGGATGGTTTGGGTGATGCACTCTACTCAGAGAGTTCAAAAGGTTCTCCTTATGTGTGAAGTTCATGGGTCCAGGTTCAAGGAGTTTCTGACCGATCGTGGCGGGGTCAGCGCTTCCTCTCCTGAATACCCTGGATGTGCCCCGACAGGAGGAGTTGCTTTTGGCTTGTCAAAGTCGATGTATCACTTTTGTTCCTGGCTCAATGCAAGCGCACCGCTTACCAAGATGAAACACATGGACAGCACTGACATGAGGTTGACAAATTACTCATTTTACGTGATGAGATTTTGTACTAGACATAAATACAATGGATATTCCAATAGTCATCAATCAGTTGAAAGTTTTCAGCTTTCCGAATAAAAAAAAAAAAAGAGAAAAACCTTTTTGGAGCCTGTTAAGATTTCCACCTGGTTGAGAACAGAAAACCACAGTTAGGATAACAATTTTCCCTTTTACTCAAAGCTAAAGATATTCATGAGGACACATGAAACAACATATTTTGGTTGTCTAAACTCTCTGCCAGATTCCTTTGCCCAGTTTCCTGCATCATGCAAAGTCCTCAGTCCTCAGCCACACCACATCCAAGGAACTATTGCCACGTTAACCTCATCCAGTCGCACACATTGCCAGATAACGTCTAATAGGTGTCAAATATCCTGCCTTTTGCAAGGGAAGGGAATATGGGCAAGAGAGAATTTGCAGATAATGGCTGATACAACTTTTTTTGAATTACAGAGCAATGTTTTACTCCTTTATTCGTATGTTTTTATTTATTCATCGAGAAACAATTATCTTGAAGGAAAATCCTTTCATCCTTTTTGTGGGGGTTTTCAGTTCTCTAAGGAAAATATATAGCCACTCTGTTTCCCCTTTACTCTCGTCTCTTTACCATTATGAAAAAATCAATGCATCTTGAAAGCCAGAAGCCCATTAGTAGATGTTTTAAGGGTGATAATGCCTTGTGATTTACTGTAATGGATTGCTGCAGGGATGATGTTTTAGTTGGCCAACCAGGACGTTAGCATTGCCCTGGTTCCGTCCATAAAAAGCCAATTTTGCCAGATTTTGGATTATTGCAGAAATTCTCTGTGGCAATCAAACGTTAATGCTTATACATTTTGTTCAACAACATAATCTTCATAGATGAAGACCACTTTTATCATTTTCTTTATCGTAAATGCAATCGGCAGAAGTAAAAAGCTAACGTTAGGCTATAAACAAACTACACTACGGCCGCATGACTTCAACGTCACCAACACTAAACTAAAGGCCGACTAGTGTTCAACATGATGACATTTTGTCGTCCCATTAAGCCACAAACCGCCTTTTTTAGGACCCATAAAGGCTTTAAAATTCATGAGAAGGTTATTTACTGATGTATTTTATATCGGATTATTTCAGGCATTTAACCAAAAACCCATTGAATTTGAAAAGAGGGAACAGAAAGGGCAAAAATGCAAACTCATTTATCAAAACAATGTAAGTATATATAAAAAGAGAATAACACCAATCTAGTCTTCACATCTCATGCAACCATTTATTGTGGTTGCATGAGATGTGAAGACTAGTTTTCAATATACTCTGCATTTTAGTTTCTTAAAAGAGAGGTGTATAACTATTATTGCTTGTGCATTTCATTTCATTACTTTCATCTTTAAAAAAAAAGGTGTAACAACGTTAATCAGTGAGTGAGACGCATTAATTCTGTTTGGAAACAGAAAGGTTAATCACTTGCTCCCCAGAACCATTATATATGAACTATTGGGGGTTGGGGAGGTTATGGTTTGGTGACGAAGCATCCTTGTAAAAATGCAAATTTAACTGCAAAATGTACAAGAGGACAGGCTTAAACTGACGCTACAAACGAATTTCCCCCTGGGGATAAATAAAGTTTCCATCCATCCATCCATCCATCCATCCATCCATCCGTCCGTCCATCCATCCGTCCGTCCATCCATCCATCCATCCATCCATCCATCCATCCATCCATCCATTAGCACTGTTATTTCTGAGGACAAACTGAAAATGGCATTTTTCCTGAACACCTGAAAATAAAAGGCACCAAGACATTTAAAGGATGTGGAGAGCTCGTGCTGCAGTTGGTCTGCTGCTGAAAAACTGAACATCTCTACGTATAATATATTTGTCTATAAGACATTCAGTATTGTTGTATTGGGCTGGGGAGGTCCTTGTAAAAATGCAAATTGAACTGCAAAATGTACAAGAGGACAGGCTTAAACTGGCGCTTACATGACAGGGGGGATATCATGAGAGTGTTGGCTGCACAACACATGTAGGAAATTGATTTTTTTTTCTGTGAATAATCAGCAGTCCAGGCACCGCAATTATCTCTGAGCAGAGAATATCGGTCAGCTGAACGTGAGTTCAGGAATGAATAATTCTGATTCTGGCTGGTTGGAAAAAGGGGATTATGGTACAGTATTGGATCCCGAAGTATGGACATTGTTATTTGAGGATTAAAAGACTGTAGGGAGAATTGTATGTTGAATTCAATTTGACGAGATTAGCAACAAAAACTGCCAGGATCAGCATATCTTGAGCCAGCTAAACAGAAGACCGGGAATGATTTGAAGTGTGAGGAGAGGCAGTAGGTTCCCATATCGCTTAGTTATTGATCAGTGAGAGGTTTCAGTCAGTGAATGCTGCAGAAAGACCCTTCATGTGTGCACCATGTATGATACACTATCTAGTAGCAGTGTGTTTGAATGTTTTAAGAAGCTCCAATCTCATGTACAGATTAGTTAGAGGCATTGTTGGCAAGAATTTTTGTCACCCAATGTAAAGTGAAACATCACAATAACAGACAAAGGTGTTTTCTCTCTTCCTTGTTATGTTGAACAAGTGCCCGAGGCTTCAACTCTGCCAGTCCGTTGAGCATATGGTGTTTATTTCACCAGTATAACAAATCAGTTTGGTCTCAATTCAAAATATGCTTAATTCTGACAGATCGGCCCGATACAAAGGGAGGAAAGCAGCCCCAAAACTCATTTGGTTGTGTTTAATAAGCTGCGCATATAACACTCTACATCTGTGAAAATATCAAGGCAGACATACATAACAGATTTTGAATAGAGGTGGAACAAAAATTGAGGACTGAATCTGAGAAGGAGAAGCCGAAGCAATTTTTCACAGAGGACATGTCACATCAAACTCCTCCGTTCTCATTCCCAGGGCATCAAATAAAGAGGCTTTGAAACGCCTCATGGCGTCTGATAACAGCGCACAAGGCACCTTTCAGCGTCTGTATGAGATGCACCGGGTTTTCAAGTAACTACAATGTAAACCCATTAATGTCAGTATTTGATGCTCAGCTAAAAATGCTCCGGTGACGTTTGATTATATTACATTGTCTATGTTTTACTTGACTTAGTTATTTTAAGCACAAGTATGATGTTTTTCCGAACCTTACGAAGTGATTTTGTTGCCTAAATTGAATTTGGAAAACAACAACAATAGATAGTGATGTCAAGTAAAACCAAGGTGATAAACACAACGAGAACCGTGACATCATGAGAAATCATGAGAGAAAACAGAGGTACAGAAATCTGCTGCTTACATTTCATAAGGTGCTCTATAATGATGGAGGTGATAATAAGCTGCTTCATATCAAAGGCAGATGATGAGATGGTGCAGAGCACAGTCAACGTGCATGAACCTCTAGCGCCATCTAGAGATCAATCCATGTAGGCTTTTATAGGAGTGAGTGATCACAAACCAAATGTTGTTTTTGTAAAATAACATACTTATTGTTCCTCACAGCTCTTCTGCAGGCTTTACTTTTAAAGCTTATTTCACCAGGATAATCACTCAGTATCGATAATTTGCAGGGAGTCATGCGAACATAACAAATAACACAACTAGAAAATGCATTTCCTGACACCTAAACACGCACACACACGCACACACACACACACACACACACACATACACACACACACACGGACAGGGGACCGTCTAATTTCTACAGTCACGCCTCGCTCGTGCGTGCCACGTCACTGGCGTCGTCAGGAGGAGTGTAAACACTCCTCGCGCTTCAGCTGCAGCAGCTTCTTCAGTAGTAATTTGTCGAGATCGCAAACGTTGTGTTCCAGCGGTTAATATTTCACCAGCGGAATGTTTTCTAGTTTATTGCTGTTAGATATCAGATTATGTTTTAAATTATTTTTGGGGGCTTTACAAGACCGCCTCAAATTACTGCCATAAAGTTGCTCTTAGCTAGTTCCAGCTAGCTAACGTTAGCTCTCAGAATTGTAGTGTATGCTTCCTTTCGCAACCGAGTAAGACGCAGCATTGTTTCGGCTGCTCTATTTTTTTATGCTCCAGTTTTTTATGCTAAAAGCTCACGGTTCTCTGTGATGAAATGGTGCTTTCCTTGGTCAGCCTTTGTGCCAGGGAGGTGGTGAGGGACCACAGCTCGTCACCGTGCTGGCTGAGGTGGGTGCCCAGGGAGCTGTACAGACCGCTGCTGGAGGCCTCTTTCACCGGCTGCAGACCGCTGGCTGTGGGTGAGCTGGTGCAGAGGTGGCCTGAACGCACATTGCGTGTCGGCAGAAGCAGGAAACAAGGCCAAAAGGGGCCAAATCGACTCTGCGTCCAGGCCCTGTTACTTGCAGTTGTCCGAGGAATGTCAGACCAAAGGTAAGATACGTTATTATTCTAGCTACAGTGTTGTTGGATCATGATCTTTGATCTGTGAGAGGCGTTTAAGACCCATCCCTCTGTCCTAGGTGTGCCCTGCAAGTACTGGATCTCTGTGGACTGCAAGGAGATGAAGGAGGGATGGGAGACCCCATGGGAGGCTGGTCTCTGACTGTAGCGCTCTGCACCATGGTCGTTCAGTCCAGAGCTCGAGCACAGAGGGCTCAGCGGGAGAGGAAAAGGTTATCGGCTCTGGAGAGGGAAAAAGACGTGAAGAGGGGAAGGGAAACAAACGGCGATGTGGCAGGCCCAGATAATGAGGAGCCGGAGGGAAACGACAGAGAGAAGATGGGCTCATGTAGGACTCTGGGTGAAGAGGAGCTGATTACAGGTGTGAGAAGGAGGATGGAGGTAGAGAGGAGAAGAGAGACTGCAGTTACAGGGTCAGGAGGCAGTAGGAAGGAGACCGAAGATGTAAATAGTGATGTGTTGGTGCATGTGAGAGCTGATCTTTTCGTAAACGCTCGCTCTTGGGAGCGTGTTCGCGGGGCTCTAAGCGCATCGGGGCCCCTTAAGCTTCAGTGCAGATACCTACGCGTGGAAGAGATTTCAGTGTCCAGCATCAGGACCATGCTAGGCCTCCTGCCTCGCCAGGGTCTCCTGGGCATCGATGTCCGCTACAGCAGCCTCGGGGTGGCCGGCTTGGCTGAGATGCTGCCTCTGCTCTCCACCTTCCCCGCCCTGAACTCTCTCCGCCTGCACTACTGTAACTTGGATTTCCGCAGAGACCAACCCGGCCAGGAAGAGGCCCTGGGGCACTTGTCTCAGGGTCTGACCCGGCTACAAGAACTGCGGTGCCTCAGCCTCACTGCGCTGCGCTTGCCTGGGCAACTCCGTGTGCTGCTTAGGTATGGCCTGATCCCCCAGTATGCACGCCGTCCTGTAACTTTATACCTACACGCTGAGCCTAGTAAATCCCACTCAAAATGTTTTAGATTTGTCCAACCTTAGAGTAGGTTACGGAAATGTACCAATCTCTAATGGTCAATTCTACTATTTGGTGTATCATTTATTGGAAATGGCAATAAATAGCTGTCTCTAACCCTGCAAATTTAAGCTTTGCAGGTTTTATTTTATAGTAAGTTTAATATTTAAGATTGTTGTGCAATAAAACAAGACATTTGAAGACACTACCTTTCAATTTTAGAACATTTTGATGGGAATTTCTTTCAATTTTTAGAGCCAGTATTCATTTATTTTTAAAGGATTGAGCAGTTGATCAAGAGACAAATCATCTGATTGATCCATCATAAAAATAATGAGTCGCAGCCCTCATCAAATCTAAATTGCCTTTTTTTTTTATTGGAGACTTATTTTAATCTCTAGTTTAAAGCAAATCTTCCCGAAGTAACAGTGATCGTTAGAATTATGAGATTAAAAACAGAAAACAAACAATTAGGCCTCTGAATTGGATATTTTAATTGAATGATGAATATTATTTAAATGTTCTTTCTCTACAGCTCACTGCCTCGGCCTCTGGAGATACTGGAGCTGCCGTATTTGAGCCTGAGCCCAGCCGACCTCGCCTATCTGTCCTGCAGCCACCATGCTTCCACACTGCAGCAGCTGGATCTGAGTGAGAACCGTCTGGACGAAAACACCCTGACATCTATCCGCCGCCTCCTCTCCCAGGCTTCCGGCGGCCTGCAGCACCTCTCTCTGAGTGGCTGTGGCCTCACCGACGGCCTGCTGGGACTCTTGCTGCCCTCGCTAGGAGGCTGCAGGGCCCTCAAGAGCTTGGCGTTGGCCCTGAACCCTCTCTCCATCGCCGGCCTCATGGACCTGGTGAGGATGGCCGTGAGAATGCCCTCTCTCCGTCAGTTGCTGTACCCTAACCCCCTGGAGGACTACCAGCCGGGCCTTCCTGACCTGCCCTCCAGTGCGCAGCTCTTAGACTGGCCGCTGGATGAAGCCACAGACATCAACATTACCAGCAGCCAGCTCAACAGGGTGCGCATAGAGAGCGGGCGGTCCGACCTCTCTCTGACGTGCGACCTGCTCAATTATGATAAAGACTTGGTGGGCTAGAGCAGAGGTGAAAGGAACCATCACAGACCAGAGCAATGTACATACACCTCACAATCGAGTGTGTCCTCCTCTAGGGTTTCGAGAACGGGCCATTTGTTATATTTGTTTACAAGACAAAAGGACAAAATCCTTCGTGGAGACAGTAATATGCTTCAATGAAATGATGCTAAACTACTTTAATGAGTTCATTTGTTGACTGTATAAGTTATTTTGTACCCAAAATTGCTTTATATTCACGTCAACGGGATAGTTACAACTGTCACTAGTACTTTATTCATACAAGGCATTCATTCATATTCAGTATATATGCAGATAAAACATTTGCATACTGTGCAGCAAACCAAGTTTAACAGTGGTGTGAGTTTGAGTGTTTGCTAAATATTTGCATCGTTATTCCTTAATAGGAAATGAATGTAAGCGCAACTTTTTTAGGCTTATTTTGATTATTTTAATACCAATTATTTGAGTGACTTACTCTCTCTTTCTGCTTTCCTATTTTGCATTTTTGTCACTGTATTTCTTGTATATCTGTTGACTGTTGTAAACATGTCCAGGATTATGCTTTTTGTTTTTTTCTTGGGTCAAAAGTTATAAATCACCAATTATCAGCACATGCATGTAATGAAATTACCATTGTACCACATGATGCATTTACATACTGCCACAGAATAAATCTGTCATAAAGCAAAGCTTTACGAGTTATTTAATGGTGCAATATATTTAACATTCTTCAAACTAACATGTTGTATGGCTCATCGGGTGTCACTGGGAGTGTTGCAGACTAAGGCTAAGGCATCATCTGTAGTACTCTACTAATTTCTAAAATCTATGGCCCTGGTTAAACATATTGAAACTAGGGTCAGGTGAGTAAATAAAATGTCCCATAGAATAAAATAACTCAACTACAGACAGTCCGTTTATTACGGTATATAAAAATCAAAGTTGTTAACGTACAAATATTTTACATTAATCAAACAGTGGAAATATTTACATCAGCAAACATTTACAAAATGTTTCTTATAATGTATTTATGGAGGATATTAAATGGTATCGTGCCCCCTGTAGAGGACCTTTTCATAGCTATGTTCATGTAACTCTTTTAGCGATATGGGAAAAACTCAACACACAAATCAAATTTGAAAATGACATACAGAATACAAAGTGACTGTAACCAAAACAGATTCATAAATTGATCCAGAGTTTTAAAATGAGCACAAACACATCAGTCCAGATGCAGCCATGCTGCGGTGTTTCAGAAGGCTTCAGCCATCATACTCTCCAACTTCTCCTCTTCTACAGTATTGGGCACAGTAAAGTGTCTCGTGAAATACTGCACTTCTATCTTTCCTGACTCGTGTGCAAGTGCGATTCCTGAATATGTGTTTTGTTGTCCTGAGTCTCCAAACACAGCCATGGCTGTCACCCTGAGGGGAGAGCAGAAAATGAGCACCACATAGCAAATCACTCGTAAAACACCAACCCTCGTGTCCGTCTGCCGTTACCTGTCCGACTCCATCCTTTCGGTGACCACAGGCTCTGCGTCGTTTTTCAGCAGGTCCCATATGTGGAGGGTCGAGGCTGCGTCGAGCACACAGAAGACCGTAGGTCTGGTTTGGGCCCACTGCAGCGAGACCACCGCTTCACCAGCTGTGCCGTTCTTCCACTCTGCCACAGGACGCTCATGGCTGACGTCATGCAGCCTGATGCTGCCGTCCCCACAACCCACCTGGAATAAGGACGCGGAAAACTATATTACTGTATTTTACTTTTCTACAAATTCTGACAGAAATATCTTAGAATTGTGATATGATTTGGGGTATTAGTGGGAATGATCATTTTTACATCATTATTAAACATATACAACTATTATGGTGTGATTTTTTTGTGGGGATCTGTACCAAACTGTAGAATATGATCTCTGCAGCACAATATTTTATTTAAAATGGTATTTTGACAAACATTTTGCCTTTAACAGATATTGCACCTTCTGTGATTTGAAATTTGCTCTTGGCCGTATTGCAAGTTCAATACAATTTTGATTAATTATGCAGCCATTAGAAAGGCACCCTGAAATATGAGAGCAGTTTTCATGCTTTTGTGCAAAGCATTCAATCTTTGCAGGCCACTGTTGTGTAGCTCCTGTACTTGAACACTTCTACGGATGTAAAAAATATCACATTATCGAATTTTGGGGGGGGAGAAAGGACATGAATAGTCCTCAAAAAATGTGATTCTCACCAAGAACAAGTGTTGCCTGAATGGAGAAAAGTGGATCGAGGTGACATCAATAGGTCGGACTCCGGCCTCCTGAAAGCTGTAACACTTTGGTGGGGCCTTTAAACCGTGACTTGTCTCATGATTGACCAGACCCTAGAAAGAAAAAGAATATTAATGCCACAAAATGACACAGTAAGGACATAATGCCACGGCAGACGAGATGATGCTCACCATATTGGTGCCGATGAAGAAATGATTGGAGTCTGTTGGAAGGAATTTTAAACGAAGCGTCTGTAACGGCCCTGTTTTTCCTGCATCTCGTGGTGATACCCTGCGAACCAGACCAGAGGTCTAAGGTTACCACATTCCCAGCCAAAAACAACCCGTGCAACAGTGGAACACGGCCCTTCATCATATTCAACACTGCACCGATCAAATGTGGAGGTAAAAAAAACACCAGCCCGCAGAACACACAACTGACAAGATCGCATGTCCCCGACGGAGCAGCTGTGTTCCCGCGGGCAAAGACATCGTGGGGTATTTTGAGCAGGTGGTCGGCAGTGATGGATGATCAATCTCACCTCTCAGCAGTGAGGAGGTGGGAGCTGTGAAGTAGCTTCACTTTGCCGCCAGGCCGGAGCCCTGCATGGGAAAACATCGAGAGAGAGAGAGAGAGAGAGAGAGAGAGAGTTAGAGTGAGAGAGAGAGGCTGAAGCTTGTGCCAGCATGTGTGAGAAAGATGAGAATGTTCGTGGAAAGAGAGGGAGCGCTCTAAAACGGGCCCGTCTTACCTAGATCAGTTGGAGAGCCTGCCTCGTTGGCTTTTGGGAGTTCCACTACCACCTGAAGGACACAGAGAGGAAACCAAGCAAGTCCATCATGGCATGACTCTGCTCTTTGTTTCCCCCTATTTAAGCTACAATCATGCTGAAAGTCTTGGAACTACAGTTCTCCTAATTTTGAGGATGTGAATGGGTTAATGAAAGGATAATGTTGCGATGGGGTCAATGAGGCAGCTGTGGGTTCACAACTTTTTTTTAAAGCCTGTATTTGTTTACAAACTTTGGGTTTACAACGTACTCATGAATGTACAGAACTATCAATAGATGTATTTGATGCTGGACATTCTTTTTTTTTGCGATTTCCAAGGAGATTTAGGGTAATTTATTAATATGAAATAAATCAGAGAAAATAATATCCTCGGGAAATATAAGAATCTAAAAGTGTGTGTATCACGTCTGTGTGTTTGGATTTGGCAGCGTAATGACTCTGAGAAGGAGTCGTATTTTTGCTTCGCCATCAGGAATGTTTCCTTAATTGCCTCCATTAGCTGCGAGCCACTGGTGCTGCAACTGCTGACCCTGCTATAATACCTAACCCCCCGTTGTTTTTACACCAACATGCACCTGTCCTTCACACCTCACCTGTATCTTCGCCCTCGCATCTCTCCCTCCATGCCACCCCTTCAACTCTCCCGTGGCGAGGACCGCCTCTCAGTTAGAAAACCTCCGGCATGACGAAAAAATGAATAGGATCTACTTTGTTGCCCGACTTACCCAGAAATTCAAAACCCCCATTTCATCCAGAGAAGCCAGCTGGAACGACAATCCCGACGACTCTGGATTAAGAAACAGCAGAACAATTAAACTAGAAGCCATCTGTGAATGGCAGAAACACACGGCAGCGTGTTTATGAAACGATACACAAGATCTTCAATCGATGTGTTGACCGTCCCGATGCCATTCCGTACCTTCCTCGGATGCCAAAAGGGGGACCTCTGGCCTCAGCCCCCCCGGTGCAGTGGAGGGGACAACTTCTACAGATGTCACAGATGAGACATGGCTCGAGGCGGCCATCACTGCATCTGTGTTGACAAGGTGACGAAAGAGAGGATGTGAGCGGACACTGAAGGAACATGAAGTGTGAAGTGTTACGTAATAAAAGGAGCCTGTGAACTTTACGTGATGAAAAGGGCAGAGGCAGTCCTGGATCACTGGTTACAGTAATTAAGGATGTTTGCTACTCATTGGCTGCTGACAGTCGTCTCCTTTGCAGAGAGACAAATACACACCATCAAAGATGGCTGAGCGAAAGATCAAGGGGCTTAATATTCTTAAAATAAAGGCAGATGGAAAAAGCTCAGTAGACACATGCTCGGTGCAGGGTTGCGGAAATTAGCACGACCGATGGGCTTAGAATGTACAGATGACTGTGGCTCCACACACACACACACACACACACACACACACACACACACACACACACACACACACACACACACACTTCATATTTTGTTTTACAGGAAGGAAAGATGATTGGATTTTGATATAAAAATACAAATAAATACATTTATTTGTATTCATTTTTGCATATATTGTTAAATAGGTGAACAATATGACCAGGGATGTCAAATGAATTTCTTAATTCTTATGTACATTTATCCATCCATTTTATGCTGCTTATCCAGAAATGATTGTTATTTACTACTGGCGAGTACTGACAGAAATGTGACATAAATATCAATCACTTCATGCACTCGGTAGATAATTCCAGGCCTCATCATACCTACTGGCTTTAAGTGATATTTTGCATACTAGTATACGACTGTGAGTCAGGTATTAAATTATACTCCATGTGGTATTAAAAATGTCTTTAAGTGTATTTGGTGAACCCTGCAGAAATCCCCCCTTCTTTATATAATGACACGATGTGATGTATAGTAGAGTAAGTAGAAGGAAAAGACACAAAAATTGTCATCAAAACACAGGAAAATATGAATATGGTATGAGTGAAATTGTTACATTTTCTGGAAAATCTCAGATTTAAACTCTGTAGAACAAATAGGATTTCAGGATGTAATTCTCATCTGTAACATACCAGTGGAGAAGGTAGGCTGTCGGAAAGTCCATTCATCCTCCCCTATGGTCAAGCGGTAATGGTCACTAGCGTGCTCCCTCAGGTCCCACAGCACCACGGAGCCGACTGATGTGCCTGCAAACACCAATACGGCCTTTCCAGGGCTGAAGCAGCAACACTGCACCTGCAGCAGTGCACAAAGGGTTACTGGGCGTCTTTGTGGTTGTTAGACGTGAGGCGACTATGCTGAAATATGGAGAATATAACTGCAATTGTAATTGTTATTTATTTCAAAAGAAAGCAGAGCAACAAGGCCTGCTGATCAAATATTTACGGTGATTTTACTTCACCTCAGATTCGTAGACGAGGACTTTTTGAGGTCTGGACGGCTCCCAGATGTTCCAGATGCAGATGATGGTGCTGCTGTCAAGGCGCACAGCGCTGGGCTTAGTTGTCGGGCTGTGGACTGACATCATGGTGTGCCTCTGGACCTGAGAGAAGTGCACCAGGCTGATGCGGCGACCTGCAATTGACCATTAAATCAAAAAACGGTGAAACCCGTGGGAAGAGCTATACCTGAGATGTGTAATGACGTGCATGTTCTAGTTTGATCTCTCTGGTTGTGGTGCGTACCATAAAGAAAAGACAAATTAGTGTCGAGCTGTAAACTTCCATCGCTGAATGACGGCGTGTCTGTTTGAGACCTCAGCTTCCTCAGGGATTTCCTCTCAGCTCGATCCTCTTCCAACAGGACAACCATGACCTTGATTCAGTCACAAAAAAACAACAGTTAGTTTTGGAGACAAAAAAAACCTTCATGTCGGAAGCCAAAAAAAAGTGTTTTTAAACTGTGTGTGAGTAAAAAAAGACAACCTGAGAGGCTGAGCGCAGAAACGCTGTCAGACGCTGCGAATCAAAGCTCATCTCACTTTTGTTTCGTGCTTCGTGGGAGAGGTTTGGATCTGTCAGCAGAAAGAAAAACACAGTTATCGAAACCCCGAGTCCATCAGAGGAAATCCTTTTAACAAGCCTTCCCTCACCCCCACAGGCTCCATTGTGCTCTGGAGGATGCTGCGTCCACTTCTCACACACCTCGATCTCCTCCGTCTGGATGTCTCTGTCGGAATTATCCTCATTACACTGGACGTAAGCCTGGCAAGGAGGAAGTCATTCAAATCACAATTTTGTACTCTTTTTTTTTAATAATTTGGTTACAGACATCTGTGTCAAGTAAGAAAGAGCAAATACTAACCTGCTTAGTGTTTGCAGCTCCAAAGGTTCTGATATACATGTCGTATTCATTCACCGGCGGCAGATCCAAAAGAGAGACTGTCATTGAGAAATCCAGATCAATCAAGCGAAGAAGCTCTGTACTGCGTTTCCTGAAAAAAATACACGTTGAAGGTAGAATTAAAGACCACACACACACACACACACTGTACTAGAGAAATCATATTACAAACCATTCAACATGAATATGTTCTTACTTCTGCTTTGTGGAAACTTTCTTGCTGACTTCACGCTGCTTTGCGGCAACAAAGTCGATAAACTTCCCGCGCTGGGAGGCTCTACTCTGGCTCTGGCTCTGGCTCTGGCTCTTTTCTGATCCTATTAAAAGAGCAGCAAAGATGCCTTACGTCCCCTATAATGCTGCTGCAGACATTAACTGTCCGATCAGACACGGAGAAACAAATCTGGGTACACTGTGGCATCCAATAACACCAAGTGTGTTCGTTAAAAACGGAGGAAAGAACTGCACCTCTGGACCATTTAGGCGTTTCTTCCTCCTCTCTGCTCGTAGCTCGTCTGGACTGAGCCGTCCCGACTCTCTCGTTCTCTTCATCCATGGCTCGCTGAATTGCTTCAATTTCCTTCTTCCTTTCTGCCGAAAGCTCCTCCCTCTCTTCACCCACCTCTGGATGCTGTGGCTCCCTCTCGTCCTCGCCTTCACCTGCGCTCGCATCCATCTCCTCAAAGTCCTCCTCGTATTCCTTTCAACAGAGAAATCCCATCATTTATACAACTAAATAAAAAAAATAACCACGAAGCTGCTCGCAGAAACATCTTATAAGAATGAAAATGGATGCACTCGAAAAAACTGTGAATACTCACCAGTTTCTTTGAGCGTAAATTGATTACAGCATGCAAAAGTAACACAAGAATGAGTCAATGAATGCAAAAATAACATTTAAACGTGATGAATTTGGTTCTACCGTATGTAGTCTTTTTACCTCAAAGTCATCTTCATATTCCTGGTCAGCCAAGTCTTCATCATTGGCAACCTGCTGACGTGACATAAATGCATGAAGTAGAAAATAAAGAGCAGAAAGTTTTTGTGATGATGCAGCGCGACAGTCAAACTGAAGCTGAAAGTGCTGTAGAGGAACGAGAGTGCACTGCATGCAATACAGACAGTGTATAATATACACTTATGGGCACACACACACACACACACACACACACACACACACACACACACACACACACACACACACACACACACACCTCGGTTTTAGTCTCCTGCTTATGACTTTTGTCAGATGCTGATTTCTTGGAGCTGGTCCCGTCTCTGTGAGGATCTCTTTCCGGTTCCTCCTCCTCCTCCTCCTCTTCCTCTCTTTGCCTTCTCTCTTTGTGTTTGTCCCGTTCCGCTCGCTCTGCGTCACCGCGATGATGCCTGACCTCTTCACCCGCACCCTTCAAGTCTCGACGCTCCCTGGATTCGCTGTCATGCTTCCGCTTTTCATCCTGGAGAACAGCAAAAAATCCACACATAGCAGAAAAACCGTTTTGACCGAAAGGAGAAACTGTAACCCTCACAAGTTACAAGTGGAATACAAAGTGGGACACAGGCAGAATGTTCATGGATTTATTCAAAATGCAAAACAGTGATGGACAATCAGTATATCTACAGATGCTTACTGGATATCCTCTCTCTCTGTGTCTCCTTTCCTTCTCCTCTTTATGTCTTCTCTGTTCTTCTTTGGGCTCTGAAATCAGAAACACATCAATGCTCACCCCAAAAGGAAACTATGATCCTGTGAATATGGCTAAGTGTGCCCACGTCGTGGCCTCACCTCTTTCGTCCTTCACTTCCGAATGCTTTCTGTCTCCGTGTCTCTCTCGTCTTTCTTTGACGTTCCTCTTGTCTTCATACTTGTCTTTGTGTTGCTCTCTCTCTCGATGCCGCTCTCTCTTTTCGCTTTCGTGCTTTTCCATCCGATCTCTTTCTCCTTTTCCACCCCGTCTCTCCCTCTCAGGCCTGTGCTCCCTGTCCCGCTCTTCTCTCCGTCTTTCCTTTTCTCTCTCTTCCCTTCCTTTGTCCCTGTCCTCCTCATTGCGTCTCTCTTTATCCCTTTCCCTCACTTTCTCCTTATCTCTATGTCTTTCCTTGTCCTTCTCTCTCTCGTGCTTGTCCTCTCTATCTCGCCTCTTGTAATCGTCATCGTACCTCTTCCCATCTACCAGCTTGTCTCTTTCCCTTCTCCTCTCCCTGTCATCCTTTCTATCCTTTTCCTTATCTCCTCTCCTATCCCGTGAGCCCTCTTTTCGTCGATCTGAATGTCTGTCTTTTTCATCTTCATCTCTTCTCTCCCTTGTAACCTCCCTGGGCTTGTCTCTCTCTCGTCTGGACTCCTTCTCTGGGTCCCTGCGGAGTCTCTCTACGGATTCCCCACCACGGGGCTTTCTCTCATTGTCATCTCGCCTCCTAACATTGTCATCACCATGTTCCTCCTCCTAAAAAAAAGAGAAAATAAAACCATGTAATTTGGATGTAATTTTGTCTACTGATATAAAACAAGCTGGAATACTGACCTAAACTCCCAAAAACTTACCCTGATGTGTCTTCTCAGGTCAGCTGGTCTCCATGTGTCTTCCTTGGTTAATTTCTAAATAAATATTGTTCGATGTTCACTCGATAGGAATATCAACGTTCATTCAAACACAACACATCAATATCAAAGATAAAACACTTACCTTCTCGCTCTGCATGTTCTCATCTGTGTTTTTTACTTTTGAAGTATTTTAAACGCCGAAAATCAACTCATATTTTGGTAATGACGCCGCCATGATGGCAAACCTCTGTGTGCGCACGCGCAGTTAGTCGAAACCAAGGAGCTCGCGTCACTTCGGCTTGACAACAGGCTTCTTAATCACCGGCAGAGAAGTCACCGGAATAAACAGCAGTTGCCATGGCAGCGGCCAATGACTTTACGTATTTTTGACAAACCGTATTGAAACGTTGTCGTTTAAGTGATTATAATGATGTACAGTAATACAAATGGCACCTCTATTTGGTTTTGGGTTCATTTCGATGCTTGCTGTTGTAAAACTCGTCTGTTGATCGATTTCTCTGTGTTCGTCTTTATACACACGTCCCTAATATCGGCTCTGGCGTTCGATAGCAAGCTAGCTAGTTAGCTAGTAAGCTAAGTTACGCGACTTGTTTTAAAATACACCCAATTCCGTATGTTTGTTTTCGTTAACAACGGCTATTTGACAAGTACTTCAACCTCAACGTTACCGATGCACAATTGAAAAATGACAAGCTGTGTTTGCCGCAAATGACCACCAGATGGCGGTGTTTCCTTTCTTTTTTAGCTAGGCTACGGGCACCACTGGCCACGCACAGTGTATGATCCCTGTGCGTTTTGGGGAAACGAGCATTTAACCTGTGTAGTAGTCAGAGCAAGTAGAGCTGTGGACTGGACTGGGACTGGCTCAGAGGCCCGTTTTTGAACCATGTCAAATACATTCCCACGCTTTTAGCCGTCAACGCCAACGATTCCTCCCGCAGGCGATGGGCTGCTGGTGTGGTGCAGGTGAGCCAACGTGAGAGAACGAGGCTCCCCGAAAAAGGAACCGCTTCTTC
The DNA here is from genome assembly GCA_028022725.1 of Lycodopsis pacificus. Lineage (NCBI taxonomy): Eukaryota > Metazoa > Chordata > Actinopteri > Perciformes > Zoarcidae > Lycodopsis > Lycodopsis pacificus. The sequence continues at coordinate 16,326,965 of CM051704.1, read as the reverse complement.
GCGCATGGGGGACCGTGTCACCCGAGACCTTATCCGCATTTGAACAGTTTTAAGGGGACGCAACCCGGAGCACACAGAGACGCGCGTCTGGAGACAGCATGACCGATACACGAGGAGCCCATTTACCTAAGGAGAACGGACACGTCGCGCCGCAGCCCACCGCGAACTTTCCCCATCCCTCAGCGGGGGACATACCCGATGATACCCCGGTGTCTTCGACCAGCGAGCTGACCCACACCTGGGTTCACGTGGCCAAGACGTTCGTTCTCATTTTCCCCATATACGCACTGGGCTATTTTGAGTTCAGCTTCAGCTGGCTGTTGATTGGACTTGTTATCTTTTTCTGGTGGAGGAGAATCACCGGAGGGAAGCTCAGCCGACTGAGTCGAGCTCTCGCTTTCTTTGAGCAAGAGGAGAGAAGTGTCAACCGGAGTCTTACCACCTCTGATTTACCACCATGGGTAAGAGACACACACACATGCGGAATACAAGCAGATGAAAACCATGTCGTTTATCCCTACTTGAGCTTGTTTTCTCTGTAAAGCATGTGTGGTATTTTTGTTGAAGAATATTTTTGAGTTTCCAGGAAGAAACAATCAGCTGACAAGAGCAGGAGGAGCAGAGTTGAGCTGTAAAGCTGTGATGAAGCAGCTGTCTCCCCCCCCCCCCCCAACAGCAGTGACATTAGACTGAGTCCCAGTCTAAATACAGCAGGGTACAATGGTGAACCAGACACCACGCTGGAAGGGAAACATGCCCACAGGGTGCCTGTTATTTTGGGATGCACACTGTGCTCACTTGGAGTAACTCACTCTATTACAGCAACACGTTATCTTTCCAAACGTGTTGGATGTCACTCTGGGGTTCTTGAGTACAACAACTCAGATGGTATTTTAGAGATACATGTTTGACGACAAACTGCAGGGCAGTGTTTTCCCCACAAAATACATGTCTAATGTATGCAAAACCCATCATTTCATAAATTCTGACAGGTTTGTAAGACATCATGTAATCCACGTCGTTAACTGCTGTCTGGAGGGAGCTGGATTATACCATCAATGGGGGATCATCTCAAACTAATAGTTTCCCTAATGAAGGATATACAATGTTTACGCATCAGTCATCTACATTCCACATTCATTGATTCGCTCTCAAACCCCCTGCTGACTCCTGATCCACAAGTTAACTGCGCTGAAAGTCCTGAGGACTGCAGAAGCCACTTCATAGTCATTAAGGCACTTTTTTATCTTCTGTAGATAAACCCTAGCTGGTCTCAGGTGTCCCGTTTGGAAATCACTAACAGAAGCAGGTTAGATTGCATTTAATCGACTGCTACCCAAGCACGAAATGATGCTCAAATGAACCGCAAAATACCAGTAAACTGAGCTTCAAGTCCCTTCTTCGTAACTTAATCAAGCTATAAATCCAACACTTTCCATATCAGACTCTTCCCGGAGTCCCAGCTCCAAGTTGTTTGCGATGCTCAGTACAGCCTCATGTTGTGAGGACAGTAAACAGCTTATTCTGCTGACACATGGCTGAGGAGGCATCGAGGCTATTAGATGGGGGCGGAGGAACTCGATGGGGTAGAGAAGGAAAGGGGCATTAATGATTTATAAAATAAACTGCAAGTCAAGCACTTCAAGTAACTCTGGTCGTACCCGAGGAGGCTGTGCATGACAGGAAAACACTTTACATATTCCAGCAAGGCAAGGCAAGGCAAGTTTATTTGTATAGCACATTTCAACAACAAGGTAATTCAAAGTGCTTCACATAAAACCGTTAAAAGCATCAAAACATAAGGCAAAAGAAAAGGAGATTTAAAAACAATTAAGAACATTCATTGCATTAAAACATTAAAAAATAAATAATTTTTTTTTTTTTAAATAAATAAATAAAAAACAGTGTAAGAAATAAAATACAGTAGTAAAATGCAGAAATGCAGGAACTGGATTCATATATTAATTGAATGTGGTTCAATTAAAGGCAGCAGCAAACAGAAAAAGCAGTTGATTAGCATCATGCCCCGGACTGACAAGCCGAGCTCACTGTGCTGTCATCGGGGGGGGCATTTTATAGTCATAGCTCCTAAATCTTTGCGAGTGCCAGCTTCTCCCCACTGGCAGCAGTGAGCCTTAATAGAAGTGGCGCTGCTTTCCACAAATGCTTTTTAGTGAAGTGCCCACTTTCCCAAACTTCTACGACTAAAGAGCTCCAGTTAACACCCTCAGACGTATTCACCGGGGTGAGTCATTGGCTGCTTACACTGAAAGTAATAAGGAATGGATTTTAGTTTCATTTCACAGGGGGAATATATTCAGCTCACTGTCTCGATAACTGCTGGAGTATGGTGTATGTAAACCAGGAAAACACATCGCTATTCACAATAGTGCAATATCCAGAGACAATAGTTTCTTATCACAATATCAATATCATATTGATATATTGCTCAGCCCCACACACACAAAGATGCTAAATGATCCACCCACAGGACCACACACATCAGTGCACACTGTTGTTTAGGGAACTATAGCAACGTTTTACCTCTTTAAAACATGTATATACTCCATAAAAAGTTTAGAAAACAATTAGAAAGTGACCAAGTAAATACGGGCAAGATATAGATATGACGAATTATTAACTATGTAACGTCTAGTTTGTTTGTTTCCAGACTGACTACTCTCCAGACTCACTTTAAGCAGTTTAACAAGCCTCTTAGTTTCAAGGACATTGTGTTAATTACACTTTTCAAGACATACGGTCCAATTCATTTGGAGCAACGAGTGGGAATAATTGAGCCGCACTTCTCCCACTTTCTGCTGCTCAGCTCGGTTTTTTATCAGCCAGCACTTAAAACGAGTCCCGTTGAGTGTGTCGTCCATTACTTCAGCTACATTAAGGCCACTGTGTCAGGTGTTATAATGAAGCATGCCAGCAAGCTCTTTCAGAGGATTACATTATTGCCACCTCATAACAAATCTTACGGGCCTGAATGGGCCATAGAACTTTCTGCTCCCCGTCTTCCTGCTGCTTGACAAAAGTGCCGGATCAGCACTTTTTGCTGGAGAAGTGCTGTCCCTCGAAGCTGTCGCGCTGATGTCATATCTCAGCAGCTATCCGAGCCAGAAACACCACTTCATTTCACTGTGGAGATTAGGGAATATATACGCCTTCAACTCAGTGTGAGTCAGGGCTGTTTATCTGTGTTAAGCTGGTGTGTGTGCATTGCTGCACACCTTTTGTGCACGGTATTGACTTTATCCCAGACATTTCCTTTACCTCATGTTAAATCAATGGCCAATTTATTTCGCTCGACTAATAAGATTAGTCAAACTGCAGCTCAGGCTCACAGCGTGGAGGAGGTCTGGAAATGTGAGCGGGGTTGCTGTTGGAGTTATTTCTGAAATGTCTTCAAATTAGAAAAGCACAGTATTGAAGTGACAGTCATTATATTTTCTACTTTACCTGTGAACTCAACAGCACACGGCATGATTGCACTTTGCGGGCATTCAAAATGTGAAGAAGTAGGTGTGAGGTTTGCGCTGAAGTCGGTTATTTTAACACATAAAGATTCTTAAGTAGAGCTGAAAGTCAATGACTTCTGCTTGAAGAGTGAGTTGAAACGTCTTTTTCATCTTCCCTTTTGCTTCATCTTCTTTCTTTCTTTTTTTTTTGATGAAGCAACACCTCCATATCAAGGTGCCCCTGCAGCATCCAAACCTAATATAACCCCACCCTGCACCTCCCTTCTGTGAAAGAGACACACTATTGAGTTGCTCTGGGTGCCATGTTCGTCAGAATAGTTTGAAATGAGAAATATGATTTTCCTGAGATGTGTGAACGTGTCATTTGAAGTCAGACAAATCTCACCGCACAGATTGTTGGTGGAACTTGCCTGTAAAAATGTTGCATTATCGACCTTATTAAAAAGCAACGTATACCAGATATCATCTGCTCTCTTTTCTCCACTTCAGGTCCACTTCCCAGATATCGAGCGAGTGGAGTGGATGAACAAGGTAAGCTAATTAAACGCTTGAATGTGCGCTCCTTTTTACCTCGTGTGAACTGAAGTGAGTGGGATTGTCTGTCCGTATTCCTCTTCCCACTGGGGGCTGTGTACATGTGGCCACGCTGTAACGCTGCAGCACACTGGACTGTTTCTGCTGCACTCACTGTGAATCACCTCACAGAGTTCACATTTAAATGATCTAGATGCTTTACAATTTAAAGTGGCTGGTGCCTCTGCTTGACGTGTTTGAGTCTGACGGATTCCACTCAAATAGAGCTATATTTTGAATATTTTAAAGTAGCTTTATCATTCGCAGTGTCGAGAGATGTTCCTGTATGAAGTAACAAAAATAGCTTAAAGAAGGAAAGGTTGTGACATTAATATCCCACAAGGTCTTACAGCGCATGCATGCACATGCCCTTTCGAAAGATTATTTGATTATTTGTTCGTCCCAACCAGACTCTTCTACAATTTCTCTTTTAAAGTCCAGCCTTCTCTGTCTGCCTCCCCCTCAGACAGTGAAACAGATGTGGCCGTACATCTGCCAGTTCGTGGAGAAGCTGTTCCGCGAGACGATCGAGCCGGCGGTGAAGCAGTCCAACGCCCACCTCAGCACCTTCTGCTTCAGCAAGATCGACATGGGAGACAAAGTGAGCACCGCTCAGTGTTGCTGCATGGCTGTAGGACAGCTCACCTGTTGTTGTTTTCAGCAGGGACAACACTATACGTGCGCGTCACTGACACGTGTGCTTGTTGGATAAATAGTTTCCATGCGGGAGGGGGGGTCAGGAGAGGGGTCGACCACGCGGGAGGGTTTTTGGGAGATGTGGAGGTGTTGGTGTAGTGTTGATGGACTGGAGTGGTGCAGGGGTCATAACGGTTCCCTCTGTCTTGCGGTGAAGCCCCTGAGGATCAACGGGGTCAAGGTTTATACAGAAAATGTGGATAAGCGGCAGATCATCATGGACCTGCAGATCAGGTGAGCCCACCAGATCCTTATTAGATCATTATGTGTTACCTCTGTAGCTTACGGAGCCCGGGAGTGGCCATAGAGAGACTGAATAAGCAAACTGAGGCCATGATTTATTAATTCATGCGCACGACATAAGTGTATATATACAGAGAGAGAGACAGCACGACAGACCTGCCTTCTATAAAGTGGATAGAAACCGCTAAATTAGCATATTACTAGTATAAATATGTCTTCTCTAGTTGGCCGCTCCCGGTCTCCAGAGACTGTGGTTTGAATTTCCACAGTTTTCCCAGACAGTCGATGTGCTCTGAATTATTTATTTAGCACTTTTAAAAAGAGTAACGCTGGATTAAATACAGCGTTGAAGGCAACGTGACTCCGACACGAAGGATGAAATACGACTGTATAGAGAGGTAATTACTTCATGTAATTACAATGAGGGGCTATTGCTGGAAAAATGCACACCGCAAATAATATATGACTGCAGTCATGTCACATCAAGAGGAAAACCCTTTGATGCATGTTTGTGTTCATATATATATTTAAAACAACTAATGAATTAAACATGGAGTCACCATGATGTCTAAATTGAACCAACATCATGTCTTTATCCAACCATGGAAGTCTTTTTAATGTAGCTGAAAGTGAGGATTTTTGTGTTTCGGTCCCTCAGCTTTGTTGGCAACACCGAGATCGACATCGACATCAAACGCTACTACTGCAAAGCCGGCATCAAGAGCGTTCAGGTAAAGAAATCCCTTTTTCGTCTGATTCATTTCACATCCTCACAGAGGTTCTTTCCGCTGGCACGAGTCTTGATCTCGACATTGGTTGTCAGGAAATGGAGCGTGAAGCGTTGGATATGTTGGATACAGTGAAACGTTTCTCCTTGAGAGGCTTATTCAGGAGAGGATGAACAAAAGCACATCAAAAATACGCTGAAGGAATTTGGACTGAAGCTTTCCTCTTTTCACGAGAACAATATTTCTGCACAAGTGTATGAATTCATCATACGCTGCATGAAGGCACAAATTACTCATGTGTACTGTGTTCTCCCGCCGATGGGCCGATCGTGTAATGATGAAGTTCACAACAACAACAATGAAATGTTCACGCGAATTGCTCTAAAGCGTTGGTTCCCAACCTTTTTGTTGTTGTTTAACTTGAGACCCCTTCAAAATAAAGCAACGCCTACTTGCAACCCTACGTCACAGCCGTCATATGTCTAAATGCTGGAGGCAAATCAGGAAAATCTGTGAAAAAACATGAAATGAAAGAGCTTGCAGAATTGTTGAGGGAAACAAATGAAGTGAATAAAAAACATATATATACAGATTGTATATCTCCTGTTGATTTTGAAGAATCGATGCAGTATCACAAAACATAATATTGTGGCACTCTCACTGTGCTACACATATTTCCCTCCACCTTTAAATAATTTGCATCTTACTTTGTGAGCAGGCTCCTCTGCTCCCCGTGCTGCCTGACTGCGTAAGTGTGTTTGTGTGTGTTTTGTTGTTCTCACATGTCCTTGGCCAGAGAAAACAACCAGTGTGCCTCCTTGGAAACAGATAGCTGTTAGGTCGGTCCCTGGGAGACATTTGTTACTCACTGCTCCCATCACGTAACTCCGGGAGCCCCGCATATCTCCCCAGCTCCTTATCAGCCACTAATACATCCCCATCACTCCCTGAGCTGGTTTACACTACACCTGAGCCAGCGCTTCGATTACTGACGGCTTTGTGAGGAGAGGGGGTTAAAAACGCTGACGGATATCGGACTTTTACTGTTTGTTTAATATCAACCTGTCGTGTGGTCCGAGCGCTGTGATGGAGGTCCGCTGCTCATCACAGCTACTGCACATACATTGCAGCCATTTCTCTTTTGTAGATTATTGGGTCTTTAAGACAGATATGTCAATACTTCAAATATATTAGTTCTTAAAGCTACAAATCGACAGAGATCTGATGACAGTGTAATAACATTGGGATGTAAAATGTGGCAGTGCCTCAGAGAACGGGGACAGAATGTCTTTTTACGATGTGTTGTGCAAATATTAGGATACACACATCAGATGGGCTTACTGGCTGACTGGCTCTGCATCATTTACGAGGGAGCTCTTTTAATCTCACAGATGATAAAGTGAAAGATTGGTTGGTAGCTTCAGGACACGACTCAAATTTAACCGTCCTTGGTCACAGAAATATTGGGAAGTCTTAAAACGAATGTAACGGCATTATCTTCAAAGAGCTGCACGCACACTAAAAGAGCCTAATTAGTATTGGTTTCAAGAGTGTTATTGGTTAACATGGTGTTTTCCAATTTCACGAAGATTTTACTGCGATCCATCCTGAAAATACAAACATAGCCCCGAAACAAATGTATTGGTGGTAGAATTCCAACGTGCTTTGTTCTCGAGCAGCTATGCGGTCGGCTATGTGGCGTCCGCATGACACGTGTACAGCACTCCCAAAACCATAATCCTTGTAATTATCATAATACGTGACGGAGAAGTTGGACGACGACGCGGGGCGGGTGTGAAGTCTGGCCGTGGTCAAGTTTCCAGCCTGTCATGTGCTCCAGCTAACGGCTCCGACCGCCGAGGAATGTCAAGGGTGTGAGGTTCCCTTCAGCTCTCCCTTTGTGTTTGTTGGTCAATATGTCCCTCTTGTGTTTCCATAGATCCACGGCGTGTTGAGAGTGGTGATGGAGCCGTTGCTGGGCGATATGCCTCTTGTTGGAGCTCTGTCGGTGTTCTTTCTCAAGAAGCCCGTAAGTAGCGCTGATAGTATGACCCTCGTTAAATCAATCTACGCGGTGGAGGTTAGAATGACACCACAGTCTGACTGGATGCATTGTGAGTGGAGTAGACGCTATTAAACTGGGATTCGTGACAGGTTTCTCCTTAATTCCAGCAGCTGAGATGGTGCAGCAGGGCAACGCGTTGCCCATTTAATGTTGCACTTGCTTTATCTCCGTTGTCTCGGTTGTCCAAAGTTCGGCCCCATTTCTGCGAATATCACCGAATGTCCTGGATATCTGTTATGCTCCACTTTGGCTCTCTGTGTGTTTCATACTCGACACTAAACTTTACAAAATTGCATCTCGTAAAACAAATCCCTCTTTGGGTTTCTGTTGTTATCTGTTTGGCTCTGTCAGGCAGATATAATGCATGTAAATTGGATTCAAGGCCCAATACAGGATCCCAATACACTCCTCCCACCCTGACACTTAGCCGTACCGCTCAGTCCTGCGTGTTCACAGACACGATCAAAAGCGAGTGCAAAGATAGCGGCCGACGCTGCAGAAAACCACAAATTGAAGTATATTCTTTATTAATCACAACAGCAGAGGACGGCTTGGTGAGATTCCAGCAACACACTTGTGGCGTCTGTTCATAAAAAGCTGTTGACCAGCTCTGTTCGAGGGGCAAAGTGAAAAACAGAGCGGTGAAAATAAAGAACTGGGATTGGGCTTTCTGTAAGTCACATCATAACTGAATCACAGAACATGTGTCCCAGTTTGTTTTCCTTCTCGATGTCGTCGACAGTCTTGCAGCTCAAACACCCGACATCACTTTCCGTAATTTGCATTTCACATTGCCAGTTATTTGCATATCTAATATTCTTCCAGTGCACATTCAAATCAATCTCCCTGCCCAGAGCCGCTGCTGCACAGCTTTAAAATGTTTGACCGATTTATACCAAACGGGAGGTCTCAGTGGAACGACAGCAGAGCTTTAAATAGTCGCGGACCAAGCCAGCCCTACTTTGTCACATTGCTCTACCCCAGGCACTCACAGAAGCACTCACAGAAGCTCAAGGTGGAGATATTACTATGGGAGGCTGAAGGGAGAGAAGGCAGCAGCTCCCAGTAAATCCTGTCGCAGTCCGACATGTATACAACCACACACACACACACACACACTCGCGCATCTCAATCCTCTTCCTGCTTCTAGATGAGGGGCATTACTTTGGTATACCGGAGGAGAGAGAAAATAAGTTGTAAAAGAAATTCCCTGTGGGCAAAAGAATCTCAACTTTCTGTACCCTGGAATTCAAATATCTCCTCTTACTCTCAGCGTGCCATAGAAGGCCTGATCCCAGGTGCCAAATGAAACATTTCCAGACCATAAGAGGTCTCGGTCTTGGCTGTGCAATCGCAATAACGCGAGTCAGTGCAGTGTAAATAAAAGGATGCAGCACATTCTGCTGTGAGACCTCGAGAGAGAGTCCATGGCTCAGCCGAACACTTTAAATACGGACTCGTGGATCAGCGGATGAGATCTTGTGATTCTTTACGACTAGTGTGTCGATCAATCAATAGAATGAATTGGTAATGTATTGATAAATCTAATTTTTGATTCATCAATACTCTTTGGGGATAGTTAAACATTTAGGGGGAAAAATTGAAAAATAACCGATTTATTATTTTGATAATTGGTCAATTATATCAAATATCCAACATTTGCAGGTTATAGCTTCCCAAATGTGAGGATACCCTGCTTTTTCTTGTAGATATCAATATGTTTTAAATGTCAGCATTGCAGTTCTTGTCCCATCCTTGATCTGTAATAGTAATGTTCTTGAGAGAGAACGAGTCTTCTAACTGCTCCATATGAGTGGTGTCCCTCCACACAGCTCTCTCCACCACACCGGACCACAGCCCCTGCAGTGCTCCCCTCTCCCCTGCGGCATCAGCGCATCTGCTGCAGTACTGTATACGCAACCGGGGCAGCAGCAAAGTAGGGCGGGAAAGACTCATTAAGAAAGCCGCGTCGGCTTGAGGGGGGAAGCAGATCAAAGCTCGCTGAGACGCAGGATCTGCCTGCGCTTCAGTTCTCAGCTGATGCCATCCACCCTCGCTTTGATTTGCTTCCCCCCACTGTCTCTATCCCATGTGACATACCTGCTGCTGGTGTTACCAAGATAGTCAATGTAAATTGGTTGGTTTTTGACTCTAGCGTACTTAAAAAACTGGTACTTCCAACTTCGTTAAAGTACACGTCTATGATCTCATTGTATACTCTGAACACTAATGAGACCCCAGAGGCTTGCTGCTGCTTTCATGAATATTTCAGTGAGCAGGTGTTTTGTATTCATTTCCATTAAAATATCTGTGCTTTGGCCTCTTGTTGTGACTCATAAACTGGAGCTCATTTTGCACACAAGGTGAAGCGAACTCAGATGGAAATACTCAAAAGATAAAAGCAATAAGCTTGAACATAGAAGGCCAGAGAGACGGTTGTGCTTTATTTGTACATTGCTTTGTCAAACCGGTGTGCAGCGAGAGAAACTCGTTTTTCTTAAATAATTAATATGGCAACAATATACATAGTAGGTTCTCCACATGGAACCCAATAGCAACTTATCCACAGAACGTTAGTTTGTTGGCCAGAAAATAATATTCCCAGTGGCATATGTAGCACGGGGGGGGGGGGGGGGGGGGTACAGTAAAGTGTTTGGATCAAGTTTAAAATAATTCACACTTCATACAACTAATATGTTCCCATTCCCCTTTTCTCTTCTTTTAGATTGTGGACATTAACTGGACTGGCCTCACCAACATACTGGACATTCCTGGGCTCAAGTAAGTCGGCTCTTCCTGCTTATCAAGAAAGGTCTTTGTTGGCGTTTGTGGGAGAAAAAATGAATGAATGTTGAGATTATGAAGAGTTTTAGAACAAGTAGGAAACTGGACCTGGGTCTACGTTATTCACGCCAGTCATTACTCATATAGTACCGTATAAAAAATGTGTTGATTCTGCTTTTAAAGCATCTCAATGACATGTTGGTGCATCTAGCCATCCGATACTGAAAATTCTTACTGTAGGCGGTGCTTTTGTTAGATTTTCGGGTGTATTTCCACTCCATCCTGTCCAATATGCGAATACCGTACAAATTCCACCAACTGTGCTAATGTTTTTCTAACCTGCTGGAGGCCGATGGTGTCCTTGTACTTGTTCCTGTTGTGCTTAAATGCTCGAACAGACTGATCTAATATAGTTAAACTTGTCTTTTTGCAAGCAAACACTCAAGTATGAGCTCGAGTATGATGTATTTCTCTTTGCACGCAGTACGTTCACATGCACACAATAACCAGATTAAGATAATAGTCCAATGATCTAGCTGAGCTAAAGGAGGAAATGTGCTGCTTGTAGCCTGTTTCCTCATCCTTGCTTAGTTTGTCTTGCTTATATTTAAGTATCTTCTTCCCTCCGGGTAGTTGTGTGGGCTGAGCAGAGAGTAAATGAAAGTCGATTAAGAGATGCTGAAGGCCCAAATTACTCACTCTTGTCTTGAGCGGTAGCCTACATACTTTATTTACACCCCGAATAAAGTGACATGAATGCTGCATGTGGTTTTCTTAGACTGCAGTTACTTGTCATATAGCCTGCTGATGTGGACAGACAGGCAGAGCTCAGTGGGCGGTCTCCGTCAGCGCCTTTGTTTTGTGTTTTATGCATTGAAACGTGTGTGTGTGTGTGTGCACATGTGTGTGTGTGTGGTGGAAGGGGGCACGTGCAGAAAACGAGGGGGTTGGCTGCTGTAGGAGAGGCCCAGATGGTGAAATCGTAGCTGCAGCCACAGAGTTCTTTGAATGCAGCAGCAGACAGACAGAAAGCATCAGCTGTCTGGAGCCTCTCCCAGCGGGTCTCTCCTAAACCCTGCTATTGTCATTATGCAACAAATCTCTCACTTGTTTTTCGTGATGTGTCATCGCTGTTGAGTCTGTTTTAGAAACAGAATCAAAACAGCCGTGCTACCAAAATGCTAATGCTAACATGCTGCAATGACAAATGCCAACAAAGTGACGGTCAGAAGCTGTAACGTATAACATGTTCACCATATTTGGTTAGCGTGCTAGCAAGCTAACATTTAGTAATTATAACAAAGTACAGCTGAGGGTGATGGGACTCTGACTTACTCTCCAGTAGCCTCAGGAGAGTAAAACACACAGAACCGTACTGCACATACTGTATATTATAAAGTATGAGTGTGCATGTCTGCAATGTGCACTCTTGTCCTAAACTTAATAACAAACGGTCCCACACACACACACACACACACACACACGAGCAGGTGCGTGGGGTGTTCCAGTGTTTACGCCAGGGGAGCAATGAAAATGCAGCAATAAGCGCTGATGCGGCAGGAATCCCTTCACACCTCAGCTCTCAGCTGGAGAAGAGCTCCGTCTCTGATCAGTCTCCCGCCAGAGGACCACAATGTCTGTAATCGGCTCACGGAGAGGAGCTGCATCCGGCCGTTGCCTTTGGAAAATGAGCTGAGGATTGATCAAATAAATGTTTCTCCTGACTCCAGACACAAACACAGCCGGCCTAATTGCACGTTTTTGTCAGAGCAGATGGTTTCTGTGCTCTTTAAAGGTGCGATATGTGAGATCAGATCGGGGTTTAGCATTCCACCGCTACCTCTGGGTCCATACAATCAAAATCCACAGCTATCAGTTCTAAAACAAAATGCATTAGTGAGCCATTGGTGCAAGTTGTCTTCATGACAGGAACACATTTTGGTTCTCTGTCCCATTCAATAACTGTTGTCCACGTCCTCATAAGGATGAGTCTACTGTGACTCCTTTCTCTCTCTGGCATCAGCAAAGAATCCCTCTACCCGACTCCAGCTCATCTCACTGACTCGGACGAGGAAACATGACCGGATTTCACCGATCCTGACTTCCTAACACTGGCTACATGCTGCTTTGAGAATGGATTTCCAGATGTAATGGATTAGGTGCAAAGCCCTGAGAGGCCTGAGATCTATCAGATCTCTTCTTGCCCTGAGATCCTCGGAATGCGTCCATCGTTGTAGTACCACGGTCCAGATTCTTACATGAAGGGGATGCAGCATCTTGCTACACTGGTGGACAACTAGAAAGCACATGGATATGTACATCAGGTTCCTGTATTAGTAAATGCCCGATTTATTCGGCAACTTGCCGACCGACCACGTTGTCGTGTCTCATATGGCAGCACTAAAGCATTTCTCGATCCCTCCAGAGAGACAATTACAGGATCACTTCCAGTTTCCAAACAATTGATGAGCTCATCCGCATCGTGATATATGGACAGCTGTGCCGTAATCGCAACTGTTTCTCTTGAAGGGACAGCCTGAGCAATAACACCGGATGATGAATTTTCAATGTAATCCCATTTTATTTTTCAGCCTTGATTGCAATTTTGCAGCTAAATGAGTAAAGGGACGCCCGGCGGTAAAGCGCTCTCTGAACCTCACCGTCTCTGTTGTTGAATCAGTCGGGGACCAGATACACATTCAGAGGGCTGTTGGCCGGCAGCACCAACATGCTTGAATTGACTCCAATTTCCCTGCTCTCTTCTCACATCTAAACCAGAAATGCACTGTACTAAACCGAGATTAAAGGAGAATATTTATGACCCAAGGGCACCCTTACCGTAAATATTTCATTGCTTCATTCTGTTTATCTTCCTTTCCTCCCTTCTCTCAACCGTCTCTCACAGTGGCTTCTCTGACAATGTGATTCAAGACATTATCTACAAGTATCTGGTGTTACCCAATCGCATCACCATCCCACTGGTCGGGGATGTGGAGCTGGCCAAGCTACGCTTCCCCATGCCAAAGGTACTAGTGCAGCTGGAAAATGCAGTCGAACGAGTGGCTCAATAGGCCTCTTTGTTGATAGATTATAAGCTCACTACAGTGAGTAATGTGATGAAGGAATGCATGGTTCGTAGCTGGAGGTTCTTCATAGTTCAATCTCATGGGGGCTGTGTGATGTTTTAATGATTAATGATGGAATAACAGTCGGTCTTCGTCAGGGTTGAATTTGTATTTAACTCACAGCGGGCAGAAAAGCATTTCAAGGCTTTGTTGCTTGTACCTGTATTCATGGAAACATGATAATTGTTACATGCAAATAATCAATAACATCATTGGACATATTTTGTCTCTTACCCTCGTAATAAGCCACAGCTTTCTCTTGCATTGCCTCCTGATACCCGGTGGATAGAATCACATCCAATCAACTCTGACTCCCATTGTGACCTCGAAGTGTCGAAAGCGGTTGTTCCCCCCCCCCCCTTTAACGCTGTGCTCCGCACGTCTCCACAGGGAGTCCTGAGGATTCACTTCTTGGAGGCTCAGGATCTGGAAGGGAAGGATACATTTCTGGGAGGGCTGATCAAGGGCAAGTCTGACCCGTACGGCATCCTGCAGATCGGCAACCAGCTGTTCCAGAGCAAGGCGGTGAAGGAGACCCTGCATCCCAAATGGAACGAAGTCTACGAGGTGACAAGTTGGGGATGCCTCTTGGGGCGTAGGGAACGTTAAAACAGTCCAGTTGTTTACAATGAAAACGAGTTTATTCTCCCAAACCTGCATCAACGAGGGCTTTCTCACCAATATCTCCATGTCTTCATCAGGCTCTGGTGTACGAGCACTCGGGTCAGCACCTCGAGATTGAGCTGTTTGACGAAGATCCCGACAAAGACGATTTCCTGGGAAGGTGCGTTTCTCTCATTCCCTGCTCTGCTCTGCTCTTATCCCACATACGTCCGAAGAAACCGCTGCAACGTGACTGATGTTTAAGAACAAACGTTGTTGTCGTTGACAGACAAGCTGAGGATCTGCTGTGGCTTTATACCGTGTGTTCTAAACTCAGCGATAAGAACTCAAGGGGAAGGTGTGATTAAAGCGCCTGTGCTAGCAGACATCAGTTAAAGTTAAGCAGAGTTGTTAGCCCACACTTCCGAGCCCAAGGGCAAAGTCAATCGATTGCAGCACCAGGCTGTAACACTACACCAGGTGCTGTCAACACAATGCAGTCGATCGATAACGGGACCCCCCCCTCCCCCCTCTGTTCTGATTCACTGCTGTCATTCCTCTGCTAACAGTCTGTCGTCCCATTCTGAGTAATTATTATTTGACATTATTCACAGCCTGATGATCGATATGACTGAGCTGCACAAAGAACAGAAGGTTGATGAGGTAAAACCATTTCTATGGTCAAAGTATTGCACTCGCTTAATCAGAATTTGTTTAGAGTTGATATGTTATACGTCGTAACTCAATAGTTTAACAGCCCAGTGTTGCCAACTCTAACACAGAGCAGCATTTGCTCATTTGGCATGAATGAAACGATCGGACGGGCTTATTACAGTCCGGCGTCAGCCAAGTTTTTATTATTAGTGCATGTGATTTAAGGATTGCTGTCGGGATGTAAAGAAAATGTCTTCAAATGTGAAAATAAGTTTCTAAAATAGTTTTTACGGAGATACACTACCCACCCTAGCGTAACACAATAGTTTGGTCCCTTCAATGACGCCTCTCATTGCTTTAACATTGATGTTTTGTGACACTGTTGCAGTGGTTTGACCTGGAGGAAACTCCGACTGGAAAACTCCACTTAAAACTGGAGTGGCTGTCTCTGCTCTCCACTCCTGAGAAGTTGGACCAGGTACGACACGGAAAATAAAAGAACCTTTCCTGCTTTGACGGAGCCGACACGTTTCCCCCTCTCTGTGGTGACGGCCTTCTTCTGTCTTCCCCGTCTAATCAGGTGCTGCGGAGTGTGCGTGCGGACAGGAGCCTGGCCAATGACGGGCTCTCGTCAGCACTGCTCGTGGTGTATCTGGACTCAGCAAAGAACCTGCCTGTAAGACACCGCACTGTTCGCTCTATTTCGATGCTGTCAGTGCTTTTGTTCCCGGCTCTATAGATTGTGGTAAAGTATCGCATTAGGCTTCTTTTTCCTCCACCCTGAAACGCACACACCTGACCACATTATTTCCCAGAACCAGTTTAGTAAGAAATTCCAGTGTGTGCAGCAATGCTCCACTCTCCCGTCATCGCGACGCTTCCACCTCACTCTGACCTGCGGGTGAACCTACCAACCACGGCAGGTTGTTGATTCTTTTCCTCATTATCTTAGCTACAGCACACCCAGCCATTCAAGCAATGATGAATGGTTATCATGGATAGTCTTCAGCTCCAAACGGGTCAATATGTTTCTAACCACATTTATGAATATGTCACTGCAGCTCAGGGATTCTGTTTCATGCCAATATTTTTCTCGCTGTTAGACGAGAACCGTGAACCTCAAAGGCCTCTACTTTTCAGGACTTTTTATGAAGTGTATCTGATATAATTTGAAATCTGTCATTGCACCAATTGTGGTACCTGTAACCTGTAAATAACCATCAATATACACCACAGAATAACACGTTATTTAGCCCATCTCAGTCCTCATAACTTCACCTTTTTCCTCTTTACTCTCTTTCCTCTTCACCCAAGAGCGTCTTCACAGGCAGCTTAGGCTGCGGAAACTTAAGCGCGAGGAGAGCGTCGGGTCTAGTCTTTTGTGAGAGCAATACTTCAGAGTATAGAACTATTTTCGTGAGTCTCTCCCCCCCCCCCCCCCCCCCCGGTACTTTTTTTTGCATCCTGACAGTGTTAGCATTAGCGGTGTGCAATGACGTGGGTTGAACAGTAACAGTAGTCTTTCAAAACCTGCATCTTAACGCATGTGTTAGCTGCACGGTTTTTATTAAAACGAGTGCCCAATAACCGTGAACATAAAGCAGACACTTCGAGACAGAGGGCGGAGTTAAGCCAGTTTGTCGGTGAGATGCATATTCCTCTAAATCAGGTGCTTAGTTCAAGGCTAAGATATGGATCATCTGCTGTCCAAAGAGCTCATAGTGATCTTTGTCTGCGTTAGTGAGCCAATTATTGTGTAGCTGCACAGATACAGAACACCTGTAGCTTGTTTAAAAAGCTGCACAAACCTCCAAACACCCTCATTATTCTGACCTGTGTTTACATTGTTATCTCCTTGTAGCGCCGACAACATCAGCCCTCATGCTGCTTTCCATTTATTATCTCCCACATCATTCATGTCTGGCTGCTATTTCAACATGTTTCTCTTCGTGCCTCTTAACCATACCCGACTCCAGTCCTACTAACTGTGGGCGTGATTTTCTCCCCCAAATCTCCTCGCGGCTTAAAGAGCAACCTGTCAGATTTCACCTATAACGGGTTGAAGCAAGTCTCAGTCTTTAAGGCCCTGAAGGTAACGTGGGAAAGATAGTTTGCATGGACAAATCACACCCCGTGTCTCATCCGTGTTACGTGATTGTGATGGTTATCAAACAAGCTGAGGGAATCTTATTTGAAAACTGTGCACGGTGATGGGTGGCTGTCTGTTTTGTGCCTTTGTTGTGCCGTGCAGTTTCCACTTCTCCTGTCTTGTGATCGTGCATGAAAAAGTCGAATACTGCACTCAATCTGTTCTGTTCTGCGTGTCCAATCTGTATAACTGTGGCCACTTTCGCAGCATTTATATAAATGTCCTTCTGCTGCCTCTGCAACATGTGCTCCTTTTCCGTGATGCTTGTCAGGACAGCATATCTGCATTTCTTGGACACGGGGTGAACTCGACTGCTGCTTTGTCATTTCATGCCTTCAAGGAAGTTTACTGTGGCACTCCCTTAGTGCAACATGACCCTTCACGGCAGCACTGTGCGTCAGTTTCTTCTGGCATTGTAGGGCAATTGGAGTACAAATATTTCTGCTTTGCTTCCAGTAGAGGACTCTTTGTTATCCTGACTGCACTGCTGTTAGTGAGGTGACAGACTAAGCTTCTGCATCTCTTTGTTGCCTTTATTCATCAGTTGATATAAGCCTGTTGACTCTATTTCATAGAATCTTTCTCGTCGACATCAGAACAGAGATTTAGAAAACATTTGCACGTTTTCTGGCCGTGGACAAGTGTGACTAGTGAGCCGTCACTGCTTGGAGGTATCTTAAATCTTACTTTGGATTTCTCTCAGAGGACCTTTACAGTATGAGCAACATACAACACCAGCTATCCTGAGACCGCTGAAAAGGAAAAACTCAAGCAAGAAAAACTTAAACAGGAAAAAGAAAAGTGGGGAGAACCTGGAGAAGCAACAGAGCAGGGATTCCTCTTCCTGAACATACATGTTACACACAGGAGACAGAAGTAGCGGAATTACAATAGAGAGACACATAATGATATTTTAGGTAAATTAAGGACGATCTGTATAATATTGATAATGTTGAACGCTGTGCTTTTGGTGCTGAGTGCCTTCTCAGCTTGAGTTGTAGCATATCAAAGTGTGAGTGTACGATGTGGAGCTTAATTCTAATGCTGGTGAGAAATGGATGTCAAATTTAAGCACCATCCTCAAGAGAAAGGACGGGTTAACAATTAGGTTTAAACTCCCCCCCCCCGGCTTGCAGATATGTAGGGTATTATTATTCTGTGAGGAGTACCGAATAACACTTAGCTGTCGAAGCCCAGCATGCTAAAATTAGAACGCAGAGGAGACAAAGCTTGTCTCCTTGGTAGCCTCTGTGCCTGCAGCCCCGCTTGTCTAAACGTATGGTGATGTTGTTTCCCTTCTGTGTGCCTGATACAGAGCCTCAACAAGCCAGTGTTTGAGTTTGGGTGTAATTATATTCTCCTTTACTGACATTCATGCATTGTGTGCGTCACAGCGAGGAGAACCAGCTAACTGCCCTCTCTCTCGTTGTCTAACAGTCTGCAAAGAAGAGCAGCAGCGAGCCCTCTCCGTATGTCCAGCTGACTGTTGGACACAAAACACTCGAGAGCAAGGTGAGTCACAGCGTTATTCATGAGGATTCGTCTGTTCCTTTCATTATGAGAAGAAAAAGGACAGCCGGAGGTGATTTTGTTCGCAATCTTTCAATTTGAAGTTGGCAATAGCAACTGAATACAGCAGTTCCGTTCACCAGAACACATCTGGCATTCTAACAGCTGAACCCCTCATCTCATTCTTTCACCATCTCTCCCTGGAGCGTTCTGTCGCAAAATGTTTCGCTCTTACTTTGGTATCAAAAGAGAGAAATTATTGTTCAGAAAATGAAATATTAAAGCCTCCAACTCACCATTAAATGTCAGCTGAAGAGCTTCTGCGTTGATATTTAGTGTATGTGCCGGCTGTTTAAATGATTCAAGAGGAACGGTTACTGTAAGTGGACCGAGTTATTGTTGCTACTGAGAGCATGTGTGTTTGAGAAAGTTTGTTGTATTAGATCCCTTTTGTAGAGGAGTTATAAGATCGATGAAACAGTTTATTATTAAAGTGACACTTTTCCTTTGGGTGACAGAGAGTAATCTGACAAGTTAACATGGATAATGGTGCGATCGCACAGGTTTACGTTGTGGCCATCAGTTTTCATGATTTCAGCTTTGTTTCTGAGAATTAATGCATTGTCCGGGTGTCGGACAGCTCACAATACTACAATACCCACGAGTCAAGGAGAGGCGCAAATCAGAGCTGCAGAATGATAAAGTTGCTGCAGATCACGTCTATTAACAGAGTAATGTTAAGTCTCAGCCCACCGTCAGCTAACGTTACAGAGTATTACATTTAAATGCACCATGGGAGTCGTAGTTAGCACGTCGTTATGGCTAATGGTTGAGCTGAATGATGATTAAGTGGAGCTCCAACTGTTAACTCTGGAGAAAAACACATTTCATTCAGAAGAAGGCCACTTAAAACAGCTCCTCTTTCTTCACAACTATATATACTATGTGAGTGATGTCAATCAAGCGCAACGGCTCCAATAACTCCTTTGGTCACCTTGCCTACAGTGTGCTGAGTTTAGAATGTTTATGAGATTTGGGGAAAAAGGAGTCTGACATGGTTCACTCAATATAGACGACCCTTAAAGCTAAAAAGACACTTTAACTTCAAAGTCATTGCTCCATTTAAAATCCAATTTGCTCAGCGCCGAAACTATGACGAGCCTATCGCTGTCCTAATTATGTAGTCTTTGAAACGGATTTGAAACAGAAAAAATAAAAGCATTCATTTATGTAAGGTGGGCAATAATAACAAAATAAATATAACCTGGAAATATACCAGAAAATGACCAAAAACATGCAATAAGAACATATGCTGTTCAGTTAATAGTATCATGCTGACAGTGTGAGTATGACTCTACATTAAGTGAAACAATAAAACAGGTTCTAATGGCTGAAGGCACCATTGAAAGATGCCTCCAGATGAAGTGTGTTGTTAATTAGCTGCTCTCAAGAGTCTTTTAATTAATGACTAACAAAAGGCTACCTGTCTTCCCTTAAAGATCCGGTACAAGACCAAGGAGCCTCTGTGGGATGATTGTTTCTCATTCTTCGTTCACAATCCCAGGAGGCAGGAGCTCGAGCTGGAGGTGAAGCTGCACAACTCCTTTAAAGTTCCCACTGATGCATTTGTTTCTTTACGAGATCGTGCACTAAGCGGCTGCCTCGCGCTAAAGCAGATCTTTCTCAATGCACAGGTGAAAGACGACAAGCACAAATGCACCCTGGGTAGTTTGTCGGTGCCTTTAAGCGGCTTGTTGGCAGAGGAGGAAATGACGCTGACTCAGTGCTTTACTCTCAAGAACTCCGGGCCCAGCTCGACCATCAAACTCAAGATGGCCCTGAGGGTAAAGATGGAGCGCATCGCTTCTCACTGTCCTGCATGAATTGTGTGATGTAAGAGGTATTTATTTCAGGCCGAGGAAACCGGAACAGATGTTCGAGATCTGCTGTACGAACAGAACGGATAGAGAGAGAAGGCAGTTCAGTGGCTCAGTTCATTTCAACTAATGTTCCAGCAGAGCGATTGTTGCCAAACTAAAGATGATTTAGCGAACAGCCTTTTACAGCTTATGATCTCAGCTCACTTCTAATTTGGCCCGACTCCCTGCGCAACTGTTGCCACGCCTAGCTGTCAAGGTTTTCCTCTCAAGGCTCATATGTAGTTCACAACGACAACGGTGGCAGATTAACCGCTCAAAATGACTCTTAAATACTCGAAACAATGAACCCTGGAAGTCAGACGCGGGTAGAAAGCAGCAAAGTTCTCATTTTATTGCTCAGAAGCATTGATTTCCCCGGCTGAAATGTCCGTCCCTGGTAGATTTGATCAGTTGCAGTTAGTTGACTTTTTATGGTTTGAATGTTTAGTTTTGTGTTGTGTTGCTCCGCGACGGTAAAGGTCGCTTCACCCAAAATGACTAATAAATAATTAAACTGAAAAATGGCAATGTTCTTGCTTCTCCCTAGTGCTCACTGGCCATTTAAATAGATTGAATTTCAGATATCCATCACGGAAATGTCACCAATACAGTGAAAGTGGGTTTAGTTTGTGGTACAGCGTTAAAAATAAAATTACATTTAGAAAACCGTTTGAATTGAAACTTCTTTCTAATGAAGAATTAGTTAGGCTCCCCCAATTTATTGACCCCTGAACTCAAACGTTTACTCTTTTCACAAAGGCGCCTCGGCATTACATGACACTAATGAAACTATCACGCTGTTATTGACTTTCTGTTTGAGTCACTGCCTCAAAACACCGGATACGGGAGCAAGTAGATTGCATTGCCCCTTCATGACACTGAAACAAAGTGCATTCCCGTGTATTGAGTCATCACAACTGATCAAATAAGACAATGAATACAGCTCTATCAGATCTATTGACCGACGTTGAAATGGCTTTCCTGGATTGGATCACAACCAACATATCAAGATGCATAACGGATATCCGAAGAGAGAAATTGCTTTATGGGCTTATTGACCGTTCTGGATGGAGAAGATGGAGCGATAGATAGCCACATAAAGACAGATTCGGCTGTACAAACTCGCTGAATAAGACATTTTTGAGCTGTATTTTGAGGCCACTTTACAAGAAAGGATTACTCACTCTGACCAGAAAGTTAGTTTAAGTTTCTCTAAAGTTGCATTTAAAACCACCAACCCAACCAAAGCGCCTTTAAAGACTTGAGCTGAGTCCAAAGTCCAATTCTAAATCTCACTCAGAATATAACTCCAGTACGTTGCTGTGTTTCTTATTCATGATTGGGAGTAATGTCCTGTCCGCCTGTAGATCCTGTCCCTGGAGAAGCAGGTGTCCTCAGACCAGCCGTCCTCCGTCCGCGTCCGGAAGTCCAGCGTGCCGCAGCCGACCGCGGCGCCCATCCAGAGACGATCGGCCTCGGATTCCCCGCTGCCTCCACCCACGCCTCCGCCGCGGATAAGCGCCTCCACCCTCACCCTCCAACACAGGGACGGCGAGCCGTACTCGGCCAGCCCTCTCCGCAGCGTCTCCAACCTGAGCAGCTGCATGTCCGGCTCCCAGAAGCACCTGCCTCACAAGGAGTCCACGCCCAGCCTGGCCTCGGATATCTCCCTGCCCTTCGCCACCTCGGAGCTTCAGCAAAGGCTCCGTCAGCTGCAGAAGTAAAGGACATGCATGATACATTATGTCTAGAATTGTTTTCCCAACCACCGTTCCTGTCTTTGATACTTAGCTCATCCTTTCTGGATTCATTTCTCGGCTCTTTCCAGAGATCTTATCGGCCGTAAATGTATTCATGTCATTTAAATTCTGCTGCTGCCTCTGATAGAATGTCATCTCGACTTGTGTGTCTTTATGAATATTGTATCTGTCTACCTGTCAAGCTATCCATCAGTCCCGGGTTGTATAGATTATCTGCGGTCTTTGGCAGTGACGCTGACTTACTCTGTGGTGTGTTTATAGTGGCTCGGCCCCCAGCCAGTACCCGCTGGGCGAGGTCCAACTCACTGTCCGCCACAGCTCCCAGAGGAACAAACTCATCGTGGTGGCGCACGCCTGCCGGTGAGCTCCACAACTGCCACCCCCCCCCCCCCCCCGCTCCCTGCATTTAGATATTTGTTTTTCGGGAAGATATATGGTATGGAAGGCTAGTTTGAAGGTTGTCTCATTTCCAACGACTTTGTTCCAACTCATTTGCTTTTTTGGCCCAAGTCTCCGGCACTTATATTAATTTGAGGGGTAGTGATTTCTCCAGTATGCGGTTTCCTGTCGCTTCCCGTGGAGCTATTCACATTCAAAATAAACAGGGCACCATTAACCTAAGTAGCATGTGACTGGCAGCATGTGAGTGAAACTATTTTGTCCCGTGTGTCCTCAGTAACTTGATAGCCTTCACCAAAGACGGCTCGGATCCCTTCATCCGCCTCTATTTGCTGCCTGACAAGAGCCGGACGGGGAGGAGGAAGACCAGCGCCATGAAGAGGACCCTTAACCCAGTTTATGATCAGACGTGGGTTCAGATACTGTTACGATGTCATGATTAAAATAAGTGCCGCAGCTGTCAGGCTTTTCACACGTGCCCTGTTCTTGGAGGTTTAATCATAAGCTGAGTGTTTGTAGTTATAACATTATTGTCTTAATCCGATGGCTGGCGTTGTGTTTTCATTGTTAAACATTAAGAGCTTGATCCAAATTAACACAGGGAGCACATCACGGATGCTGATGGTCTAATGTGTCAAAGCGCATGAAGCATGAATCACTCGATGGTAGATTGGTTGAATGTAATCGGTGTGTTTGTGTGTCACAGGTTTGAGTTTAGTGTATCTATGGTGGAGCTCCACAGGAGGACTCTGGATGTAGCCGTGAAGAACGGAGGGAGCATCCTGTCCAAACACAAAGGGCTTCTGGGAAAGGTAACTTCTGGCTGTTTTTATGCGTATTCTCCAGCAGTAGAGCCGCCCCCAAGTACGCCGTATATTCCAAAAAACTTTTTCTTTTTTGTTCAACATCGCAGGTGCTGGTAGATTTAAGTGGGGACGATATATCTAAAGGATGTACACAATGGTATGTGTATTTGATCTTTTCCTTGAGCAGCATTGAGTGACTTCTTACGTCCCATTTTAGTGCCTGACTCCACATTTGCATCCTTTTCTCTTGCAGGTATGACCTGAGTGAAGACGGCGTGTCGTCTCAAAGCATAAGAAGTATTCAAGACGCCCTCTTCACATAGTGAACCCACGTCTCTGCTGTAATATAGTTTTCTTGTTGATAAAAGGGCACATCATTTTGTTGTATTGTACATTTTCCATATATTCTAGAGCAGGGGTGTCAAACATACGGCCCGCGGGCCGGATCCGGCCAGCCACGTCATTTTATGTGGCCCACGAATCTGCCAGCAAAAAAAATAAAAAATAAATAAATTTCTTTTTTTTTTTTACAAAAATTAAAAGTTAGATGTGAAAATCAAAATATCCCCATGGTCGAAATTATGAGATAGAAAGTCGAAGTGATGAGATAGCATGTTGTCTGTGTGCCGACATTAAAACTATCACAACAGGTGGACAGGAGATGCAACAACCCATAAAGAGGATTTCCAACAAGTGATCGTGTCTTTCTCAACATGCGTACTTCTCTGTACTTGTGAACTCGTGGACTTGTGAAACGTCATCAGTCTCAGCCCAAGTACTGTTCCAATTCAAAGTTCACATCGAGCCAAGCACGGTCCTCATGCCCGGATGTGGCTCCGCCCATTTTACCAGGGATGCATCGGAGGTGACTTGTCTGTACTTGGGACAGCCAAATATCCCAGAATGCATGTTGCAACAGGAAACAATGGCGGAGGAGAAATCACACAACTGGAAGTACGTGTTGTGGAAGTCACAGATATCCTGGGAAACTATACTAAATATGTTCGGAGTACCCTACGGTACTCCACGTCATTTTACATTTACACCATCTTACATTTACAACCGGCCCTTTGAGGGCGACCGTGATGCTGATGTGGCCCCAGAGTGAAAATGAGTTTGACACCCCTGTTCTAGAGGACTGATTTCAGCATGCAAGACATCTTTCAAACATTTCCTCCCATTGTTTCATAAATGGAAGATATTGTAACATAGTGCAATGTGTTGAAACGCACTAATCGCCTTGCCTCTGTTTCCAGTGTTTTATGTAAATACCAAGTCGATAATATTTAAAGAATTTGCAGGGGTTTTTTGTGGCCATACATTTCTTTCGGGGGAACGTTTTTTGCCGTCCGTCCCTTTTGTTCAAATGTGCCAAATCCTGTTTTGTCATTGGAGAAAAACTCTTACCAAAGGAACAGACACAATCACTAAAGTAGGCTTAAGTAGCAGTCTTGACTTTGATATATTTTTTTGTCATGCAGTGTTATTTGATCGTTTACCTCTTGTTGTTCTTTATGCTTGATTACGAACATGGAATGCAAAGATTGAAATGATAACTCTGTAATTGTTAAGATGATTTTGTGCAATATTTGGACGTTACTGAAGACCTGGGGGCATTTTAGGGCTATGAACAAGTGCTGTATACTATGAAGGATGCTTGAATACGGGTTTGATTGATGTTCAAACCACACGTGAGTCGAACAAAGTGAATAAAAGGAGCAGAGACAACAGTTCTTGTATTTTACGAGCAGGGCTGCCAGACGTTGTTGTTATGATGACACAGCTGTAATGTGGTCAGGCTTGTACATGTTTTGTCATGCAGTCATAACTGTTGGAGATTTTAAATACTGTTCTTGTTATCTATCCTGTGCCTTAAAAAAAACCCTGCTCTGTAATTTTTGCCTTCTTAATGTTATTATTTTGAATGATATGATGCCTCATGGGTTTTGAGGAATAAATGTTTTCTCTTGTGAAAATGGTCTCGCTGTTTTTCTTTGTTTTCTTTTCCTTCTGTTCAGCAACAAAGAATATCAATTGTTTCCACTTTAAATATGATATATTATCAGTGGTGGAAGAAGTACTCAGATCAGTTACGCAAGTATAAGTAGAAATAACAGTGTACAAATACTACTTTTACAAGTAAAAGTCGTGCATTACAAAATGTTACAGAAGTATCTGCATCAACATATATTTAAAGTGCTAAATACTAGTGTCGTGTATGTTATAATAGTGTATATAACAACAATGTATATTGTAATTATTGGATTGGAATATTGCTTTTAGATACTGTTGTGTATGATCTATAATCTGAATCTGTAAAGAAACTAGAAACTAAATCTATCCAATAAATGAGTAGAAAGACAAATATGTCCCTCTAAAATAGTATAGAGTAGAAGATCAGGTAACAAAATAGAAATGACTAAAGTAAAGTAATTAAAACTGAGTACAATGCTGGAGTTTGTGTTACTTTCCACCGCTGGATACTATGAGTGTGTTGGTGCTGAAGTTCCTCGGAAAACATTGAACTGCAGCATAACTTCCCTTGAGGATTGGGGGTGTAATCGATAAGGCAGATAGATATCCTATCAAATGAATAGAATCACGTGTGCACCTACAGAGTAACGCCATTGTGAAGACACGGATCTGGTAAATACGCCACAGTCTGTAAAACATATGCGGTGACGTGTCGCCATCTAGTGGCAGCGGAAGCAAACGACAATAATACGTCAGCGTCAAAGTAGACGCGCTACGTCATGACGCACGGAATCCAAATTTGCGCGGGTTCGCTTTTATATTAAGGAGGCTGTCATCCAGCGGCTCACACACTTATCAATAAGAAGGTAACTGACGAAGCTATTGGTTTATATTTCATACTGTCATGAGTTATAAGTCTTCATACTTTAAGTACCAACGGACAAAGTGAAATTATCTTCTGTAAGTCAACACTTTTTAACGGCAACGACCAACGGGCTGCCATGTTTGTTTTGGTTTGTTACAGTTATAGGAAACATGTCCAAGAGAGAACCGTTTCTAGAAGCCGCCTGTAAGGAACATGTGGAGGACTTCCTCCGCTTCATCCAGCTTCACGTGAGTGTGTGAGTGTGTCTGTTTGTTTGTGTCTTTGTGTGTGAGAGTGTATGTGTTTGTGTTACTGTGTGAGTGAGTGAGTGTGTGTGTGTGTGTGTGTGTGTGTGTGTGTGTGTGTGTAACTTCTCTAAACGTAAACTAAATATAAAACCATGAATCCTTCAGAGCCATCAGACATCTCCTCGACTAAATAAACTGAATATGATCACACATCTCGGTATTAAGCTATAAAATAAAACTACAAACTGCAGCCTCCAAAACGACCATGAAGTTAAAACAACAACTCTAAAATCTGGAATTTGACTACAAACAGTTTTAACATGATCTACAACCGGCAACTACATGCAGAGTAACCTTAAATATACCAAGTGTGAACTGTAGTACAGGTACAATTTAGGACATTAGTATTAAATTTGATGCACCCTGACAGTGTCTGCACATTTTCTAAAAGTCCTCTACTGCTAGGAATACGATGTCGTGTGGTAGTATGTTTTTATATCCGTCAGTGTGTCTCAAGTCTCTCCTTGTCTGTGTCGCTGCGCAGAAGGACAAAACGGAGCCCTTCGATGTGGAGGAGGTGGTGCAGGAGATGCCCAGGGACCAGAGGTTGACTCTCTGGGGAAAACTGGGTTCCCTCCTGCAGGACGTCCTGCAGGAGTTTCCTCCAGAGCGCTGGGCGGACGGCAGGGAAGAGGGCATGGAGGTGGAGTCGGCTGTGGACCCCGTCAGTTCATGTACAAGTTGTGACATTACCTTTGACGTCATTACAATTATATATTCTGACGGGACAGCCGCTGTTATTCCTTCCTTCAGACGCATGTCATGGCCGTCGTGGATGGCGTGACACTAGTGGCTGACGTGTCCATAAAGGTCCTACAAGACGGCGACGCCTACAGTGCCCTTCTGGAAATCATCCGCAGGCTTCACGGTCGGAGTCCTCGCTGATTTCTCTCTCTCTGCTAAATTGTTGTATCTTCAAGGTGGATCAATTTGTGTCTTTCCCCCATCAGAGGTTCTGGTGTCGCTGCCGGTCTCCGAGGCTCCTCTGCAGCTCCACGTCCGCACGCTGTGCATGGCGTGGTGGAAGAAAGGCCTGGAGGAGAAGGAACAGTTTGGCCGCACGGCTTTACTCATCTCTCTGCAGAAGAGCATCATTTTGAAGAAACCCGTCGGTGTATGTCCTCAGTTATACATCAAATCAATCCCCATTGGGCCTTTAGGTTATCGCTCTCTATTGCTTTTTGAGTAGCTTTGATGCGTTCTCTCTGTGGTCAGGGCGTTGAGATCCAGAGAGTCTGGAGTCTCCACGATGTGCTTTTGAGTTTGGACTACACGTCGGAAGAAAACAAGCAGATCGTCGACTTGTTGCTGCAGTGCTTTCATCGTCCTAATTTCATCAGAAACGACGACGTGAGTAGAGCGATGTTCAGCCGCTGTGTGTTTGAGTCTCTGTTTTGTATCTTATTGTCGTGTGTTGTCACAGGGAAAGCGGTTCCTGGTGTTTCTTTTCAGCTGGAACGTCGACTTCATCTGGGTTATTCACGCCACCATTAAAAACCAGCTGGAGTTCTGCAGCAAGTAAGACGCTTGCTTTGTTCCGTTTGATTGTAGTCCACGTTATCTCCACGTTCCTTCACTCGTACGCCCTCTTGTGCAGGACCATGACTAGTCACATCATGGAGATCTACTTCAGAGCATGGAAGAAGGCCAGCGGGGACTTCCTGGAGACTATTGAGAGCTCGTGCATTCAGGATTTTATGCAGAACGCCATCTTCCTTCGCAGAACGTCTCCCGTCTACGCCAAAGTCCGCCAGGTGGACTCATCAGCTGCTTTGCTTATTGTTTTAAGCTCATGTTGTGCACAGTATGCTCACTTTGTGTGGTCTCCTTGCTCTCATACGCAGATTGTGAGCTATTTCCACTCAAGGAAAGGCTACAACAAGGTGGACAAGATGCTCTGTAATCTCTACAAGCCCATTCTCTGGAAAGCTTTAAGTGTACGGATACAGATTTCTAACTGCATACTCGTTTTTTTTAGTATTCTAGTCTAATGTGTTTCCGTTTGATTTTCTTCAGGTTCCAAACTTTGAGGTGCGCGCAAATGCCACTCTGCTTTTCACCGAGGCCTTCCCAGTCCACGACCCGGAGCAGAGCAACAAGAATATAGACGAGGCCGTTCAGAAGCAGCTGGACATGGCAATGGTGAGAACACATTTAAACACACGGACGCACGGACACTGAGCTTTAAAGTGGCGCTGTTACAACCGCCCGGGTCTCATCCTCAGGGCCTCCTCGATGACCCTCATCCCGTCGTGCGCTCCAACGCTACTCTGGGGGTCTGTAAGATCCTGGCCAAGTGCTGGGAGCTCCTCCCTCCCACAATCATCGCAGACTTCCTGAAGAAGCTGGTGATGGAGCTGGCGGTTGACAGCAGCTCCCCGGACGTCCGGTGCTCAGTCTTTAAGGTCAGCGTGTAGTCCTGGAAGATATCAACATGGGGAGCTTCTTAAAGTTAGATTCTTGTCCCGGTTTTGTGATGCCAAACTGTAAAGCGTTCTTTAACTGCACACATTAGGACGACTGGTTTTACTGGCAGTACTCGGGGCATTTAATGACTTGTGCTTTGTGTGTAATGTTCTCCCCAGTGTCTGACTCTTGTCTTGGACAACAGTCTCAGCCATCCAATATTGGAAAAGCTCCTGCCTACTCGCAAGTACAGCCTTCACGACACCTCTGAGAAAGTCCGCGTCGCTTTCCTGGACATGCTGATCAGGGTCAAGGCGGCGCGTGCTGCCAAGGTACTGTGAAAGTGCACTCGGTATTCCCCACACGAACAACGAAGGGAAGCGTATTACTTGAGATGGGGGAAGACATTTATCTGGAACAGAAATGTCTCTAAAATACACATAGTAGCTAGACGGGTGCAAACGTGGAAGTCTACGTGTACGAAGAGGTTTCCTTGTGTACCGCTCTCCAGTTTTGGGACGTGTGCAACCTGGACCACCTGCTGGCCCGTCTGGCTATCGACTCCCAGTCGGTTTCCAAGCGCATCGTCGAGCTGCTCTTCAAGTCCTTCTTCCCCGTCAACGAGCCGGAGAAGGAGTGGTGCCGCCGCTGCGTCACCCTCATCCAGATGAACCCCATGGCGGCCAGGAAGTTCTACCAGCACGCCCACAAACACACGGCCTCCACCAACATAAGTCAGTGCTGTGTCTCTGGAAGCCTTATATTAAAAAAAAAAAAAAAGAACTTTTGCATTTCGCAGTTCGTTCATTGTTTTGTCTTCTCTTCCAGTAAAGCTGATGTTGGCCATTCGCCGCGTCGTGAACAGCTGTATCCAGACTGACTGTGACCTGTCCGAGGTTAACGACAGCAACAAGGAGAGCAGCGCAGTAAGACGGAGACATCAATCAATGAAGATAGTTACTTTATCTCCACAAATTCAACCTTATTACTACTAGTTTCATGTCTTTGAACATGGAAAGTTGTGGTATGAGCCGTGGAACGGGCAAAATCCATACAAAAGGTTGATATTAACGGTATTTAGTCACGATGAAATACGTTACTGAAGCTACATAGTTTGTCTGCTTGAATCCTTTTTGTTTCTGTTTGATCATATTTGGTCCAGATGAGATGGAAACTGCTGCGTGTCTGAGTCCCTGATTGTGATCCCAGCAGGCGGAACCTCTGCTGGGGAAAGACATGGCCGTCGTGTCCGGTCTGCTGGAGGTCGTGGTCATCCTGTGGAGGAGCGTCGAGAAGGTCCTGAAAGAAAACAAAGAGGCCCAGAAGTACACTGTTGCCAAGTTTGGAAATGTCATGGCCAAGTATTTCCAGGCCTTTGAGGTACTTCAACCTCCCACCGTGCTGTTTTTCTGCCATCAATTAAGTGTTACTGTAAAACTTTCTTGCTTTGTGTTTCCCAGGACGAGCGATGTACCGTTCCTCTCATACTGCTGGCCTCATTCATGCCCCCGGCTGCAGTTCCCACGTTCAGGTGAGCTGCAGCCGCATCGCCTCGTCCTCTCGTTCCGCTGTTGTTGTTGTTTTCGCTGTCTTAAGCCAGTCTCTCTCTCTCTCTCTCTCTCGTCCCGCTCCCAGCTGTGGCGTCCTGTCCAGACTGAGGAGGATGGACTCGGGAGCAGTGCCAGCGCAGTACGGCCAGCTGTTGGACTGCATGTGCAGCTGGGGCCAGGCCGCTTACATCCTGGAGCTCGTCACCGACTGGCTCACCGAGGCTCTGCCCAAGCAAGGGGTCAGTCAGCGAGACACCGAAGGGCAGAATTATCTGATTGGGTTTCTCCGTGAGCATCCCTCGTCGCTCTTTATAAAAAGTCTTCTTCCTTTTTAACTTCAGGACAACACCAAACGGAAGGTGCGTATCCAGGTGACGGTGGAGGCCAAACCAGACCTGGCCCTGGCTTACCTGGAGTACCTGTTCAGCCACACGCTCACGCGGGAGGGAGTGCTGGCTCTTGGGCCTCAACCTCTGAAGCAGCTCCATACCGTTCTCGGAAGCTGGAGGGTACGTTGGATGTTATTCATCAGTGTTGGATGTTTAAACAGACCCCCTGCTCGAATATATTCATCTTCAGCATCTATACCGAGAGTAGATCAATGTATTTTCAATATCTGTCCCAACAGTCGGTGCTGAACACTCACCTCAGCCCCGCCACTGAAGATCCCAAAAGTCCCGGTGTGGAGACGGCGCTGAAGGTCTTCGTGCATCACGGACGTCTCGCCGCGCATCTGCGACACGCCGTGAGTTTCTACGTTTGCAGCCATTGCTGCTCGTCCCGTTTGATCCCTTTTTAAAAAGATGACGCCCTTTTGTTTCTGCCCCAGTCCCCAGAGGGTCGAGACTACCTGCTCTCTCTGGAGCACGTGGCAGCGTGGGTAGCTGAGAGGGTGCTGCCCCTCCTGGCTAAACGTACCAGCGATGAGGAAGAGGAGGAGGAGGAGAAGTTGCAGCCACTTGCTGCAAAGATAACAGAGGTGAGCTCTATTGTTACTAACTTAACATTAAGCCGACTTCCATGTTTTCAGTACAGGACTGTAGACTGGGAAACGGCCACGAAAAAAGGATTAATTGAGCCCGAAAAAACACGTGTCGGGCATATATTACTGTATATTGAGCTTTGCCCGACTGTCATTAGTGAAGCCGGAATGACTTGCTGAATGTGCAGGTCTGCGTTAAGCACCGGCACATAAAAATGTGTTGAAGTGAATTATGTCATATCTTTCACCATAAAATGTGACGACCTCAAATAGAAACCCAAGAGCTCTCGGTGTAAGACAATCGTAGTATGTTTGTGATACTTGTTAATGGCCTCTTTACCGCGGCTGTTGGCGGCACAGTTGTGTCGTTATCCAAAACATTGAGTTCTCTTTGCCTCCTGCTTCCAGGACTCTCGGTACATTTAGCCTCCTCATCACACGCTCGTCTACATGCCGGCTCGAGCTCGTACCGCCGCACTGAAACGGGCTCATTTTCTTTTATTCGTGACGTTATTGTCTCCCGCCTGTCACCACATGACTGCTGCTGAACAGGAACCTGTTTCAGTGCCCGTCTTATGAATGCTGTAGCTCCTGCAGGCCACCAGCGAGCATAGAAACCAACTGAAACGTAGCTCCACAATAACTCGGCCTCCTCTCCATTCATCGTGATAATGATGATGATGCATTTCACCAGAGTTTCCTGTCGGTGTGCCGAGACGTTCTACTTGTGGGTTTGGCCGACGAGACGTTCAAGGGTCAAATCCTCCACTTGTGCTCGCTCACCCTCCTCTCAGGTGAGTGTTTCAAATGTCTTCTCCAGTGAAACATCCAGCGAGGGTGCTAGAACAACAGTGAGCATCACGCTTCTTCACAAACCATGTGTTCTCCCCTCGTGTGTCCAGAGGCCGGCTACCTGTGTATTCCTGCGGTGCTGCTGATTTTGAAGGAGGTGGCGGACGGCTACGCACCCGAGGACATCAAGCACCACCCGGCTCAGGAGCAGCAGGAAGCTGCAGCCACTGTTGTTCTGGGTGTGGTGGCCAACATCTTCCAGAAGATTGTAGAGCTCCTGGCTTGCCGTCTTAGGAAGGAACCGGAGGAGGGAAAACAGGTACGCAGACTCCAAGTGTGTTGATTTATGTCTTCTGTCACTACCTTCTGTTGGACATAAACTACACTTGTTTATTTCTTCATCGCACCTGTTTTCTCTCTAGTTGTCGATACATCAGATGTTTTCTTATTTATTTTTTATAACAGGCTGTCAACAGGCAATGGTCCTGAGTTGCTCTCAGTATTCCAGCACCGTACAGCGTTCTCCTTTTTAGACTTTTTTTCCCCCATTCTTGTATTTCTTGTGTTGAGAATATCTCCCTCTTTGTGCTCTAGCTGTGTCAGTCAGCCGTTCCCGGCCTGGCGGACTTCCTCCAGGCGGCACAGACGTGGGACAAAGCTCCTCTCGGCGGGGTCTTCTCCACTCTCTTCGCCGTCATCGTCGTGGAGAAGAGACATCTGCTTCAGAAGGTTCGACCGACCCGCCGGAGCGTTTGTCTTTTACCAATATACATCGCGCACGTCCTGAACGATGACGTGCTCATGTTTTCTTTTTTTTTTAGATTACCCATCCTGAAGAGGTGATCACCCCAGAGTCAGTGGAGGACATGCCTCCTCTGTCCAGCGTCCTGCTGTCTGTCATCCTCAAATCGTCGTCTCTCACCAGGTGCACATCCTCCGTCCACTTTTCTCTATGAGTGCACTGAATGTAACACCGATAGTTTTGTTTTTGAACGTGTCCTTTAGGGCATTTCTGACGGAAGTGAGCTCGTCCTGCGACTCCGAGGCCATCGTCAGTCTGACTGAGATGGCCGCCGTCCTGCACGTCTTGGCGGTCATAAGCCACGGTGAGTTTACGTGACATGAATTTAGATTTGGAGTCATTAAAAAGAGCAGATCAGACGTAATGTTTTGCTCGTAAAGATAAATCACAGTTTGTTATATGTGACACTTTTAGCGGGGCAGTCTAAAGCGGGTTTGAAGAGCGCCGCCACATCTGTCCAGCTGCAGATTCACAAACACGCGGTCGCATCTGAAGACGCCAGAGACATCCAGAGGTTAGCGGGGAGGGACACGAGACACTTGTGATGTGTTCTTTAGATCAATAAAGTCATTGATCTTTGGTGTATGTGATGACTAACCTTCCCCTCCTCCCGCAGGCTTATCTATGAATCTTCGATGAAGACCTTGAATGAAATTCTGGATTCATGAGTTGACCTGTTCGATGTGTAATATCTGCTTCACCTTTGTATTTCACGACGCTGAGGAGAGAGCAGTATAACGTCTGCTGTGCTGTTTGTACAGACTTTCAGTTGCTGGCAGACGAGAATGACAAACAATTAAATATTTCAACTCCACTGACCGAGCTTTTTAACATCAATATGCTTTGGATTGAAACCTGAAGCTGGGGACGAGTGACGAGTCTGTTCGCATGTTTTCCCAGATTGGCGCCGCTTCTCTTTGTTTATTTATTTCTTGACGGCACACACTGCTCAAGTCTCGTCTCTCAGGCTTTGTGCATTGAAAATACACTTTCTTAGATTGAGTGGTATTCTTCCTCGAAGAATAATTTTTTTTCTTTTTTTTAACAATTTCATATAAAACACATGTATATTGTTTTCATGTCTCACTGTCTATGTTCATGTATCTGTTGGTCTGTTACCTGTAGAATAAAACGATCCGCATCAATCAACCTGAACGTGACGGTTGTTTCTTTCTCAGGCTGCACAGCGGTTTGCTGAGTAATAGCAATGAATCATCTTCTCTCTCTTTATTCTTAAAGAGGAGCGGCTCCTCCTCAGAACTCGCATGCTGTTTTCCTTTAATCAATGTGTGATTGTGCAAGTAAACATCACTGTTCTGCAGAACGTAGATAACATTTTGATTATTCATTCCTATTTAAAATAAGTGTGTTGGATTGATTGCAAGTCTCATTTTTAAGAGCCTACATTTACTAGATTTGGTCATTTGATCATGTAATCTGCTGTGGTGGAAAGTAACTAAGTACATGTACTTAAGTGTGGTACTAAAGAGCATTTCTTAGGTACTTGATTCATTTCAGAGGCAAATGTACTTTTACTCCACTGCATTCATCTGTTTGCTATTGTTACTTGCAGATTAAAATTTTACACACAAAACATAATATCAGTTTATAGAATATGTATTAATACTTTTATTCAAGTGAATGTATTAAGATCACTAGATCAGGGTTTAAAGGGACTATTATAACAGTTATATTGGCTCATGAGTGGTACTTTGTAGTTTATGCATTTGTATCACTGAGAGATGGATATAGATAGATGGATGAATATGTGTGTATTTATATTTGTGTGTGGAACCTTTTTATCTTTGTCAAGTTAATAAGATGAGCCAATTAATCCAAACGTCTTGTAGCAGTTTATTGTGGCATATGTGGACCTTTTTTTTGGTTTATTTGTGTATGTCTAGGTATTGGTTTGTTTGCACTTGTGCTCTAAAAATCACTATACTAATAACAATAAATCACCCCCCCAAAAAAAAACTATAATAACATGGAGTTTTATGTATTTTTTGGCATTTTCGCCAAAATCAAAATCTGCAACGGTACATTTATTTTTCTCAGGCAAGCTAATAAGAAGTAACCTTCCTTATGTGTTTTTTTGTGTCGGTTTTCTGGTGTTGCTGCTCTCCGGCAGTGATCATCCTTCCCTCTTTCATCCATGCGTCCGGGGCGCTGTTTCGAGCTGCGCGCATCATCCCTCCTCACCATGTGTGTGTGCTTGACGTCAGAAACTTAGGAGGGGCTCCTCCGTGAAGCTGCTTTTTGCCGTTTGTGGTGCTGAAACAACGCCTGTGTTGTGTTGCCATTTAGCGGTATTTCATTTTACCCCCCCCCCCCACCACCACCACCCCCCCCTCCTCCCCCGTTTCTCCTCAAACATGCCTCTTTAGACCGAGTGTCGTCCGAGCAGCTCACCCCTGAGTCGGCGTTGGTCACGGTGTGTTAGCGGAGGTGTGCGATGGATTAGTAGTTCTGTGTTTAGGCAGCAGCGGCATGGATTCACCGTGGTGTCCCATCCTCTTCGCTGCATTGGCTGTCAGCCTCTGCTCCTCACCTGCACTCGCTGACAGAAAATTTGGTAAGCAATTGTGTTTAATTTTGTCCCGTTATTGTTATTACAAACCAATAACCCTATTCTAGGCCAAGTGTTGTGTAAACTGTATAAACTGCCCGGGGTGCTAAGTCCACCTGAGTGGCTCGGTTTTAGCTGGGGCGTTTAAAACACACATTGCAAAAGTTGTTTTGTATTATAGTTTATTGTTGTGCTATTATTGTCTTGCTATTGCCTAAACTTGTGTTTGTGCTTTGGTGTGGCTGTTTGGATGAGATATGAAGATCCAACTGGAAAAGTTACATAATCTATCAAGGCCCAATGCATGAAATGTTTACTGTGAGACTTATGCAATGAACCACGGTATTTATCTTAAACTGCCAGTTTCATCAAAACACAAGAAAAACGACAACTTTTGCAGCCAATAATGAGTTTTGCCTGCAGATTGATACGCTGTAACTACAATAATGCATGTTAGATATGGCTTTAATGGCTTTTATACCCATATAAATGACTCTGCACATGCCCTTAAGGAACATGCAATTTTAAATCCACTTCAATATTTAATGATATCCTATGCCTCCTCATGAAAGGGGCATCTTTCATGCAGCCCTGTTTCATTTGCAGGCCCGGTTGTGTTGTCATTATACCCTTGATTCGTTCTTACCTCAGTCACTACACTGTCATTTGACAAAGTATGGCGCATGTCCAAAGTACGGCATATTAGAGAAGCCACTGGGATAATTGTGTCCTTTGGTGAGACAGAAAGTGATTAGAGGCCCTGATTTTACTGTTTCAGGTGTGTGTGTGTGTGTTACCACCTCCAATTTACACCTGTAATCACACTTACTGGATCTGCAGTCAGACCACACGACAGTAACTTTATAATGAGAGGCAAATATAGGTCTGAGGTTGGCACTCCTGCTCTGTGATGATTCATACAGGCACCGAGCTGCAGCAGCATATTCTTTATATTTAGAAGCAGAGCGTGTCTATCCGCTGTTAATTATTCATTTTTTATATTCATACGTTTAATCTTATTGGCTATAAAGCCAGCTAACATAATATAGAAAGGACAAAACTTGTGATTTGACACATGGGTTAATTTATGCGTACAACACTTGTGAATGAGTCAGTGTTTATTCCCAGGGTGCATTTCTCTCATTGAATTCTCAGCATGTTTTTCCTCCGTGTGCCCAAGAGGTCTCCATTGTCGGCGTGTGACGGGGAGTTAGAGGTGGTTATTGTTTTTAATGAGTCCCACTGCGGATTCCGCTGTGTCATTGGAAAGCTTGGGTTCAAGGTGTGCTGCTGTCATGTATATCTATTATCTATATATCTAATAACAGTGCATATATATATATATATATTATGCATGGGTGTGTTTGTGTGGTGGGGAGCCAGCGAGCGCGTGCTGTGTGTGGGTGTTTATGTCCTGCCTGTCTGAGAGCACATGAAAGTCAGACGGGGAGAAATAAGTCTGCAGCTGCACGCTCTGATTGGGAAATTATTGAGCTGCAAAAAAAAAAATGTAATGGGCGGTGTGAATTTGTCCCCTGTGCATGAGACTAGAAACATGGAAACTTTTCAATTTCATAGCGCCTGAAAATTAGTGTCATCTCTTTATCCTTTTTGAAATATTTAATGCACTTCAACAATCGCCCACGCTTATTAAGAGTTCACGGAATTTGACTTTTTAATGCACAAGCTCTTGTGTAAGTGCAACAATAATAAAGATAATATTGGGTTTAACCACATATTTGGTCAAATTGAGTC
Organism: Lycodopsis pacificus; assembly: GCA_028022725.1. Classification (NCBI taxonomy): domain Eukaryota; kingdom Metazoa; phylum Chordata; class Actinopteri; order Perciformes; family Zoarcidae; genus Lycodopsis; species Lycodopsis pacificus. The sequence continues at coordinate 16,289,464 of CM051704.1, read as the reverse complement.
ACAGTAAGAATAAATCTCATCGGTTTTACTTAATAAACAATTTTTTTTGTCAAAACAGTTTCCAGAATCGTCACAGAGAGATCTTGGAGATCTAGTTTAAGCTAGCAGGGGAGATAGCCACGGCTAGCCTTTGCTAAAGCTACAAGGTTACCACCTGAGTTCTCTAAATGATCTATTTTGATCAGCTAACATCTTGGTAATCCAGTGTATTATTCCACATAGCTGCATGAGATGGTAGTTAAATCCACTCATGATGGAGATAAAAACCTTTTCTGTGCTTTCATGCTGGGGTGACTCAACAACCAGCCTTGAGACCAGCGCCTTGAAGCCAGGCATAATTCAAAAGCATGCTTGAGAATGAGCCAAAGGGTGGTATTGCTACCAGTGGGAGGTGTTTGACAAATCTAACAACACTGTAACGTGTTAATCATGTCATAAAATACATCCTGGAAGGCTGTGTGAAGGTGGTCTTCTGACGAAAGAGGGGAAAAAGGATGGCATTAAATCGAGGATTGGAATCTATTCCACTAAGCTTTATTTCAAGAGTGCATTAAGGTTAATACCCTGTCCACACTAAAATTGGAAGAATATCATTTGAATAATGAATTAATTGACTACCGGAGAGCACTCTGCCAATGGAAAATTTGCAGAAATTGATTTGGTTGCACATTAACACTCGAGCGCTTTACAATCAGTGTTGCTACGAGGCCTGTTGTTAAAATTCTGATCAGCATCTCTTCTCTGTTTGCAGAGGTTTGGCAGCGTCCTGAATCCCAATAAGAACCACAGTGAAAAGCCTGTAGTCACTGACAGGCAGCCGTTCTCCAGCTGCAAGTTCATGTTTTACTAGCAAGAGAAACACTTCCAGCAAGTTTGTTGAACAGCTAAAATAGAGAAATATCAATCGTAATAAACCACAAGTTATTAAGTTTTGAATAGCTTTCTGGGATTTAATGAAATGAAGACATCAATCCAACTCCCACCAGAGTGTTGGCCCTATTCTAATCGTGCATTCACAAATCTAGCAAGAACAGGGAGTTCAGACTCGTATAATATGTCTCAAAAGTGAGACTGCATGAAAAAATACGTAATCGCACCACATTGATCGTGTTGATTACTAAAAGCCTGGTGTAGCATTTGCAACAGACTCAAAGGATTCTCTCAGCTCACCGAAACCCCGCTCTAGAAATGACTGAAGGGAAAGAGTGCTGTATGTGTGTATTGATGGATAAAGATATGTGACGGCTTCGCTTATCTCCAATATGTACATGGAGACGTTGTCCTTTAAGGCTGTGCTGCGGGGTCTTTTCATTATGGCTGGCTATCGGCAGCCATCTTCGAATATACCCAGACAAGTTAGATTTGATTCGCAGTCTGCTGAGCTTTATCTATTTTTGCCGCGGGCCTCTGTCTTCCTATGACTGGTGATATCGCCTATCTTACAGTGGTTATCAATCATTTGAGAGGATTGAAATGTGCTCTGACATGAGGATGGGCATTTTACAACTGTGTGGATTATGATGGTGGTGTATATCCAAGGGAGTTTCGACATCTTGCTTCGCTGGAGGTGCTTTGTCTTCATCATGTGATTCGTGTGGTTTGTGTTGTCGTGTTATTTCCTGAGTTGCTCGGACGCTCCCTGTCTGTCCCAGGAGAGCAGCCATTGCTATGTGGTTCATCCTGGGAGCGAGCTTACTGTAGTTTACATAAGACAACATTGAGGCTGAGAAGTGTGAGTATTTATGTGAAAGGAGGGAAATGGAAGAAATATAAGTGTGTATATATATCAAATCATTAATCGGTCTCACTTTTAGTTGGTTGATCTGTGCCAGAATAGGATTGGAAACAAGCATTTACAGCCATTCTAGCGGCTGTAAATAGTAAACAGTGTTTTGAGCTAAATGCTATATTTGGCATGCTATATGCTGACAGTGACGTTGTTAAAATGCGGATCATCTTACAAAATTTTTGCCCATTAACACTAAACACAGAGCATATCGGAGGTTAGTGGGACTGGTGGTATAGTTTTGTGGACTTTTGGCAAATTAATATTTTGATTTGATGATGCCGCTAGAGGAAATGTGAATGGATCATCAAAGTAATCTCATTCATCCCGATGGGGACATGAATGTGTGTACCGACTTTCATGAAAAACCCCCGCAAATGTCAACCTCATTGTGGCGCTAGAAGAAAAGTCAGGCAATCGCCAAAGTCTGTAGGATTCATCCTCTGGGGACCACGATCCGTCTGTACAAGATTTCATGGCAATCCATCCAATAGCTGTTTAGATATAAGATTCTGGACCAAAACAGCCCAACTCTGCCATCCCTTGAGCTCTAGCAAGGACAAATCCTTCAAGTTCAACTGTGTAAACTCACAACCAGATCAAACCAGCTCTCTGATTAATGAAAACTCTCATTTCTAAAACAACTTGAAGGCTGTCTTAAACCCTAATCATAGTTAAAGTAAAAACCGATTCAAGGATACAAAACTAAGAGGACTGCCAAAACAAATAAAGCCCTCCGTGGTGTCTCAGCAGAGGTCGCAGTGCATTTCTCTTATCTCTTCGGACGTCCGTCATCTTGACTGAACTGGTGAAGGGTCAGCTATAGTGTCGGCCTTCAGTTCAGACTGTGTTGACACTTTGGATGTGGTGCTTTTCTATATTTCACTAAAAGGCTTCGACTCATCCATTAAATGGCAAACTACTCATTGGATGAGATGTTATGGTGCAACACGGCCCTACTACAGCATTTGGTGTGTTGTTTGCAAAGCCTGTTTTCCCTAAATTAATAAGGTCAACAGCTGCAGCATTCGATGCGGGTTTAATTGGTCTAACGTCAAGATCGTCCGCTATCATCTGTGGTTGAATGTGATCTATATGCCTATCGATTCTAACTGATAAACAGTTAAGCAACCTCTTCTCAGCTGCACTGAACCAACACACAGCTGCTGCGGCCTTGTAGACTGATACGCTATTCATGAAGTGTTGCTGCGTTTCAAAATGCACGGGGAATATATACATATATATACGATTCTTCAGTTCATTTCAAAGTTGCAGCCTTCTAAAGAGTAAGCACCGACTCTCCGACACAAAGCAGGCTGTGTATTCCTGGCTTGGGATGCTGCCACGGCTGGTGCGATAACAGACGAAGTGCGATGTTTCTCTGTGACTCAACAGATGCTCGGAGGAGTGTGTTGGCTTTGAGTGGTTACCGAGACGAGGGAGTGGGAAGCAAAGCGGCTGGCTGCGCTTCTGTGTCTTTCCCCCCCCCCCCCCCGACAAATGTCAGCGGCTCTCGAGAGGAAGGAAGTCGGAACTGTGTCAGGTAGACGCGTCGAGGCGATCCATCTCGTTATTCTCTCGCCTGCTTCGATTCAAGGTGACGATATTCTGGGTTAAGGAGGAAGAGTGCCACCAGAGAGGCAAGGGAAGGTTGTGAGGACTGCTCTCCTTTTACCCATCTACATTAAATTACATTTCAGGAGAGGCTTTTTACTCATTGGAGACTTGTCAGCTGTAAAAAGTACGATGCACAATATGTTGGTTAAATAATTCCCCCACTTGTATATACAGTAGCAGTGCACAACACTTTCTCCCCTCGCCATATACCCGAGCTTCAACGCTCGTGACTCAGCATCCTCGGGCATTACAAGGGAGGTTCAACGGCCCTTTTCGCAACTGTTTCCTCCGGTTCAAATCATACGGCGCTCGTAAAGAGGCCAGTGTGAAGGTTGCCTCTGCGTTGCAGAGCCGAGGTATATAATGAGGACAATAACACGGTAACGAGGATTCTGAAGGCTGCGAGTCGAGCGCCAGAATGAATCTATACACGATCTCTGCTGCGATTAACGCAGTAGTGCGTCTGCTCCGTGTTAGGCGGATGCTGATTAATACTCCAGACCATTTCTCAGTGCAGCAGGGAGACAGAATGACTGTTGGGAGGAAGCAAGGCGAGGGAACGATGCTGAAAATCTAATAGCGGGAGGTGTTTTCCTATTTTTGCGAATTTGGTTTGAAACGTAGTCAATAAATCGTGAATTTTTAGCTTAGCACCTACGTGATGTGCTTATAATTCATCTTTTTTTTTTTACTTAAAGTAACATCTCCATTGGCCAAATCCATCCCAAAAGGAGACATTTTCATGAAATCTTTCTGTTTAATATACATTAAGTACCCAAACTACTTTTCAGTTTATCTGTATAAGATGTCAGTTGTGTCTAATATTTGGATATTCCAATGCAGATATTCAACTTAGCACTGGGTGACAATAATATGTCAGGAGTGCAGTTTTAGATGTTTGATCGGCTGGAGGAAAGCTCTTCATACATACAATTGTGGACGACAGAATTGTAACGAATCATCCATTAATCTAAGCAAGAACAAACGTTGTTTTAATTCTATTAAAACGCTGTGCTTTATGAGAAAAAGTCTGTCAGTGAAAGAGACACAACTGATGGGTTTGCGGTTCCCTGAGTGATGAGCAGTGGTCTGAGTGGGTAGAAGTGTGGATCCAGTTTCATGCTGAAGGAGTTCCCAAATGGCCCTCGATCTGATTTAGGTACTTCACTCCGCCGGTGATGCAGCCGAGCAGTTTTCACTAAGAGATATTAAATTACCAAACGCAAACAAGAATGTCCCGAGTGCAGCTGCATTTGAATGTTTAGTTTTCATCCGTCGGGAAAGTAGGACCCAAACACTTTTGTGCGACCTGCACTTCAAATGAGGTCCAACTGATAAACCTTGTACTCCATCTGGAGGAGTCGAGATTTCCCTCGTGTGCCGGGTTGTGTTGGTTCACTTTGAGCTCCTCGGGAGGAGGACGCTTGGCTGTTTGACTTAACACTTAAACGGCCAATCACACCTCAGAAGAGGGGAGAAAATCAAATGTCTGAATCATTCAACGCGGGTCAGACGAAAGGTCAAGCCGGGCCTATTTCTGGGTCCTCCGCTGCCGTCTTTAATTCATGGCCGCTGTCTGGGCTGTCACCGAGAGCTGGCAGCTGAGTGACTGAGAGCGACCTGCCTGCCTGGGAATTGTTAGACAAACTCTCTGGAAAAACGGGTGAGAAATGTGTTTAGTTTCACGCCTCTGGACGTCAGGTTCTCTCATCCATCAAAGTTACCGCAAAGCTCCTACTAATTACTCATGTTTTTAAAATAACGTATGACGTATTCTCTGATGCAATACATTTTGCGGAGAGTTAGATCAGAACGTGTCTACAATATGAAAGCTACCGCCGAAGCCGGCAGACCCAGGCTAGCTGTTTCCCCCTGCTTCCAGTCTTTGTGCTAAGCTAAGCTAACTGGCTGTTGTGTGTTGCTTTATATTCAGCGCAAAGTCATGAGAGTAGTTTCGATCTTCTCGTCTCGCTCTCAGCAAGAAAGAAAATAAGTGTATTTTTCTGAAAGTGTCAAACTTTGCCTCTATGCACAAAAATTGATCTGTGAAATAATACAAGCCTCAACGGTAGCGTAGCTCGTGGTCATTTTGTGGTGGGAAAATGGATTGTTAAAGTGTTTCACCCCAGAAAGGTTTCCTCATGAAATGTCGGTGCACAGGATGTCACGGCATTATTTAAACTACTGTAATAACAGCGTCTTGTCATGTCAAGATGAAAAGTGCACGAGGAGTGTATGAAAACATTGAGCTACCATTGCTGAAATGTGAAGTGCAGCTCTTGACAGGAACAGACCTTTTCGGAGCAGACAAAAGCTGGGAGCCATCTTTAATTTCAGCAGGAGAGCGCCTTAATGACACAAGCTGTTTAAATCTGCGGACACGGTGTCAAGCCGATGCTAATTTGCTTGCAGGTGATGTTCTTCTCGGCTGTCCTTGCTCCAGCCGCGCTGCCTTTTTCAATTCACTTTTATTGCCGCTGTCACCCGCTGCACTGTTCTGAAATGGCTTTTTTGGCTGGCAGTACAGGTGTGTGAGTGTGTGTGTGTGAGTAAAAATGAGTCAGGTGTCCTTGGTCGCAGCTTATAATTATAATAAAATATATGTCGGTGGCCCCAGAGAGTGAGTGAAATATGTCCTAAACTGCAGCCGGCTCTGGGAGTGGCTGTCCTGGCTGCCAGAATTCCCAGCATCCTCCTTGGCCCCTCAGACATCACAGATGGTTTCCCGGCACCGGCCAACCACCTGCGAGGGGAAAGTGAACGATAAAGTCTCTGACTTCTTGTTCAGCCTCGGGTTGAGCCTCATCAGGACATATTCAATGTTCCAGGCAAGGTCGATAATGTACACGTGGAGCTTATCTGAGATATTGATGTGGTTATATCATTTTCTAATGAGAAACACTCTGTCATCCTAATGTAATTGCTTTTCCTTAAATGACCTTAGATGAGCTTTTCCCTTTAACACGCTCCTCTCTGATGTCACGCCCCCGAGGGTAGACGCCCATGTTGTTATGTCCCTGACACGCCGCGTAGCTGAGATTTTAACATAAGGTGAATTGTGTGTGTGTGTGTGTGTGTGTGTGTGTGTGTGTTAATCCTTGCTTACTTACTTGCTGCCCTTAATAGCAGTCTGTGGTAATAAGGCAGGCAGGGGGCGTCATTGGAAAATGTTTCTCTGCTACAGTAGCTGTGAAGAGAGGCTTTTGAGAGGTTTAGGCCACACAGTTAATTAATTCAAATTCTTGCATGCATTTCTGGAAGTGATTTTATGCAAAACCTCTCTAACATATTGCATTTAATCTGCAATGACAGATTGAGAAAAAAACACTGGGAGATCCGTATGGTTTCAGTTCTTTCAAGTATCTCTGATTTCAAAGAATGATGAGAATACAGTAACTACCAGTGAATCTGAAAGCTGCGAACTTACTGCATCCTCCTGGATTCTCCTTGCATACTGTAGTTGTAAATTAGGTCACACTATTTTGGGAGGGGAAGCTTCTGCACATTTACAACACCTGGACTTAGCTCACATCTAGTGCTGCTGCAGACTAAACTCATTATCTATTCATTTGGAATTTATTTTGATGATTAATTGATCGTTAAGTCAAAGAAATCTCAGGAAACAGTGAAAAATGCACTTTTCCAGAGCTGAAGAGGACACTTGAAAATGTATTATTTCATCCAGATGTTTAGTTTACAATAACTTAAAGCTCACAAAGCAGTACATCTTCACATTTGAGAGCCTGATCAATTATCTAGAGCTGCAAAAATCCGTCATTTAAGAATATTTACTCAAAGTATATTCATTCACATGTTGTTTTACACATTAGTAAAAGCAGTTTACTAGTTTCAGCTTTTCAAATGGGACTCTGTGCCGTTATTTGCAGTCTTCTGTGATCGTAAACTAAATATATATTTTTTATGACAAAACAAGTCATTTGAGGATGTCACCGCGACACATTAGGACACGAGATGAAAAATATAGATCACACATTGAACAGGTTTAGTTTCTGTGATTTAATACCAAAAGCACACCCAAAATAATCTCTGTTGATCCACTAAATCCCACTGAGGCTGTTCTTACTCCGACTGACTAGTTTCCCTTTGACGAGCTACTGTGATGAGGTTGACATGGCAACAGAGCATCGACACTCAATAGCAAAGTGTCGCACTTCTTCCGCAAGGTGATTTTCTTTTCTTTGTGAAATGATCGTGTACACAAGACAATGTGGCCGTTCTTTTGTCAGGATGCTTCATTACGATAAAACCCGGACACCTTTTTTTTTTTTGCGACCAGCTTTCTTCTTCAGTCTCGACGCGTCGAGCATCCTTCTGCTTTTTTTCTCCGCCTGAGGTAATCAGCAGCATCCACTGTGATTGCATTTTAATTAGATGGCGCCATTTTAATCATCTCTGGCATGGTGGAGGAGAAAGGGGATGTGGCGTTATCAATTCTATGTCCCTATTACACACACACACAATGTCTGACTCACTATCCTTCATAGGATGCTTCATTTAATGGAAGTTCTAATTAATATTGAGAGCTGACAAGGCCTCCCAGAGAACCTGATGAATTAAGCGAGGCAGTGACGTGGAGGTAAAGTTAAATCGAGTGACGCTAATTGCAGTGTGGTGGGATGCTCGGTCTAGAAGGATGGGATGCTCTTTCATCTTGCAGCTAAATCAATGTTCTTGGTAAAATGTTAAATCCTAATTCATTTGAAGTTGTGTTTCTTTCCTCTTGTTGCTCTGTTTTTGGTCTCCACCTTCGGGCTGGTGATAGCGGGTATTGTGTCTGTCGGTCCGTCCGTTGATTCTCGTGATCGTCATCTCTCAGGACCGTCTGGAGGGAATTTCTTTAAATTTGGCACAAACGTCCACCGTGACTCAATCATGATCTTATACGATTTTGGAGGTCAGAGTTTACAGACCTCACAAATCACATTTCTGGCAATAACTTGATATGTCTAATAGGGTCAAATGAAGAAGTGATGAGCTTTTGGACAGACATGATATTAAACTGCGTTGCCTGGTTGACGGAGGCATAGACCCGTGAGGTGGTAATTCTAGTTTTTTATATAGTGCCGTATAGTATTATGTGTAATATCAATGGGAAGGAGTGTCATCATGGGTCTGCTGGGGCAGGAAGCTGTGGAACAACATAATCTATGGTCCATGTGCGGTTTTAGAGTTATGGTTAACCTGGTTAAGCAAAATGTAGCTTACTCTGTCCATACAAATGAGAATTACAGTGAAGTATGAGTTTCCAGAAAAGCCATTTGTGGTCTTGGTGTTGGAGCAGTAAGTTGTTTCTCTTCAGTTCAGGACGTTCTGTCTTTTAGTTTTGTTCTGTAGAGCTGAGCGACCTTACAGCTCTGTTATGATCCCTCACGCTACATCATCAAATATCCATGTTGCTGACATATTGAAGCCATTACCTCCAAAAGATGTGATTTCATAAAATGTGTCCTCGACCTCCAAACAAAATGGCTGCATGTGGTGTCTGTATAATCAAGTTATCACGCAGACTAGACTTTAATAACGAGAAAAGATTAAAAACGGAATGCCTGAAAAGTTGCCCGTCTCATCCACAGCTGTCCTGATTATCGTTCCCTTCTGTGGGATGAACAGACTTTCCCGACATGTCTCTTCTCATTATGAAAGAGGTCTGACTGAGGCCTCTTCTCCTACTCAGCCCGTTCTTTATTCACGGTCACGAGCTGCTCATTGCTGTCCGTCGAGGCCACCGGGCCAAGAGGGTGCATCCAATCACGTCACTCCTACTGATGAGCTGAAGCAGGGAAATATCAAAGATAAAAGCCTTGATGAAAAAGTGCTGAGGCTTGACCTAGCTCTTTACAGATTGTCTTTCCGTTGCCAACACTGTAGTCTGAGCCTATCGAGAGCTTTTTGAACAAACCCAAATGGCTCATTTCTTGGCTGAAGTTCGGATCATTTCCTGGAGCTTGTTTTGACCCTGAATGTGATAGAAAATAACACGTCAAGAAGAGTTTTCACCCGACAGAATATCTTTTTCTGTGAACGTTTGAATGTTGAGGATCACCTGTGCAGCTCGGCGAGCAGAACAATCAGTCCTCTGCTCGCTGCAACTCCCACGTGTGAAATATGAACACAGGGAACAGCGACCCATAATGCTCCATGCCATCTGCTCATTTATTAGTCTGGAACAGCCAGCCCTGGTCCGAGCGTTACGCAATCATTAATATTCATACAGCGTTCTTATATGGAAACGTTGGGGTATTAGTGTCAGAGACAGGATAGGAGAAGTCGCACTAATTGATGATTGATGGCTCTGCCATTAGCAGCGAGGCCCTCGGCCAGAGTTAATGCAGTACTAAGCTGGATGCTGCTTTCATGGAGCGCTGAAATATTTAGAATTTGTGACATTAGGCTAATTTGGTTCTGCAGTATAGTACATTTTCTGCTCATTTAGTTGTCCATTGTGTATACTGCATTATGCTTATGGTCTCCATTTATACTCATATCAAGGCATTTGTAATGTTTTCCTTGATGCCATTTAAAGTATACCTCCTGGACTGGTTTACAGTCTCTCTCTTCTTCCATCTTCAGTTGACAGTGATTCAGAAGATCAAATTAGGCTGCTGTTAATTTTCGTAAAGGAATAGTTAGACAGTTTGGGATACACGCTTATCTGCGTTCTTGCTGTGAGTTATATGCAAAGATCTCGTACCTGTGTGGTATATTTCAAGCGACAGCCAGCAGCAGGTTAGTTTAGCTTAGCATAAAGACTGGAAACAAGGGGAAACAGCTAGCCTCCCTCTAGCCAAGGGTAACAACACCACGAATTGTAATTTTTACCTTTTGCACTGATGAAACAAACAAGATATTAATTAATATCTTTAGAGGTGCTGGAGGGTTTTGAATGAATGAATTTTATTTATAGAGCGCTTTTCACACACGTGACATCACAAAGTGCTTAACAGAGCAGACATTTAAAAGCATAAAAAACACAATGTGACCCTAGGGTCAATAAATTACACACACAGAGAAAAATAAAAAATAATAAAAATAATAAATATATATATATATATATATTTATATAATAAATATAAATAAAAATGTAAAACATATTTTAGTTTTGTTACTTTTTGACAAGGCTAGGCAGAGAGGGCTAGCTGTTCCTCCCAAACAGCAGCTAGCAGCTAACAGCTGGCTGCAGCTTCATCTTTAACAAACAGATGTGAAAGTGCTATCAATCTCATATAACTCTCAAAAAGAAAATAAATGAACATACTTTCCAAAATGCCTAATCATTTCAGTCAATTCGTTTTTTGATTCATTAATTATTTATTGTTCAGATCAAATATCCTTAAATGTGTCCTATTCAAAATGCTTGTTTTATCCAACTAGTAGCAAACAACCCCAAAGTATTCAATCTACATGATATAAAGAAGAGAAAAGCAGCAAATGCTTCCTTTTGAGAAGCTGGAACAAGTTCATTTCCGTTTGAAATATGACCTAAGTGATTCATCGATTCTCAAAATCTTTGTAGATCACCTTTAAGAGCATCTATTAATATGTCTTGTGTCTCACTCTCTCTCTCCTCCAGGTTGCCTGTTTGAAGACGAGCTCTGTTCACCGTATGAGTTCTGCGTCAATGGTAAGTCAGACCCAGAGAGTCATGTGTACGCCCACCACACCTCATTACATCATCGACCCAGCGCAGCACTCGCCGCTATTTTGAATCATTCGGGGCTTTATGGAGAGAAAGATCGTCATTGGAGAGCTTGCTCACAGCATTTTGTACCAGCTCAGTTTAGACATATGAGTCATGTTTAAGTAAAGCATCAAAACATCTGGGAGCCAGGCTGCAACAGCAAGAAACAGCACAACATAACTATTCATCATTTAATTCATCGAACTACCAAAGCTTAGGATCAATACCAGGATGTTTCCCCTTTTTATACGTCGAGGTTCACCCGAACCGCAAATTGTCACGACCGCATCTATGAAACCATCTCGTCGCGGAGGATGGATGTGTCTGTGTCAGTTGTTTCCATGACAATGTGTCACCTGATGAATGGAGGGGAAATATCGGGGCTTTTCACAGCGTGGCAATCAGCAGAATCACACACAGGGAGGGGGTTGGGGGGGAGGGGGGGGCTTCAATTTTTAAAAGGGGATTCATAGCATGTCGATATCGAGGATCGTCTTCACGAGAGAGCCGTCGTGAAAGGTTAATGTATTCTCCCGTAGAGGAAGGCTTCGGCACCATATGGTTCTTACGTGCACACTGGAGATCCACATCCATCCCACTGCGTGCTTGTTTTTGAATGATTGCATGCCCGCGCTTTGAGGTTGTTCGTTTTGTTTGCTTGCTTCATTTACTTTCTGCAGATTCGTCATACAATCAATTTCACAAACAAGATGAAGCCAGCGAAGGGAGCTCGTGCTCGTTGGCAGACAATAGAATTACATGCAAAACATGATGTGACCTATAGGAGACAGCGTGCAGTAACAAACAAGACAAGCAATGAAAAACAGGACAAGAAACCGTTTGTATATTAATACATCAATAAGAGAGGAGGATGAAAAATACATGAGATTATTATGTTTAGTGTCTGGGTGTCTCCCTAGTTACAGTATGTGAGTGACTTGATTTTTTCATTTGTTTATTACTAACCTGTGTATTTACAGATATCAATTCATTTTCATTATTGATTATTTACTCTCGTAATCAGTCAATGATTTTGTCTGTAAGATGTTCAAAAATTGTGAAAAATGCCAATTGTAATATCCCAGAGCTTTATGTGATATCCACAAATGACTTTGTCCAATTAACAGCCCAGAAGCCAAAGATATTCAATTTACTCTTATATCTTTATGTCAAAATAGTTGTTGATTCCGGATGAATCAATCACTAAATGTTCACCAAAGTGCTTTGCAGAGAGACGCCAACTACAGTCAGATAAATACACAAAAATCCTCGGGGTGGGAATCGCCAGAGATCTCGCGATACTTGGGTCACGATACGATACTATCGCGATACTTCGACATTATCGCGATACTTCGGTATTATCACGATACTTTCACGATACTGCGATATTCTGAGTATTGTGATAATATATATTGCGATGTATTACTTTTTTCAACTTCAAATTATGTCCCCAAAGGAAAACTGTGTCAACAACATGTTTTATCTGAGTTCTTTCTCTGATGTCTCCATCTTTGTTTCGACCAACTTCCTCCCAATCACGCAAGCAGACCTCTGCTGACCTCACCAGAAAGCAACTCAGCACCATCTAGTGGACTGAGAAAGCAATTGATTTTATTATTATTTTTTTTTAAATAGTTTATATAATAAAGTATCGATACTTGGCGTCCGTGTATCGATATAATATCGCCACGCAAAATATCGCGATACTATGCTGTATCGATTTTTTCCCCCACCCCTAAAAAATACACTGGAGCTACATTCAGCGCACAGACATGAGAGCGGTAGCTTCTCACCTAACTATTGTTTAAAGACGGGTTTCAAAGAGACCTGTTGCCGGTGATATGATAAGATCTAATAGTGCGTTTTTAGATTCGCTGCAAGTTAGAGAAGCAAATTTGGAGATCTCTAGCCTTATTTCCATATTAACCCAGTTTAGGAGGAAGGAGGAGGCAGCGCAGAAGGGAAATATAAAAGACTTTAATTACACAGTATGCATTGGTACAGAGGAGAGTGTGTAGCTAATAGAGGGAAATTGCTGACACCTCGACAGAAATCCCCCAGAGGCACAGCGGAGGGTCGTGGTGGGTGTGGAAGATCCATATCACCTCAGAATATCCCGCACAGCTATGACCTGGATGGTCATTTCTTTTCCCCCATCTTTTCATCTTCTCATTGTCTATTTTAGTCCTATATCACGCTCACATCATCCCTCTCACGCTGAAATATAATTACAGGCGCTGCGCTCGATAAAGGCAAATATATACAGGCGAGAATGATTAATGTTCTACGTAATATGCAAGTAATGAGACCTTATTTAGTTGCTTCATAGCCCTCCGCATACATTAGATTTACGCTCCGTCACTCTCCGTCGGACTCCTGATGAGCAGCAGCAGCAGCAGCAGCCGCCGCGCAGACAGAGGGATGAGTGGGAGTAACTAGGTCTGCCACTTCAACTCTCCCCCTGGTCCCTGAAGCAGTAACCTGGTTTATTCTGGGCGAGGCCGACCGTGCTCTTCCTCACCCGTGCTGTTGCCATGCAAAATGGCGGACGGGGAGAGCTGCTCTCTGTGTGGTGTCGATCAGCACCAGTTTGTAACCAACTGCCCTCTGGTTAATTCTTTTAGCTGCTGTTGCTTCCGCTCACCTGTTAATCTTTCTATCATCAGGTGGCTCATATGAAGTTTGCAAAGATAACGTTGGCTTAACACTCAATATTTTCCATTTTTGAAACAATGGGGGGTCTGAGTCTGTCTCTCCGTCGCCCCTCTGCAGCCCTCTTCTCTGTCATTTTCCATCCATCCACCTCTGACTCGCCTGCTTTGTCCTGCATTTTCTGTGGCTAACTTTTACTTTCTGTTTTGTATATATTTTTTAAAACTACTTTGATTAATTGGGAATACTTTTTAAAGGGTACATGCAGCAGCTTTAATAAAGGAGGAGAAAAAGCTCCTTCAATATGTTCTTCTACTGTCGAAGTTATTGTGTCATTGATTTAGTAGGTCAATTACTGTCCTCCATATATTATTACATCTTCAGCTGTCATGTCTCATTTTGGTGCCAACCTCTTCAAATCTTTATTTCCATCTTCAGGGAAATACATTCTCAGGGGTTCCTCTAAAAGGAGATGTGATTACCCCGAAACCGGACATTCATTTTGTGTTAATGCAACGCTCCACAGTCTGTGGTTTACCGGTATGATAAGCTAAGCTAAAGTACAGCGGATAAGTGCTACAAGCGTCCCTGTGGGCACCGGTTGTCTCCTAATAAACACTTAACCGACGGCGTTTCATCGATCGGTGGTTATCTTGCCTCCACGTCCGCACTGTATGTTAGATTTAAACGGTTTTAGGTGATACTTCTATTGATCGAAGCTTGCAACTGGTTCAACTGTAGCGTAAACACTTTAAAGTAACCGCCACATAATCCCAAACAACCTTCATGGGGCGGAGAAAGAGCGGCAAAGCAGTTGGTGCAAAATCCAAGAATAATCAAGAAGTGCGAAGTGAAGAAACTGTACAAAAGGTTTAACAAACACAAGCTCTTTGGTGGCAAATATGTGAAAATATAATAGAATTAAAGATACAAATAAAATGAGCTCATTTATATTCCACAGCAAATTGAATATGCAGCCTGTTGTGATGTAGCTCTGAGAGCCTGGTTTATCTTTATTAAGTTCTGTATTTACATGTAGATTGCAGTGCATGAATAAATGTAATTATCATTTCAAAGCCACAATGTTCACATTCAAAAAAAGACCTGAATAATCTGTAAGCACTTCAGTGTCTGTTCTTTTCTTTATTAGTCTACATCTGGCCGGTCTCGGTGTGTTGATTCGGGCCTATTCATTTTTTCATGACCTGAGTTGCACAGCTAATACACCTGTTCCAATGCGTCTTAATTTCTCTCCCGGGTCTGTCTGCTCCTCCTTCCGACATACAGTCCTTTTTTGAAAATGCTTTTCTGACTGTCAGCTTTCGTGTTCGCTCCTGTTATCCCAGAGCATGAGCCTTCACAGTTTAAATAGCTTTAGCAGCAGCCGGGTGTCGCTCTGTCTGTCACAGCGGGGGGGGGGAGACGGTGTCTGGATGTACAGCTCTTTACCTTCTCTTTGGCTGAAAATCGTCGTCTTTATTCCTGTCAACATTTGTGGGATTGTACGTTGATTGATTGCTTTTGTTGACTGTCCCATGCATTATGGATTGGACTGATCCAGGATCATTTGCATTGCATTGAGCGACCCTTCATGCACCAGACACATGCTGCGCTCCTCCAACCCTTCAATTAAAATGTTGTTTTTAGCTGTCAGAAAATCGTTTTCCTGCAAACTGTGAACTAACAATGAACCATTGTTGCTCGATAATCTCAGTATTGTGAATACACACTAAAAAGTGACAGAACGTTGTGATTCATCGTGCACGTGGCTCCGAATGGTTCGGCATCGCTTCGACAAATCAATCAACTATAATGTTTGCCAAACAAGGATTTCTCTGTTGTTATTGTAAAATACCTCTCTGACTTCTGTAACGCACAGCAGCGTGTGTGTGTGTGTGTGTGTGTGTGTGTGTGTGTGTGTGTGTGTGTGTGTAACATGTTTAACACCAGCCATGGAAACCAATTAGGAATGCAGAGCAGTTTCCGGTGACTTGTTATGTCACCAGCCTTCCCTCATTTCTTACATAATACGTGTTATTGTTTGACTGGGAAAAATAAATCCAACCAGACGTGTTTGAGAAAACTCGACATGACAAAATGACAAAACCTCGTGTTTTTATATTAACCATGTCACCCGCGATGAAACCATTAGAGAAAGAGGGTCTGTTGGCAAAGAGTGAGGAGACGGTTGACGTCTTGTGATTCAGATGTCTGTGACAATCCGTGCATCTGTAGGTGGGATGTTTGAGATCCTAAAATAACTCCCGAGTGTTATACTGTGTTGTCTATGGTAATTCAACACCTCCCACGGGCTTCTTCCTGTACAGAGCTGTCATTTAACGGGTCACAGGAGAAGGGGGGGGGGGAGTCAGGAAAACAACCGCTTCTCGTTTAGAATAAGAATTCAATTTAGAGCCTGACATCACGTTATTATCTTTGTAATCATCAGTCGCTGACTTTTACACTGAACACGGCACTGTAATTACATTATTTCTAGTCGAGGGGGAAAACTGATGCTCGCTGATTTTTACAGATGAAATAAAAAAAAGAGCCGTTATTAAAGAATATTTTTCTTTTTTTGCTCTTGATGCAAAGGTGAAGCTCCACGCTCCGCTCTTTGAGTCAAAATGCTAAATCGCACAGATGATTAAAAGCTATTATTGATCATACATGTGCATGAGGAGACGAGATATTTGCATGTAAAGGATCAGTGCTTGTGTATTCTACGGTCCCCGACGTGTCACCGGGCATCAATGATGTTTGAGGTGTGCTGTCATTGTCCGACATCTTGGGCCTAATTAACGGGATGCTGTGGTGCGTGACAAAGTGTTGATTCACATCATTAGATCTAATCACAGTGGCATCCTCACACATGCTCGTACACGTTGCCTGATTGCACACCCCACACCCACACACAGATGAGATGAGATGGCTCAGATCGGAGCTGCGGGATTCATCTCCAGAGATCATCTGAGAGTTGGACTTTCATTTAGTGAGTTTAGCCAAAGACGAGATGGATTTATCTCTCCGACTGAGAGAAGACGACAGCAGTCATTTATATTCCAGGCGTTACGTCTGCACGCTGCTTTCTGACCCCCTGGTCCCCAGCATCCTTCTGAGGTCTAGACCAGCCATTGAATTACGGGGCTGATAGGGACTCTGTTGCCGTGGATCGCCTAGCAACCTGTATTGAGTGAGGCGGGAGGCCTGCTGATAGGGAGATCACCGGGGTCCCTGATAAAGTCCTTCCTGCCACAAACGGCTGCTTATCGCGATGCTGTCAGAGGGAAAATGTCAGCTATTAACCCCCCCCCCCCCCCCCCCCCTCAAAACAGGCCGTTATGGGGTACGGACACAATGCAGGTGCCACACACCAGTACAGCATTTGATCTCTGGGCAGATGGGCTTTAAATCTCTTTGAAAAGTCTCTTACATCTTTCTCATGTGTGCTTCTCACTTTCAGCAATCCACACATACCCATCGTGAAACAGTTTTCACAGTTTTCCTGTTTCCTTTTCCTGTAGACGGAGTGTTTGGAAGGTGCCAGGAGTTGGCCGCTGCAGACCTGTACACGTACGATATTTCTTCCTCTGCTGTGCAACGCCTCAGGATCCTCCTCCAGAAACTGGCTCACAGAGGTAGATACTGCCTGTCTGTCTTTGTCCGAGTGTGTGTGTGTGTGTGGTCCCCCCCCCCCCCTCCTTGTTCAGCAGCCGTTATCAGTCATGTACAGGGCTTACAGCAAATGCTCGTCCACTGCCAAATAAGCCAAGCTGTCTCCTTGGCTAGCGTAGGGCGACACAATTGAGCGAGAACATGTCATTTGACTCATATCGGGCCATTGTTTCGCCATCATCTCCTCTCACTCCTGCAGCCAGTCTCATTGGCTTGTATGCTGGTGGGACATTTCGAGCTAATTCTGTGGATGAGTAACTGTGAGGTGTGCAGTGTGCATCACCTTAGGCAGTCTCTCCTACTCAATCAATGGCAGCAGCTAATATGTTTGCTATAACAGGTTACATCTTCAGGAGCGCACCGTGCATCTACGATAAGATGTCTTCATAACAGAAGTAACTAAATTGCTCATTATGAATGCAGCAGGAAGTTAAGGGTTCAAGTTCCCCCAACCTTGGAGCCATGCTGGAGTCATGCGTCTCCTCAGTTCTGTCACGTTGACGTCGCAGATTTTGTATTCATGTCTTGTCTTGTTGTAGCCACACAACAGCTAGAAATGACTGGAGCCTCCAGGCAGTCTGCTGTTATGGATCCATTGCTATAAACTGCAAAAATAAATGACTTTGGCTTGTTTGTGTCGAACAGACAACTCTTGGAAAGGTATGTTCTACCCATAAAATGAGTAAAACTAGCGTGTTAGACTCACACGGGCCTGTAATTTCTTGATAATTTCCTTGGAAGTTTCCTGGAAATTAATTTGGTACTAATCATATGTGAAATATAGAGACACTTAGAGCTAAGTGTTTGATAATAAATAAATGATGGATGACCAGTTACTCAGGATTAAATGTAGCAGTTCTTCCAAGAAAATTCCTAGATACTAAAAGACAAGAGAAAACTTGTCAGGAAAGTAATAATTCATTTGTAGGAAATTACAGACTAAAAAAAATATATATATATATATATATATATATATATATTTTCTCCACACATTTGGCAGCCTGTAAGTACAGTTATACACCACCAGGGGGCAGTAGGAACCTTTGACACAGACCGTGACCACACGCATCAGCCCTCTAAATATAATTGGCTTTACAGGCCATTCTGAGCTTAATATCTTTTAACAGGCGTGAACCAATGTTGAAAATCATTAAGAGCAAGCAGTCGGTTGGAGAAAATCAAAAAAAAAAAAAAAATGAAGTGATGAATATTAGGCAAGGCGAGACCACACATTTATTCTAATTACTGCTTAGAAATAAACAAATGAGAGTGAGGAGGATCAGAAGAGATCCGGTGTGTCATTTTCCCCTGCTCTGATTTTAAATAGGCGCTCAAATGCGTTGGATGCTTTTCTTCGCGACTCTGACCTTGTGTTTGTAGACGCCCATTTACAGACGCCGCAGACATGACATCATCACTTTCAATCGTTTCCCCCCATTTTCTGCCTTGTAGAGTCACACAGAGGCAGAGCATTATCTTTGGGTGAATCCACAATGCACCGTTAATACTCGGTGGCTGTTCTTATCAGCTCAACAGCTGTTGAAGTGTCATCTTTGAGACGTGGGGTGCACATTTCTTTTTCTTCTTTTCTTTTCCAGCTCAGACAGGGTTACTGAGACCATTGTACTGTAACCTAAATTGAAGAGATGAAGGGGAGAAAAAAAAAATATTGAGGAGCATTAATGGAATCGATTTACAATCCTCTTTATCTTTCATCAGAGACGCAGGTAGAAATCGCACAATCTCTGCTCACTGCACAACACCAATGTCATTCAGATCAATAGAAATTGACCCTTGTACAAAAGGGCGTGGGTTGTCTGGCTGTGTCCCTGCAGGACACAATGTCTGGTATTCCATTTTCATCAATACCTTTTGAATGCAAGGCCCCTGTCACCCGACTGCAAATTACTTTTATATTACACAGCACCTAAAGCCAAGCAGCGTTAGTATTCACCGTGTGCAGCTCGTCTGTACACATTTCATAGCTGCTGTCATATTGCTGTGGAGTCATTGTGGCTCTGCTGCATGTGTGTGCGTGCAGACTGGGATTGTGTGACGAGACACACGAGAGCTAATTCAAGTAATGTACTAATTTGATGTACAATACAAAAGGATGGAGCATTTCATTGAAAACACCGCCCCTGAACACCAAATGTCCAATCATAGCATGGAAACCATATCTAGACAGGGCAGGTCTGTCTAGCTGTGGATTTTGCCACATATTGGGGGGTTGTAGTAAACAAGATCAACAATCTGTAGTCATCCCGAACTCCTGACTGCAAATTAGTTTTTTCCTAGGATGGCGAAGGCACGACCCGCCCTACTTGGTGCCGTCGTTGGTCGGGTTGATGAGGCTTAGGCAAGAGGAGTGCGATTGGTTCGGGTAAGAATGTCACCGTAAACCAATCAGAGTGTGGCGGGTCATGTCTTCGCCATCCTAGGAAAAAACGTATTCGCTACCCGACTAACTAGCCTACTAGCTACATACAGTAGTAAGCCACTTTAGCGTTATTTACAAAAACAAGGGGCATGGCATTAGTTATGTACAATATCTTTTGGGTTTACAGGTTTAACATTTAATACAAGACACAATCACCCAACAATTAAAGTGAATTTTCACTTGTTCCATTGACAGCTCTTTTATTTATTATAAGCAAAAACACCTTGTTATTCATTGTTTTTTGTTTTTTGAGGTGCCCTGTCTTCCAGTGTATTTGTATTTAATTCGGAGACGTTCACATTCCAACAACCCCTCCCAAACTTATGTTAGCTAATGTTCATTTTCCAAATTCATCGGTTATTGCTCATCCTTCAGTCCGTATCTCTTGTAAAAGTGTTATGAAAATGAATAAGAACAATAAGGACTTATGCTGCTCACACACCGGGGGCGTTTTTTGATTGACGCGCGTCGAGATTACATACAAAGTCTATGCACAGACGCGATGAGACTGGCGCGCCGCGATTTTTAGTCTCATCGCGTCTGTGCATAGACTTTGTATGTAATCTTGACGCGCGTCAATCAAAAAACGCGCCCGGTGTGTGAGCAGCATAAGCAACTGAGTTTTAGCGTTAGCATTGGCTTATAGGGCTTAGCCAGAGGACAAAAAAAAGGTTGATTCTACATTTTCTTTACAATCGTCCATGTTGTATTTTTCAGTTCCTGGTCTATTTATCCTGTCGAGCTCCATACTCTCAACATCAGAAAGAATCACGTCAGAATGTAACCCTGGCGTTCATGATGCACCACGGTAAACTACACTAACCTGCAGTCGATTGACTTCCTGACCCTGTGCGGAGCGGTGGATACTCTCATAGCACTGACAAGTGAAGTAAGATGATGTACTGTGACATTTACATTATAGCTCCATCGACGGGAGGCATCAGTCAGGGACATTCAGCGACCATAAACTGACATTATGTCACTCCAGCCACTGAAGTACGACATTCTTCCTGCACAAAAATGTCTTTTTTGACAGACAATCGACAAAAACCTATTGTTGGTCGTCCTCATATTCTGCTCTGTCTGTTCCTTGACAACCTTGCTAGATGGTACCGGAGAGATAAAAAAAAAAACATCACACACTAACATGCCATGTTGAAAACTCGAGTTGTTATGAGGAAAACAAGAGTGCTTTTATTGAACCGTTCAGTGTGAGGCCATGTCTGTGAAGGTGGACGGATCATTTCAAAGAAGCCTGCTGCAGATTTTTACTCCGGGCCAAAATGATTTCTTTCACGGGAAAATAATCGTTTATGTCCTTGTAGATGTTCACCAACTGTTTTTTGCAGAAATGGCAATGTGAAATTACTTCAGCAGAGGTGATGAGGCGGTCACGCTTTGTTCTGATCCACAGAATTTTATTTTAAAGATACAAAATGTATCGGCCTGGGTTTGGGGGAAATGTGTGTAAAAGAATGCATAAGGTATTTAGAATATTTGCATTTTAAGAAATAGTGCAGCCATAAAAACATGAAGTTATATCCCTCAGTGTAAACAGCAAACAGCTTCAGGGAAGAGATGGAGTGGATGGAATAAGACCATAAAGCTACTAAACATGTCAAGAAGAAAACATCAATATTCTACATTATGTCTTTTAAGTAAATGTAATAATACTGTACACAATGTATTCATATTTTCTGCCCTGCAGGTTTGTAAATTTGGATTGACACATTTCCTTTTGACTAATTAGGTAGAACTCGCTGCGAAATTATTCACGCTCTTCTCCATTAAAGAATCAGTTGGTGGACAGAAGTAAAGGAAAGGGGAAAATCTGCATTTCAAAAACGGCAGATGAAACTACGTGTAGACAGGATCCCATCTAATGGGCTCTGAATATTTAGGAAGCCCCTCTCTCTCTCTCTCTCTCTCTCTCTCTCTCTCTCTCTCTCTCTCTCTCTCTCTCTCTCTCTCTCTCTCTCTCTCTCTCTCTATCTCTTTCTGTCACACAGAAAAGAGACAGGAGGCCAACAGAAATATCTCACTTGTTTAAAAGCTGTTGCCTGGCAGTACTTGCGTGACATGTAGCTGGTCAGTGCCTGGGTGATCAGCTGAACTGTTGATTGAGAGAAGTCCAAACGTAAAGGCCCCACCACTTTTACTCCTGACTTTTTCTTGTACAAAATGGTTCACTTTGATTCTGTAATTTGCGCCACCCCTCAAGTGTGTCCATCAGAGACACACAACAACATGGTATGTATGGAAATCAGTGCATCCCCCAGGAGACAGGAGGGGGGGGGGGGGGGTTAGAGGTGTCACAGTCAATGAGGCCAGCTTCATCCTGTTGTGGCACCGTCGCACATTCACCATGAACCCATTTAACCAGCTGCAGTTAACCGCAGGTACCATATGGATCCTTTAGGGCTGCAGCCAGCGCTGATTTGCCCATCCCCACTGATGATAGCATAAATGATCATCGCCGCGCTAATATACAACAAGTACACACCACATCGGTTAAGCCATGGGTAGTTAACTGTCATTGTCGTACGGATGGATGGCTCAGCTGCGTTCCAGAACAGCGGCAACATACGCTGCTTTGTGCTCCATCCAGCGGTGCCAGGAATGACTGGAGGCATCTGTAGCTGCTCTGCATTGCTCAGATCCTCATCTGGTGCTTATGAATATCTGTGAGAATACCCAGAGTCTATGGGTGAGAAACCAGGCTAATGAAGACATTCAGCTATGTTGATGCTTTCATTTTTTTTTGTGTTCTTTCAAACCCAGGCTGAATATTTATTACTATTAAACAAGTGCACATCATTAAGAGCAGCATTGTTTCTTTCGATGAGTGTGGTAAAAAGTTGGGCAGCTGGGAATGTAAGCAGTCCACGCAACATAATGACTTCTTTCTCATTAAAAAAAAAAATGTTTCTGCGTTGAAATGAAGTGTCATCAGTGGGCATCTTGGCTCCTCAGACAAAAGTGTGATATCTGTGGTATGTCTATGCTCTTTGCCGATGGAATGCTGTGCCTCTTGGCTCATTGGGAAAGAAGCCATGTTTTGGGTATCTTTTTTGCTTGGGTAGCTCCATCTGGTCCTGGCACCAGTGCGCTTTGCCCCTGCCCAGGAGTTCTGCATTCCAACTATGTGTTGGCAATTAGCAGAGATGTTGGCGAGGCATCAGGCCGCAGTGTGACATTCTCCCTGGGCTTGTTGACTGGCTGTGGTGTGTGTGTGTGTGTGTGTGTGTGTGCGCACATGTCTGTGTATATACATGTGTCCATACATGTGTGCATGAGTTGGAATGTGTAGTCGCGGCTTACTTTAAGTGTGTCGTCATTGTAGACCTCTTTTGCTCGACCATTCGGATTCATCCCTGCTGTTTTGTTTATCTTGTAAAGATCATAATACTATAAACAATTACTTCAAAGTAGAGAACTTAAACACTGTACAGTCACCATTTAAATGAATACTGAGTCAAAGAAACAATATTTCCAGTCTTTTCTTTCCATTTTTTGCAACACAATATTAAATGTTAAATCTTACAGACGCTTAGACTGTTTATAGTCAATTTCCCTCCCAGTGTTTTTTAAATATTGTCTACATTGTAGTCTTAGGGTAAAGGTCATTTTTTCAGTTTATTGCATATTGTTGGAGCCTGCCGTTGTTTCCATGTGATGGCTTTCTTCCAACAGCGAAAAGCGATATTCCATAAGTTTATCCAAAATATTTCAGGGGGAATATCTATCTTTGTTTCCAGGTTTGACATGGCAGGACGACATCACCCAGCAGGTCATCTCCAGAGAGCTCTCCAAGCTGAGGACCGTTCCTCTCCGCCACCAGGCCTCAGCTCCGAGCCCCCTGACCGCCTACAGCAGCTCCAGAGACGGGAAACTGGGCAGAAACCTTCAACAGTACCTGGCGGGTCTGGGCTTCCTGCCGCAGTCTGAGGTCGACAGAAAACCAGGAATTCAGCGACTGGGAGCCAACGCTCAGGTAAGAGTCTCGCACGCTGTGGGCTTGTAGCAGTTGCTGACTTTTGGAGTGGATTGGACAGGTGTGACAAGTGCACAAAATCATGCAGGTTAACAACAGAAGAGGGGAAGTGCCATGTTAAATTGAGTTCAGAAAATCCTTTAAAAGATTTACTGTGTTTTAATGTGATGTAATGGCTGGAAATATAGCATTTAGGTCCAGGGTTAAGGCAAGAAATGTTTATCGACGGAGTCAACAAACAAAGTTTCCCTCAACTAAATTATGGAAGGGCCTCTTCCTATTCCTTTAGAAAACGAGTCGTTATGTCTTTTGCCGAGGTCGCCCTCTTGTCCCCGCACCGCTTTTGTTCCTCGCTTTCTGTCTTCTCCTCCCTCTCCCACTGAGCAGAGACCTTTTTACACAAAGATCTTCCGTCACCTCTTTACATTATTCACTCCTCATATTTAGGGCGGAACCCCGGCTTTGTGTGAAATGTGCTCTGCGTCCTTCACAGCCGAGCCGCTTCCTGCTGCTGTGTCAGCGCAGTCGTAATGCAAAGTTGAAGAGTTCAGGACCTTCCTTATTGATGAGGCGAGGTCCTTTGTTGGGTAGTGTGATGGAAAAATGCAAACATGGTTAGCATGAATGGCAGATGCACCCCCGTCTCGCTGTGCTAACGCCATTATGGCCTCTCAGTACGCCGGGCTCGGAAAGAATGACATTTTCCTCGATATACATTTGAAGGACAGAAAATGGCACAGAGGGAGATAGCTAGTATTAGTGCTGCAGCGACATGGATGATAATGCTGCCCAGTGGATCGGATATATTGTGTGCTCAATTGAAGCGTGGGCCCTTATGATTCAGACAAAAGGAATGATTTCTCTCTTTCACAAAGAGCAGAACAAAATCACACATTTTAGTGCCAGCATTATTACCAAAAATTGTGAAACGGCCTCTCGATACCTGTGTAGCAGTGCATTGTGATGTGAACACATAATTCATCATGTGTCAAATATAAACTCATATGGCTAAATCTGAAATCAGATACCTCATAGTTTCTTCCTTTTAGATAAGGGATGGCTGCTACTCCTCTGACAGAAGGGATATGCTTTTTAAGTTTGTTGTGGAAATGCATGAAATTACTCTTTGAGTGACACTATCTCATCTATGATTTCCATAATGCAATTTCCAAGGGCAGTTGTCTTTGATCTAGAATCCCTATTCATATCCTGTCCTGTCTAGTTGAGCCCAGGTTGCTTCTCTTTTTATACTAAAGTCTGTCACAACAATGCTGACCCATCCAATGTTCTCACGGGGGGGAAAAAACGACTGCAGAGCTGAAGCTGTTGAAGATTCATCATATACATTTTGTCACTTTAGCTTTACATAAATGAACAAAGACACAACATAGAGTTGTTGGACATGCTAGCAGCTTTATGTGGCTGTACTTGGGTAAATGCTAACTTTAGCCTTCTGACACATTCACAATGACAATGCTAGCATGCTGATTTTTAGCATAACGTTTACCGTGTTCAGCATCTTAACTTAGCCTGTTAGCATGCTAGTTAGCGCCAAACACAAAGTACTGCTGAGGATGATGGGAATCTCGTTATTTGCAGTAGTTTGGTGTCATAAACAACAACTTAATGTTGACCGAAGGAGGTATATAGACATTGTGACACATGCGAAAAAAAGTTATTACAATTCGTGAATGTGTTGTTGTTGTGGAGACATTTATGTCCGAACCACAAATGTAAAGCTATGGTGGCGCTGGAGCAAAAGTTAGGGGGTCCCTGAAGTCATTAGGACTCATCTTCTGAATGTACGAACAATATTTAATGGAAATCCATCCAATAGCTGTGGTGATATTTTAGTCTGGACCAAAGTGGCAGATCAGTCATCCCCAGAGCCACAAAACAAGCATGGCCAAATGATGTTTGACGTGTTAACAATGCTCTGAACTCTAAAGTGGCATTTTGTGTTGTAGAATGAAGACGTCAAGTCGGAAGGTCACTTAGAGCCCAGCCGGTTGAAACCCCAGCAGGGCTGGAAGGAGACGACTATCTACAGCCATCAGAAAGGAGCTGGCCAACCTCCAGTCACAAAAGTCTTCACCCAGAGCGGAGACGGCAGACACCCCAAGCTCAGTACAACCTACTCCAACCGGGACCCAGGAGGCAACAAACTGCTCAGCAGCCATCTGGAGCAGCTTCTTGCCGAGGCACCGAGCACTCAACAGGGCGCCCCGGGTGTCAAGTCTGCATGGCCCAAAGGAAAGCTCCACTACCTCAGCTACATCCGTCCAGCTCTGAATGACCACGCAGAACCGCAGTCTCACGTGGCTTTTAGCTCCAAAACCCAAGGGCCTAATCTAGACAGACTTCTGCTCAAGGCTGGCTCAAACCGACTCACCGCCAAAGAGCCTCATAGTGTCATGGACGGTATTTTACACTCTGGCTTTTATATTTGCACCACAATATTCCTATTTTTTGGTTTGTTTGCCTTGTGTTTTAAATGTACACTTCTTCATTCGTCCCTTTTTTCTGTCCAGAGCGATTCATCCAGAATATGGCGAACCAGTTGGGAAGGCACAGAATCAACATGGAGGCGTTGATGGGCAAAGACCTGGACCAGCTGGCTGGGGTCATCACAGGGGCTCTGCAGGAGGTGGATGAGGAGCGGCCTGTGGTTGGGACCCAGCCAGGACCAGGATCTGCTGACTCCAAGGGGGGCATGGAGCGTAACAGGGAGCCACTGGCAGCCGTGCAGCAGAATCAAGACCAGGTCCCGAAATCAGACAAAGGGCAAGATCTAAACCAGGAAGACACACTGAGAATGAAACAGCAAGGTGAGTGTTTCTTCTGTTGAAAAAGAGAGTAAAAGCTGGCAACACTTGGAGTACTAGTGTCTTTATTTTCTGCCATATATAATAAGTTTCTAAATACGTTAACAATGCTTCGTTTGTATAATCCTCATATAAAGTGCTGCCAAATGTATTTTTGAGTCTTTCAGTTTTTTCTTTGCTAAATACAAAAGAGAACTTTTTCCACACAATCTGCTCTCATAAATTGTGTTTGTTTCCAGGCCAACAAAGAGACGGTGCAGACAAAGAGCCTGTTGACAAGGTGAATTTAAAATGACTCTGCTCAACCACCAAATTTCTCAGGGAGCGAGACATGTCCAGACTTACACTTTAGTCACTCATGAATGCTACTTCAAATAGGGATGATTTGAAAGTTGTGCAGACTAGCATTTACCGTTGAATTATTAGAACTTGAAAGCAACTGCAGGGTCTTCTAAAATTCCTTGAGTGTTGTCTAACCTCAAATATTTTCATTTAATGGAACTTCAAAAGCGATATTAATGAAAGTAGTTCTGCGTGATGCCATTGATCTTTTGTTTAATTTTTAGTCCAGTAAGTGAAGGCACTAAATGCACCCTTTTCTAATTTGTAAGGAAAAAGGATGTCATTAGACCTTGGACCAGCGCTGAGACATAGAAATGTCAGTGAATTGAACACAAATGTATAAATGATTGCCATATCTAAGAGAATAAAAGTCTCTATTCAAGGTATTAATTAAGTTGTCCTCAGAACTTTAAAAACTCTCTTCTGAAAGGAAACTTAATATAAAATGAAGTAGAATGGCCTTCCTTATTCTAAAGAGAAATCTTCTTTGATTCAACACAGCATGCAGCCTTCTTCTCCAAACTGCTGGACTACCTCAACCTGGAGGCCTTCAGCGACGCTCCAGTGATCAACATTGGGCCACCAGCTCCCCTTCGGAAAATGTCCGGACTGGAGAATGTCCAAAGCCGGACGACGCAGGGCCAAGTGTCCGTACCCCACCGTTGGGAGGCGAAGACCTTGCCTGCGAAGGAAGGCTCCACCCTGCGTTTAACCAGTGGTGCAGATGGGCCTGACGCTCACGTGGACTCAGAGATCCAGAGGTGGATGCAGGGGAATCAGGACCCGGCAGGGAAAAAGCAGGCGGAGGAGCCGCAGAAGAAGGACATGAGAGTCAAAACGCAGCTGGTCCACGTGGGGGTGAAGGAGTTTTCCAGCAGAGGGAAGGACAGACACTTTGGCTACATTATCACCGGCTCAGAGTGAGTACGATTCACATATCCAATGTTACATATTGATATTACAATGATTCAGGTACCACAGTCGCATGCAAAAAGCATTACTGGCAAACAAAAGCTGCTCTCTTGTTCTTTTTTTCTTTTTCATTTTTATACACTTTTATTTAAAAGGAAAGACGAGGACAGAACATCAATTTTACTCTTTAATATTGCCACACGGACATTTCGGGCACCCGGAAACGTTCGTGTGGTAATATTAAAAAGTTAAATTCTGTCCGAGTCTTTCTTTTTTTTATTATCCACAATAACTATCCAGCACCCCGTCTTCAAGGTTAAATCAGGAGTTGAGTGCGTTTTGTCTTAATTTCAATATACCTTTATAGCTAGCAATAAACTCGTGAATCACTACTACCACATGTCCAATATATATACATGTATTTGCAAGGTTTTTTATTTTATGCACCCAACTAGAAAGAAAAGGGGAAAAAACAAAACCTTACTTCATATATATATATATACACACACATGTACGAACACACATTTTATATATGTGCATATATACATTCATCCTTGCATCCAGATATAGCTTCATCCTCATATATAAATGTACTAAAATTGCTGGTAATTAAGCTAACTAAAGATAGCCAGACAAGCTGACTGTAGTCACAGACAGGGGGACGTCTGTGTGTCTGCTCCTCCGCTAAGATGTGTACACTGAGTATGTCTGTAGGTTTGTATTAACTCTGGTTCTTATCAACTGTCTTGATGCTCACATATCATCGTTTATTGCTCCACTCAGTTTTCCGCCGTACCGTAGAACCTGTTTCAAGGCAGACTCAATACATACCTCAATACCGAGCATATGTCTGCTTTGTTCAGCTACGCAAAACTGCCTGTAAGAGACACGGCTCCTGTCTGAAACCACCCACATATTCACGTCTATGAAAAAAAAAAGAATACTTCTGGTTGTGCTGCACCTGATTACACCAGCAGGAATGATAAATCCCTCAGTGTGTGGGTTGTACTATGCCGTATTACAGCTTTAATGATGATACTTTGTCATGAAAGGGTAGCCAAGTTCTCTCCCTCTCCGTCGCGCTCACCGCTCAGTCAGCTCAGGCTCAGCAAAGATAAGTTCCTATCAACTGTGTCTTTGCCCCCGGTGCCTCTCTCAAATCCCTTCATGGTGTTATCGAGTCAGTGTGTTGTCCTTCACCTGTTCAACAGACGATGAAGGTGCGATGGGCACAGTCTTTTTCACGTTATTGCCACACATATAGAATCGCCGATTAAGACGTAAACACACAATACCAGGTGAGTGTGTGCCGAGGGAAATAAAAAGGTCACCTTCTGAATAAAATATCTTCACCTCCTCCTCCCCGTCTATCCTCAGCCCACTGAGCGGTCACCTATAGTTGGCCTATAGAGGCGTCTGCATTTGCTGCAGACCTCATGATTGCACGGTTGTTATCCCCGGCTCCTTCGCACCCTGCAGAGAGGCTTCGCAAACTTGCTTATCTGACAGCTCCTGACATTGTGGTGGTGGTAGTGGGGGGGGGGGGGGGTTTAGGGAATAGAGGGGGGGGGGAGGCGGAAGGGGGGGGGGTAGGGAAGTGGAATGGTTTGGATAGAAGAGAAAGAGACGGCGAAACCCAGGGGGAAAAGTACTGGCATCAACAACCAAGTCACTCCTGGAGCTCTCCAGTTGCTGGAATTACCGCAGAGGGATGCAAACGTGTCTGGAATTGCTTCGGTGAATCTTTAACTTTCAAAACCCCTCAAAAAGTGGAGAAAAAAGAGCCACCCACTCTCTCAAAGGTGGAGTGAATCAGCCACTCATGCACAGTACACTGTTCAGTTGGGGGGGGGGGGGGGGGGCTGCTGTATTGTGGTGTCAAATGCAGGCTAAACAAAAGAATATCTCAGCTCAATTTTAACCTTGAATTGTAAAATTGTTCCGTCGTATATTTTAATATCTGGAAAAAGACAGCTGACGATGCACTCAATCGCCAACGCTGTGTGGAACTGGTTCCCAGTTCAATTTCTCTGCGAACAAAACGATGTCCCATTATGATCCTTGACTTTTTGGTGCATGTCACCTTGCAGTCACTCGGCACTCCCAGTGATTCCAGGTTAAGCTGTCAGCTATAAAGTAGCTTTCTGTGCGTGTGTGTGTGTGTGTGCGTGTGTGCGTGTGTGCCCTTCTCATTTCCTCCATCCAGCGCGTCGGCCTGCAGATTGCCTTTGTTTGGTCTATTTCCTTGGCGATTTACTCTCTGAGTGAGAGAGCAGCCGCGGACTGAGCTGAGATGAGGCATGGCTTTATCAGACCGCCATTACACTTCACCTCCATTCCATTTGCACCTTATTATTCTCATCTCACCGCCAGGGCGCGTGCGTGCGTTTGTGTATTTTGTGTTGTCATGTTTTACTTTGAGCGTATATGTGCGCGGCCAGAGAGAGAGAGTGAATGGGGGGGGGGGGGGGGGCCAAGAAAAAGAAAGATGAGAGAGGAGAAGGGAGAGGAAGGCGCGTCCATATGATGCAGCCATTACACCTCATGCAGGTTTCATTTGCACCTTATTGTTTGTCTCATTGCTGGAAAAAAGCAGGTGATTTACCAAGCCTGAAGAGGCAGCTGATCCCTTTTCCCTTGGCACGGCTCTTTGTGTGTTTGTTTGTGTTTGTGCGTGCCTGTGTGTCCGTCTGCTGGTGTGTACGTGCGTGCACTACATCCATTCAGACAACCGTGGCTGTGCTTGTGTGCAATGACCCATTTGCGGGTATGAATTGTGGCAGTGTCTCCTGAAAAAAAAAATAGCATTTTAACGGCTGAATAGCTGTGTGTATGTGTTGAATGGGTGTGGACCTCCAAACGTGACGCCCGGCTGTCTGTATGTGTTTCTCCCCCAGCTCCCTCACCAGTGACCAGGGCTCGGACCTGATGGAGCGGCTGACGGAGAGGCTGAACCTCCACGCCGCGGACCTCACCCAGCTCTCGTACGTGCAAACACAAACACCCCCTACATGCCCACATTGTCACAAAATAAGAATGTACCTTGCAGTTTACAAGCCTACATTGCATAAAGGATAATTGGCCACGTTTAAAGCGTTTGAAACTGATTTATTTTGTGTCTTTGAGCTCGGGGGAACAGAGTGAAGGTTATCCAGAGGCTGCAAGGACCGTTTGTGCGAAAAATGCTGTGCCACACTGCCAGAGACTGTAGGCGTTAGTTGTTTTTCTGACCTTTTAGAGTGTTTGACTTCTCGCAGGGAGAGAAATCAGGCCTAATTACCTCCAGACACATACTGATGTCTTCATTGTATTCAAAACACTGCCTCGCCACCATTGTCACTGCACGCCTTGTCAAAAAGAGAGCAGTCAAGCCATCAAACGACTCTCGGTTCGAGGCAAAGGGAGGACGAGAGAGAGAAAGGGAAGCAGCAGTGGATCGAGAGCTGGAAAGAGAGAAAGTAGCCCAGCAGGACAAACTGTCCTTGAACCCGGGTTGTACCATGTTTCTGCTGCACATTTGGTGTCAGACCATGTCGGAGGCAGAGGAGATGTGTTCGCCTAAGATCTGACACGCCTTTCAAGACGCTCCTGCAGGAGCAGTGAAGTCTGGGTGGTTGAGTAACATCCGCAGCATATGAACACCAAAGCCGCTGCACTGCAGTCTGCTCCACTGTTACTGTAGACACAGAGCGTTCTGGCTCGGATAGCGACTGCGAGGGAAAACTGTCTGACAGTACTCTCTGTATCGAGTGTTCAACACTCAGAATACACAGTGACCTCAGAATAAATGCAACCAAGGAGACGTCCTGATCCCCATCGTTAAATTAAAGCTTTGGTTTCGATGAACAAGAACACCAGCACGTGTCACTGGGCCGGCACTGGTTGAGCCAATCTTGTTAGTACACCTGTCATTTCATATATACTACAGATGATCTTACCTTATCAACAGGAGATATCTGAGTGAAATTGGATAGATTACATTTAGATTTTCTTATTGTACTTGAGTAGTAGGGGCATGTGTGCATATGGGACTTGTGTGACAAAAGAAAGGAACGCAAAACATTTGGGCATTAATTAACTATAATAACATTAACAGCACTAAGGGGATTGAAAGTAAAACAAATAATGGCTTCTAAGGGGCATCTCTGGCCTAATCCTGGGGACGAAGAGGCAAGCAGGACAGGTCAGGATAGCTGGATCAGGCCAGAGTGTTTTTATTCTTTTAGTTGCTCATTTCTAATTTATTATTTTAATATTTAGTGTTCCATCAATTTTTAAAAATCTATTTTGGTTTCATTTCATTTTGATCTCTTTGCTTTCTCCTGCTTTAGGCTGTGCAGTCTCATCAAACTGAACACCAGATAAGATAACTGAATGAAATCTGGATCTTCAAAGTGACGAGTAGCTGTACTGTCAAATCAATGTGGTGGACTTAAAAGTGCAGTCGTTTCCTCTTAGGTTTTAGTATGAAGTAGCATAAACCGTGAATACTCAAGCACAGTACTTCAGTAAATGCACTTTTTGCCACCATTGCATAGATTCATGGTCACAGTGTAAAAGCCACAGACAGATGCCTGAATTAACACTGTTTTACACCTTTTATATTGACAAGTATTCTCCACAGAAGACGAATACAGAAATGTCCTCTTTGTTGGCCTTGTTTTATCGCCGTCCTCTTTCCTTTTACAAAGTAATGAAAGCGCATTGGAGTAGAAATAGACAAGACGGAGGACGTGACGCAAGCCCATTGTGCCTCTTGCTGTGTGGCCACGGCAGGTGAGTGTTTGAAAGCCTCTGCCTGAATATGAGTCTGGGTCAGAGCAGGGGGGGGGGGGGGCGCTCTCTCCTCGCTCTCTGCTCGCTCGCTCTGATGAGCCCTGATAGGAAGACTGAAGACGAGATACTCAGATATGACAACAGGCAGGCAGAGAAGAATTTGAGACGGAGAATAAGAGAAGAAGAGGCTGAAGGTTTCGATGTCGTTGAGATTTCCAGACGCTGAACACAAGGACGTGATGACTACAGCAATCAGCACAGAATATTCCCCTTTCAAAAGAGATGTGAAATTGCAGTTTTGGATGATGATGTTCTGGGGGATAATATGTGCCTTTTTCAGATGACGTAAGTGTTTTTCTCACCAGAAACACTAGGGGGAGTGGGATACACACTCACAAGTCCATCCTCACACACAGTCTGTGCCGACACACACACACACACACACACACACACACACACACCCTGCCAATATCCCGCAAACCAGTCTGCACATATACACTCATCGTGTCCCAGCAGCAGAGCTAATATGAAGTCCAAGCTTCCACATCCAATAACACAGGAGACGATGTGAAGTCCTCCAGAAAATGTATCCGTCTTAACTTCACCTCCCGACTGTGGCGGTGCCCCCCCCCCCCCCTAGCATATTTAAATATGGTTTGTGTGGCTTTGGAGAAATAAATAAAATCACGTCAGTTCAATTTGAGATGCATCGAGCTCTCAGGCAAAATACCTTCGGCCAGGAGAATGGAGGCAGGGGTAAAGATTGCGGAAATATTGACATTTACAAGAGCAAACAGAGCCCAGGTGAAGGTATTAGAGAAGGACACATTTCTTTTCGAGCTGTGTGTATGTGATCATGTTCACAAATGCATCGTGCATGGTCGGGCCCGTCTGTCTCGCAGTATCGGCTCACATCTTGCCCGTGGCGGAGTGGGTGTTGCTGCCTCTGTAGCGGGCTGACTGATGGTGAGTGGGTCTGGGTCACAGCACTCTGGCAGTCTGATGAATCTCCCTCTCTGCCGTGCAGTCTGCAGAAGCACACTGAAAATGGAGACACACTTTCCATGACTTAAGTGTGAAGACATGATGATGTGCTGTAATGGTCGAGTGATTACATCTGATGGAAAGATGGCACAAGTGGACGACTCAACTCGCCTGGTGTGTTTATTATAGAAATAATAAAGGACTAAGTATCCATCTATGCATCCATCCCTCCATCTATACGTTCTGTTATTTACCAAGTACAATATCTCAGAAGGCAATGGTTCAATTTGATGAACTGTAAATGATCATACAGTTGTTTTAGCTGGTATAATATATATATATATATATATATATATATATATATATATATATATACAGTATATATATATAAAATGACTGATCGCTTGTATTGATCTGCAGTACCCTCAGCTTTACGTACCACTTCCACATATTTCAGCTCATTCTTTTGTTTTGTTTTTTCCCGTTCTTTACCGTTTTGGCTCGCTACTCTTATCAATGTCATTTCCAAGTGCAGCAGGCAGCTGCTTTTAAATAAAAAAATAAAGCTCTAAAAATCCATCTTACACTACCTGCTCAGCACCAAACAGCAGACAGACACAGTTCGCACGCTGGTGAACATAGTGGAGCTTTTAGCAGACATACATCTCCCCCAGGGGCTGGTGGAGACCAAAAACAGAGCAGAAAGAGAGTGAATACTGAACAAAATAAATCTGTTTATGCAGGATTAACAACATATTATGTGTAATCTACATTCTTTTCTAAAGATTTAACAAAATGCCTGCTGTAGAGATATATATTCTTGTATCCACTGGTTCACGTAGCCATTGATTTCCATTGGCTTCCATAAATTAAAAAGTGTTTTCAAATCCACCTAAACTGAAAATCAATGCAAACTTGCTTTTCACCATGATGGATTATACATGTTAAGCAGGTTACAAGAGTTCAAATGAATGGCAGTCAATGGCTATCTTTATTGAACACATCTAAACACAGCAGCAAGGTTTATAAAATGAGCTATGATGGGATATATATTGTATTTGCAGTAAATGGGCTAAAACATGCACGCTAACTGGTATGGGGCCTTTTATGAAGTTAAGTATTTTATCAAAGCCCAAACGTCTCTTGAAAGGTTCACGCCAACCTGTTTTAAACGGAAATCAATTTGTTTAAATCACTTTCCACAAATGAGTCTCATTATTTCGAAAGAAAATCAATATATAGATGCGCTAGAATCAAGTAAAAATATAACTTGCTTTTAGAAAATTGTTGAAAGAAGTTGATTTGCAAAAGACTTGAACGTGTACTCACCTCAGTGGGAGACATTTGGGACCGAATAAAAGACTCAAAGTACTTCACAGATCGTCACAGCGTCCATCTCAGTTCTGGCATTTTACCATTCTCACTGAATGGCCTGTTAGGAGAGTGATGCATCTGACTCCTGCATTGATCATTTGCTCACTCGTGCCATGTGTTCATCATCTCAGACATCGCTGATTTCATTTTGATTTTGATAAAACTCGTTGAAAATCACAGCTCGCTGCTGCACTCGCAGCATTCGGAATTATCCTGATTGGCCCATTGGGGAACTACAATTACAGCTCAGAACAATGCGCCGTTCTAGTTACTGATTGGCTCAGGCAGGGTCTTCATCGTTCGTGGGGGATGGCATGCGTATTGTAGGCTCGTTTAAACCTGTTTTGAAAGGCAGCCCTCCCTCTGAAGCCCTCTGAAGTCGCTGCTCATTTATTCTTTTAAAAATACTCATCATCATCATTCGATGCCATCATTTGGGAGTTTAAGAGGTTACAGTAGACATGGGTATGATTTTGTCTCTACACATTGCTTCGGAATACGCAGTATTTCCTGACCACTGCAGGGAGTTCTCACAGAGTCTGGTGGGGTTGTTAGATTTTATTTCATGGCCAACCTCAGGGACCTCAAACGTTTATTCTGCCCCAGGGAGAGAAGTCTGTAGCTGACTCCTGACCAGACAGAGAGGGGAGTAGAGGAACAGGGAGTACCGGCAGATTACTGGAGGAGAAAAGAACACATGATGACTGCACATTGGTCTTTGGCCAAATTCAAACTAAAAAGGAAAAGAGAACTCAATATAATGTTGACGTCTTTCCCTGAAATATGGCGCCTGGTACTTTACAGCTTCTCTTCTCATCAGTCACACCCGTTGTGCATCCTGGCAAACTCTGCATTGAGTGAAGAGTTAAACATAATAATTCATACCACTTTTTTTATTGTCTCGGAGAGTCTATATCTGATGCTACCACCAGCAGCCAGTTAGCTTAGCTTAGCCTAGCGACTGGAAACAGCACACCTACTAGCACCTCTAAAGCTCACTAATTAACACATTCAATCTGCTCAAAAACATTTGAAATCAACAAAGGCTGTGGCACTGGGGGTTATGCACCGGACTGTTTCTCGACCTGGAGCAAAAACTCCTTGAAGTCTCTGCTGGTTGTCTTGCAACCTCAAACATTGTCTTCACAGCCTCCAGCAGCTTCATCCTCCGTCTACTCAACATGTCTTCAGGCACAGTTTTGCGTGTAGCTCAACCGTGTTTTCGCAGCACTCAGAGAATCAATGTAGTCATGGCGAAATGTCAAACGTATTCCTCTAGATACAACTGCTGATTTTGCAATTTCTTTGCTGTTTTTCTGCAGTGTCTTGGGTCCAGCGTTGACTTTCAGAATTGGCCCCAACCCCATGAACGTGAGCACTGCAGAGCTGGTTCAAGTTGCCGGTAAGAGCACTCAATATATACTGTATATATATATATATATAAATATATATATATATATTTTCTTCTATCACCTATCACATGACGATTGCTCTTGACGACTCTCATTTTCACGAGCCAGACCGCTCTGTCCCCGTCTGTGCTTCAATGAGAACACAGATTAGTCTCTCCAGATACAGTAGATAGACTGGTGTTCATCTTGTTCCAACAAACCCCCCCCGTCCCAAAGAAGATTATCAACAGTGTGCAATGACAGATGACCATCAATTACTGAGATGATGAGTCTGTCCACACACACACACACACACACACACACACCCACCCCGCACACATATACAGTGTACAGGACAGTTTATTTGGTCTTCTATTATGTCCAACAGGCTGACAGGTTGAAACAGGTTTTCACCAGCCAATCAGTTTAGAGTGTGTACTTCTATGTGTGAGTGTGTAGCTGCATGTGTGGACTTGTTTGATGTAGACTGATAGAAAGCTGTCACCCACAGAGAAGAGGGTTGTCAGTATGCCTCCACTCCCCTGTTTATTGTCTGCCCTCCGATCTGCCCGGCGTATGAGTTGGTGTGTGTGTGTGTGTGTGTGTGTGATGTGTGTCGATGTCCTCTTGCTTTTGTCGGAAATGACTTTGAGAAGCACGGCAATACTCCCGACAGTCAATATCATCCACTATCGCCCCGCTGGAATCAACATGGTGGTGTTGTTATTGGCTGAAATGTGTCGCTGCTCCAGTTTTTCTACGCGGCGACATTTTCTGGCACCGACTCGTTTCCTATCAGCGATGTGCTGGCTGATGATACAGATTTACCGCGAGAAAGGTTGGGCCGGGGGGGGTTGCGCTTCGGTTCAGTGATTTCGAGTGTGGGTTTTTGTACACGTGTGTGTTTGTTGGATTACAGTGTGTATCTGTATTTATCCATTGCCGTCATTCCACTTTTGCAACGTGTGTTTAACGAAATGAGCAAATATTGCAGCTGTGGCAGATTTACCTCTCCTGTATGCAGGTGTAAAAATCATACTGTATCATAACATCCGTCTGTTTTTCTCTTTCTATTCTATCCGTTTTCTACTTCTTCTTCATCTTTTTCTTTTTTTTTTTTTTTTACCTCCCGTCTTGTGTGACTGACTTTGATGAGGTGGCGTGTGGCGAGAGCTAATGACAGGCATGAGCAGGGCTGAAATGTCAGACCAAATGTTAAGTCAACATGATCAGCAGCCTGACCCGTGCTGATGAATTATGAATACAGCCCACCTGAATAGTGATTCAGGCGACGGAAGGATCTTATCAAACTACTTCAGGCGCGTCGTTGTTGTCTTTAAATCCTGCCTGACCGTGGCTTTCACCTCTGAAATGTATTAAAAAATGTAAAAATGGTGCTTGTAGATAGCAGAGTGGTTAAATCCTCTGTCTCCGGCGCTACATGTGAGCCCCCACTGACCTTAGATCAAATCCAGCTTTATCTCCTGCCCCCCCTCCTACCTCGTTACCCCCCTCTACTTCCACCACAGTGTGACGCCGAGTGGACTTCCCACTCTCCTCCCGACATTTAAAACAATGTGAAGCGAATGCAGAAAATCTCTTTTATAGCTATAGCTATATATTCCAACTCCAAATATGCACGCCTGACATTGGATTCAATTCAATATGGCAGCGGCAAAGTGATTTCACGGCGGTTACAGGTTGTGCAGCAACGGCATGGTTTAAGTGGAATCTGGAAATCAAAGTGACGCCCACATGCAGCGGCCACCTGGGTAATCCTAGCTGACCATTGCCTTACGTGTGACCGTGCATAAATGACGTGGCCTCCTAATGAACTCATCAAAGCCCCTGCTGTACTCTGCTCACTCTGCTGCTGACAGCCTGCACAGCGGGCTTCATAGCAGCCCATGAAACTAGAAACCCACAAAAAATGTAGATGCATTCTTCTGTATATCGGATTAATGACCATTAAGTAGAAGTGAGTTTTCTTTTAATCCTGTTTAAATTGTGCCTTGAACTACACGTTTGATGTTTGTCAATTCGAAAGATCATTTTGCTCGTCAAGAAAGTCACATTTTGTCGTAAAAAAAAAAAAAAATACCAAAATTAGAACGACGACACACCCAAATGTTGCGTAAGTGACGTCTCCCTCTGAAGGTACGATGCCTGTGTTTTGTACTTATACCAACAATGGCACTCGCAGCCCGGTCCATAAACACACCGAGAGTGCAGAGAGTTTTTTTGGCTTAAATAAGATAGTTAAATATCATCTGCATAGCTACGAGATATCTTTAAAAATGACGTATTATCTACTTGAAAGGATGTACGTTTGCTCTGCAACATGTCAACATATAGTAAGTGACTTGTCACAAGTTCTGAGAGCCTGAGGCTTTAAAATATCTTGTTTCGTCTGACCAACAGTCAGCAATGTTTCCTTTTAAATGATACTAAAACACAGAAAATCTTTACATTTGAGAAGCTTGAAGCAGCAAGTGTTTCAAATGAATGCCCAAATGGACATGTTGTTATATGATGTACTTGTACATACTCTACTCTACATGTACATTGAGATGCAACAACATGCTAAACCCTTGACTGTACTCTGCAGCGGCTCTGCTATATCCTGCTGTCCATCTATCTGCCCATCAGTTCTATTTGATGCGTTCAATGCTCCATAGAAAAGAACAGACAAAGAGACTCGGTTGAAAGGCACGGACAGTATAGAGGAGATTTGATAACTCATTGAAAAGCATCTTTTGGGGCAGCAGGTTCTTAGCGGCTGAGTGGTGAAAGGCCTGCTGGGAGGTCTGACTGTATTAGTGGAGGTAGAGGCTCTTGTGTTCTGCTCAACTGGAAAACTGCAGGACAAAGACTCGCACTGCCTAATCCCTGCTCGGCTGCAAAACAAAAGAGAAAGCTGCTGCTTTATCAAAACTACAAGGCATTCTGTGTGTGTCTGTGTTTGTGTGCCCGTGTGCATGTGTGTGTGTGTGTGTGTGTGTGATTATTATTATTTTTTTTTTTGCAGCTGTGTTCATACTGTGCCAAGAAATGATTTATTCAATATTTGATGAAGTGGCAGCCAAGCTGTTAAGACCAATGTTGAAATGTGTTGTTTAGAACTCAACTTTTTTTTTTTTTTTTTTGTTGCCGTCTTGCTGCCTCTCAATCTCAATGTGATTTCTAAACATGTAAATCAAATTCAGGCGGGGTAAATTAGATCTGCCAGAGTTGCTTTTGCTCTCTGCAAAGCAACATTTTGTAGCTGATGATGGATTTGATCTACACCCTGTTTCCACATGTTTGTACACTTCACAGTGAGTGGGCGGGTTTGTGGAGGAAGGGTGCTTTTGCTTCATCGAGTGTCTATAATTATGTTCCGTCATTATTCTTTTAATTGACGATATGGATGCGCGTTGATCGATCATCATCCAGATTTGCGTTCTTCTACTTCTATGATACTTGTTTTTAATTGATCACCATGGTTCTTTAAGTGTGTGATATTAAAATTGACGCCTGGGGGACCGTGGACTGTGGTCAAGAACGGCCCGGGACAAACGCCGTGATGAGTGAGTGTACATGTTTAAGAGAGGCTGGTAGGTGGTGGGCGGGAGCTGGGTGAGGACACTCCTATTGTCTTGGCTGTCACGGCTGGGCGACCCCGGAGCCCCTCTGAGGCCCCAAAGGCCCCAGAGGCCAGGCCACAGCAATGAGTCCGCGGGGCCCCCAGGCCGTGAGAACCCCGGCCCTGGTCAATGAGGGCTGGGAGCCTGGGGACCCTGGGAGCAACTGGCTGGGCCATCTGGAGCAGAGAGCAGAGACCCTGACACACGGCTGTCACCCGAGGGAGACACGCAGAGACATGGACGGAGACAATGTCTGCTCCCGTGTTTCTGCCTCTGCTTCTGTCTCACACACACACACACACACAAGCACTCTTTGCAGACAACTCTAAAGTGAAAACACGGCAGCCGTGGCTGCATAATGGTGCTATAGCTACAATTTGAGTGGTGAGTGGAAGTCTTTTCCAGCTGAGCAGATTAGCATAGATCTCCCACGCAGACAGAGTTGACCTTCACTCCGGCAAACACTTGTCAAAATGCCAACGATAATTACCTGCTCTCTTCGCAAACAGCACAATGGTTTATCCACCTGCATCTCACGCGTGGAGGACGGATCTGTCGCGCTCTGGCTGCCTGTTTTCGGACATACACTGTTTGTGAAGTTAATACGAGCCGTGGGGGGGGGGGGGGGGTTCCTATATGCGACACAGGTGTGTGTCTGGTTTCTACTTCACGTTGTAATATTTACCATTCGGAATTCCGCAGGAGGCTGAAGAAAAATAAGTGTAAATAAATAAATGTTGCCAAGGCTTTCAATGTGCTCACGTCGAGACACAGCGTTCACGCGGGCTGAGATGGAATTAGTTTTGTCAGCGTGCGTCTCTACACGATCAAGGAACATGTCAAGAAAAACTGTTTTAATACAACACAGCTCGGTGGTGTCTGTGTCGGATGCCTGATTGTCTGTATGTCCGTGCTTTAACATCTGTATCAGTGAGCGCAGAGGTCAGAAAACAACCACATTCCTCTCCCTCCCCCGTCCTCCCCCTTCCCCCCCCCCCCCCCCCTTCTTCTCCCTGGGCACTCTCCTCTCTCCATATCACTGGCTGCCCTCTCTGGTTGAGTGCTTGAATGTGCTCAGTTCGGTGATCAAAGTCTTCCTCAGTCTCTTCTCCTCCATCGCCCCTGGCTCTGTGCGTGTGCGTGTGTGTGTGTGTGTGTGTGTGTGTGTGTGTGTGTGTGTGTGTGTGTGTGTGTGTGTGTGTGTGTGTGTGTGTGTGTGTGTGTGTGTGTGTGTGTGAGTGAAAGTGAGTGTGTGTCATCCAGCTACAAGCCCGGCTCTCAGTCGTCTAAACCGTCAGTCTCACTATCTTCTTTCAGTCTCAGTAGTACCCTGCCAGGCTCCCTTGTATCATCTTCCTGTCTGCTAGAGGGCACACACACACACACACACACACACACACACACACACACACACGCGCGCGCGCACACAAATATATATATATATATATATATATATATTCACAAACATAAACGCACAATGATGCTGATTCGATATGACACATCTAACTTTTCTGTCTTCCTTAACATTTATGCATTGTTGATCTCAGAAACTTCTGCTGTCTGTTGCAATAGGTATACCGCAGTTTGTTTACTCCACACGTACATGCGTTTGCGTGTGTGTGCGTGTGCGTGTGCGTGTGTGTTTGCTTGCTGCAGGATGCTAGATAACCAGAGCTGTATGAGTCACAGTAAACCGCTGAATTTTGCTGCTTTGTTTTTGCGGAAACTTTTTCGATCTCTACCAGGGCGTCAGATGTCTTTTTAATTCCAAGGTCACAATGCTTCATCCTCTTTTTTTTGTTTTGTATTTACTTCTCTTCTAGTGCCTCCAGGAAGAGAAAATATCTTAAAAGACAGCTACTAAAAAAAACAAAATCTGCTCTAACAGGACATTCTGGCATCTGGAAATCAGCCGAGAACATTTAGTCTTCATCCTTGTCCCTGGCCCGGAGTGTTCGTCAGCCACTGACTCTTTGTGCTCGTCTCAGAGAAAAAGGTGTCGTGTGGAAACGTTTGCTATTGTGTTGAGGAGGCAGGAATGTCCCAACCCATGAATTGAGCTGTGTCTTACACTCCCCTTTATCCCTTCCAGCCGTGCTCTCGTGATCCCCGTCATTCTCCGTTCCTTCAGTATTATCCCCGTGCATCAGTGTCCTGTAGGGTCAGGGCTGCACTGCTCCTGTAAACATATCTACT
Organism: Lycodopsis pacificus; assembly: GCA_028022725.1. Taxonomy (NCBI): domain Eukaryota; kingdom Metazoa; phylum Chordata; class Actinopteri; order Perciformes; family Zoarcidae; genus Lycodopsis; species Lycodopsis pacificus. The sequence continues at coordinate 16,247,175 of CM051704.1, read as the reverse complement.
GTGTCAACACTGCTGTTGCAAAAAGCAGCTAAAGACAGTAACAGGTGCCTGTCAACAGCCGGCCAGATCTCTAGTGCATTAAAGGATCTTTGCTCTAGACGAGGATTAGTGTCGCCTGGCATTGTTTGTTTGCTAATTCCATCTCCAAGGTATTTGTGGAAAATAGGCATGAATAATTGAAAGCGATTTCTAGCGGACGAAACGACGCTATCAGCGAATGGAGGGAGATTAATGAGTAGGGGGTGAAACGCAGCGCAAATTGGAACAACGGAGCAACCTTTTTCAGACACCCAGGGAGACCCTGAGTTCGTAAACAAAAATTGAATATGCATTGTTTCATTAGGGGGAAAGCATTGAGATGAGAAAGACATGGATTAAGGATGAATACAGCAGTTTAAATGTGAAGTGTGTCAACGCATCACGCGGTGGTATTAGAGTACTTTCTCTATTGCCAATACTGAGCAGTTTTATATTAAATCCACACATTGCTTTTTCTCTAATATTTGTTTTGATAGCAAATCCAACTTTCTGATAAGGTTATGAATATATTCATACTGACGTCCATTGATGGATTACTGATCTATTGGGTCCAGGCTCGGGGGCCCATAGACTCAGGAGCCGCCCCGGCCTTCACCTGCAAAATGTCACTTGAAGAGACACATACCGACCACAAAGAGACACAGAATGACCGCAAAGAAACATAAAACGACTACAAAGAGACACAAAATCACTAAACAATCCCCCCATGCTGGTGTCTAAACCCACGAGTGACGCTTTACATCTGTATTTGTTTGTTCTTGAAGATAAAGCTGATTTCAATGACAACCATTTCTATGCAGTAAGCTGAGCTTCTCATGACAAAAATGCAATAATCTAGTGTTTTTATTTGATGTTAAAGACGCACACCGTAATATAATACTCTGTATAAATGTTCCATACCGTCTTTACTGTGGTAAAGCTATCTCCTTTTTTATTTCTTGTTGCATTGGATGAGACATTCACGAGCCCCAGAGGATGAATCCTAATGACGTGATCCCCTGACTTTTCCCTCCAGCGCCACCATGAGCCGCCATCGAGTCAAACCTTCTTTGTTGAAACCTATCGTTTATGACCACAGACTTGCAAAACTACGTTCCTCACCGGATTAGTCGAAAACAGACATTCCATTTTTTTTACTGTTTCCAAAAAAACTACATCACAATAGATATACATAGATATAGATAGATATAGATATGCATGTACCCCGATAGCGGATTTCCCCCCACATATTATACACTTGTCCACTTTCAGCTTAATCCTCCTTGATATTCCTTTTTGTGAAGATGATATTGGAATCAGGAGTTTCTCAGAAGATTTGCAGTTATACAAGAGCGTACATGAAGAACTAATCAACGTGTTATTTGTTTGGTACAAACAGATCCAGCTTGCAGAGTCTCGTCATAATGTGACTCCGCATTTTATTTATAACTGATCTTCTCTGGATTTGAGGCAAAGTGGTTTTTTTTAACTTACCACGAGATCTAACTTCCAGCTGAGACGGCTGGCAACGACGCATTTTCCTCACACGTGGTGGTGAACGCAATAACACAACGGCTCACTAGCTTCATGGTTAATGAACTGACAAAACGCCACGCTTTCCCCACGAACTCGTAATGAGACAGTCCCTCATCGGAGTTTACTCTCTGCATCGAAACCATTCAATACCGTTCACGAATACCAGAACGTTAAGACTATTTGCTTCAATGAAAGCGTTCCAGAGCCCTGCGTCTGCAGCCATGCTTTGGGATCTTTACGTTTTGTATTCTCTCTTCGAGGTTTCGTCGCGACAGCAGCAGGAGCCGAAGAAAGCCGTCTGACCATCGAGATACAGCGAATACTTGCTGCGTGTTTGAGCGCCATGTTGAGCAGAAAATCCAACCTCCTTTTCCATTCTGCTACCAGCAGCACTCTCTTATTCCTCTTCTGCTTCATCCCCACCCCTCCACCCCTCATCTCTGTTCCCCCCCCCCATCCCTTCATCTTCCATGCCTGTACCCACAGTGAAGAGACCATGTGCATGATGGCCCTCATGTCGAGAACAGCAGGCACTTGTGCGTCGTGTTTGTTGTGTGCACAGTGGTTTGTGGACTTGATGGGTGTTACTTTATGAGGCGGCAGATACAAGCGGCTACGTAAATCAGCTTCTTTCCCTCTCCTGCTACCGTGTGGGTCATAATTCAATGAAAGGAAAGCATTGAAACATTTCCCATCGTCGTGAAATGAAGATTTGTGATGGCTTTTGACTTGAAGGGAAGTTTAGTTTCAGGCTTTCTGTTCTCGTTTGTCGGGAGATGATGTCGTCATCACAGAGTAACGAGCATTACGTAATGCAGATCTCTGTTTTATTAACAAGAATGTTAATGCTTGATTTAACACATTTCTTGAAACATGATATCGTCTCACCCCATTTGCACAAATTTAACTGAAGATAATTACATTTTTAGGACTCAATAATAATCAAAATTACTTGTAAGAGTATGTTTTCTTTATGTCTAACATTTAAAGAGACATTACAGCCGGTAAAACAGAAACTCCTCTCTGCCTCATTCTCTATTTTCCTCTGTGTCTGAGAAACAAAAGTAGTTTGTTTTACACTTATTTCTTTGGTAGGTGCAACATGGAAGCGTACATAAAACTTGTACACAGGGTGGCTTTAAGTTTTAAAAGTGCTTTGATCGATCTCAAAATGTAACACTTCCGTCTTTCATCTGATTGATTAATCAGCTCTTTGTTTCAGCTCTACACTACAACCTATATATATATATATATATATATATATATATATATATATATGTATGGTGGTGTAGTATAGTCTACTGGCTATATGCATGTATATATATATACATAAATATTGTATATCTTTTTGACTATGACTCTTAATGGATTTGCGTATCAAAGAAGCGGCAGATGACACTTAAAGTGCTTGAAACCACAAAGGGTTGGTACAAAACAAAGCGAGATGGCCATACATTTGCTGCACCACGTTGCCTTTCCAGGTGTGTGTGTGTGTGTGTGTGTGTGTGTTTCTAGTACATCACTGTTTGTATGTGTGTGTGTGTGTTTTTTCCCTTAATGGTACATTCCCACTAAATTGGCCCGTGAATGCAGCGTGCTCTGTCAGGGGTTTTGTGAGTTACAAGTGTAGAGAAACAAAGAGAGCCAGGGAGCTTCAAAGCCGGGTGGGTGACATTTCGGGCTTTCCATCTTCAAAGCACTATTTGCTTTTGTAGTTCCTCTTTCAGAATAATTATATATTTTTTTTCCTAAAGGATTACAGCTGTCCGAAAACACAGCGTAGAATTTGAGGGCCATTTCGTAACAAGGATACACACAATGAGCTGTCATTATTTGAAACGCATTAATTCCCCTATTATTTGCAATTATGCATAATTTAATGCAACTTTTTATGAGGCACATAATACCATAGTGTTATTCCTTGTTGGCAGTTATTGGCAGTGAATCGATCGGTGATCCCATAGAGCCACCCGGTGAGTGTCTCCAGATGGGGGAGACGTGAAATCCACCCTGTCCGCTCATTTTCATTCACCTCTCTTCCTCTTGTCTCTTTCTTCCCCCCCCCCCCCCCCCCCCCCCCCTCCCCCCCCCCCCCCCTCCTCCCCCCCCCCCCCCTCCTCCCGCATCCAAGTGCCTCTCTATAATTCATGTCCAGGTGCAGCACCAGCTTTCTCTGGCACAGGGTTTGAAAGAAAAAAAGACAGATGTTCAATCTTCACTTCCTTTGTGCGTCTCTCTATATCTGTTTGGGTTTTTGTGGACGGCTTTTGCCCCTTTCACCTGTAATGCAGAGTTTTGGTTTTCCAGTAGTTCAGCGTCAGCAGTATTTAAGGCGAGCAGCAGCCATGACTTACCGCTGTGTGTTTAGATGTTGTACTTTGCGTGTAGTCCCAAAGATGTAGTTGCTGCCTTTAAGTTTCGTGCACCACCTTGAACATGAACCGGTGTGTGTGTGTGTGTGTGTGTGTGTGTGTGTGTGTGTGTGTGTGTGTGTGTGTGTGTGTGTGTGTGTGTGTGTGTGTGTGTGTGTGTGTGTGTGTAAAGACATATTTATCCACGACTGGCTGAAAAATCTGGAAATAATGTCCAGTTCTGTGGTGTTTTTTTTCTCTTGGTGGTTGGTTTGTAACCAGCTGATTGTTCGGACGTCATGAGAATGCCAAGATGTGCCCACGGGCACAGCTGTGTTTACGTGCAGCTCGCGTGCATCTTGTCATACAAAACACATGAACCTCCCACTGACTGCAAAGCTGTGAGAGCGACTGAACTCTGCAGGCGGATGTCTTGCAAAGTGACATGTACAGGATAATGCACCGTTGTGGCCTGGAGATATATCTATTCATCAGATGAAACATTCCGTCTGTTTTTTTATGATTTTCTTAGCATTCGTAAATAATTTGCTGCAACCAAAGACTATTTTTTATTGTCGATTAACCTGTTGATTACTTTTTTATTCATCGATTAGTTGTTTTGTTCTTTAAAATGTCATAAAATTATGATGAATGTTGATCCCATTATGACGTCTTCAAATGTCTTGTTTTGACCACAACTCAAATATATTCAGTTACTGTCTTAAAGGAGTAGAGCAACAAGAAAATATCCACATTTAAGAAGCCAATTAATAATATTTGACAGCTAATCGATGAATCAAAAGTAGCCGACTCTCAAAATAGTCTTTAGTTTAACAATTAAAATGTTTATAGGTCACGCTGTTCCCCCTATTACACAAATGAGGAGACGGTAAAGAGGAGTGAACACGTCTAGAGGAACTAACAGGACTGAAAGAAAGTCATTAGCAGTGGCTGCAATGTTTTCACACCTCCACTTATTTTTTTTTCCGACGGACAGGCGATAATACAGTGTTTACATCTTGAGGCGAATGTTCACAGTGCTTAATGGATTCAACATGTTGTTTTTTTATGGTTGAGACGCTTTTAAGAAGTTCCTCCTCAACCGAGCCCTGCTTAACAGACCCTGCTTCATTATTTAGCGGCACGATGTCCACAATGATTTCCTTCGGGCAGTAGCATGCTTGTATTATGTCGGAAAGTTTTGTTTCTGAATGACAAGCATTAAAACCTGCAGTGATGGATACACCTCATATTTTAATTTCAAATTTCAAGAAAAATAGGGAATAATCATCTCTCTAATATAGAAAAGGTTTCCTTTTGGGCATATTTCCTTCTGTCCTACAGGACCCTGGCTGAACGAGTCTGGCTGTGTGTGTCCTTGTGTTCGTACTGTACATACGTGTGTGTGTGTGTGTGTGTGTGTGTGTGTGTGTGTGTGTGTGTGTGAGAAACGAGTACCACAGGGATGTATTTCAAAATAGGTCCTTGCTAATCCCCCTTAAAAATGAACAAACCCCTGCCGTGCAGCCATCTGAAAGACAAAGAAAGTGTAGAAGAAAGAAAGAAAAGAGAATGAATTATGGATACGTTTTAAGAGGGATATTGCTCCCTGGCCTCCGCACTGTTTTTCATCTCTCTCCTCCTCCCCTCTCTCCCTTTCTCTCTGTGTCCTCTGCCTCCTCTTAAATCGATACGGGCTGACTGTCATGGGTCAGTGGCCTGTATGCATCAGGCTGGACTGCAACAGAGGAGCGCTGTGTCTCCCAGGGCTCTTCTGTGGAGGTGATAACTCGCTCCTATCTCGAACCGCTCTTTAAGGCTTTCAATTTAACTCCAATATCCAGCTCAGATTGACTTGGGGATGGCACAAAGGAAGGGAATATATATTTATATGATCATTTAGAAGGAAAGTGAGCATGCCTAAATACCTGCAGCTATGCCCTTGCATAGATGGAAAGAATGGAAGTACATCTGGCTCAAAGGCATTGTGGATCATTTTGTATGAAGATGTATTTTAATTGCCCTTTCATAAACCCTGTCCAGTTAAGTGGTAGATTGCTAGCTAGTTAAGCTAATGTTAGCTCCATAAGTTGGTTGAAAATGTCGCCTTCAGCTGAATTCTTAATGTTTCCAGCTCACTCGTTCCATATGAACCCTGGAAAAGGGTTCTTAAAAAGGCATGATATCATGCTTAAAGACCGAAGCTGAAGCTGTCCAGTTGATGATCCATGTGGAAGACATGGAGATGAAGACACGCCATTGTTCCCGTGTCTTTGTGTAGAACTAGTTCTTCAAGTATGTTAAGAAAACATGCAAGATCAGATCAGTTATTGTATTCTAAGGTAAACCTGTTTAGCTGCATAATGTACTTGGACACAGCAGACAGATGTTACATTTATACTTAATTGTTTGTATTTTAAAACATGTTTTCTATTTTAATGTTACGAGAGAAAAGGCTTTTAGGTTGAGGATTTGTTAGGCTAACATAACACCTTTTTTTTTTTCCTGTAACGGCACAAAACCTAGAATGAAATGCTTGTTGGCTGTGGAAACAATGATCGGTTAATACGCTTAACCGGACACGCGCACGTAGAACAGACCAACTCCCTTTTTGATGAACTCGTCTCACTGTTTCTCTGGTATTTCTGCTTTTAATCCAAACCCTTTATATTGATTATCTCTCCACTACAGTCCCATGTGCACTGCTTTACCATGCACCCATATGATCAATTATATTGTTATTTAAACTCAAGACATCGCAGTGGTGTGCGTGTGCGTGTGTGCGCGTGTGCGTGTGTGCGTGTGTGTGTGTGTCTAGCCACAAGGCTTCCTCACAGTCCAAGTCCAATTACCCGTGTTAAGGCCACATCTGAGACGGGGGATTACAGCATATTATTCTAGCACAAACAACTCTGTTTCTCTGCCCACCAACCTGCAGACAGCCAGACACGGGCAACCGAGGAAGGTGTGAGAGGTGTTACATTAGCACCTGGATGTGCGAACAGCAGACGAGTGACCTTTTACCGGTGACTGATACACTAGCTGGAAAACTTGTTCGCCTCCTGTGGATTCTTCCTCTAGTCCTCAACTCTTCTCGACATCTTTCCGCCTCTCACTCACTTCTTTTTTTTTTTTTGCCTTTTCTCGTCTTTCTTTGTCTGATGTTCTGTTTTTTTCTCCGTGTCTTAAATCAAGCTTTCATTTCATCTTCCATTTCCTCTGCTCCATCTATTGAAGCGCTCTTCACGGAACCCATAGCGTCTCAAATTTGCTCTCAGTTTTTGACAGTTGCTACTTTAACCAGAGGATGTCAGACAAGATGTCGCCTCATTCCCTTGACTTGTTGACACCACTTTAAATGTTTCTTGTGATGCAAAATACTCTATTAAACATCCTCAAGGCACCCCAGAAAGGCCCTGAAAATACTTCCCCCGCATATAAACACCTAACAGTCACAATTCTTAAGCCAAACATGTCGCATCCGTCTGTTTCTTTCGTTTTGTTTTAACAGTTTTGTCTTGTCTTCTTCCTTGTAACACGTCGCAGCTTACTACGGTTGCACAAATCGCTGTGCCTGAACACACAAACTTCCTTCAAGTCACCTGCCAGGGGCTCTAATTAGACTGATAAGCAGTGCAACTGGAATCAGCTCTTCCTGGTAATCAGCCCCACGGAGCCCCAGACAGACGGCTAAATGAGGAGGAGATGAGCCGTGCAACCCAACAGGTGTCCTTAAAAAGACAGGGAGGGTGTGCTTATACAGTCTCGTCTTTCCCCTTCTCTAACTGCTTGAGTTCAATCTCTGGAGAGTTTGGAACATATAGAGCAGATTCTGCAGTTATTTAGGAAGCGAATGCTGGAAAAAAGAAAATGTGGCCGCTTCTGTGGTGTATAGATTTAATCATCATGCTGTGACTGAATCGCTGCCTCACTTTTAAAAGGAATTGTTTGAGAGACTGCGGTAAGATGATTGATTCAGAGTGGGGGGGGGGGGCTTATACAATAGCAAACACACTAGTCAAACTGTGTATTTTGATTTTTGTATTGCATCCCATCCTGAATACATTTCTTGCTTTTTTCTCTTTGCAGCCGCAGCTGCTCTGCTTCCGACATGCAATAATGATGATCGCATTTTGTCCTCAAGCAACATAGTAATAAAAAATAAAAAAAGAGCTCGGTTACACATCAGGCAGGCTGAATACAGAAGGATGTCGGAGCTAATACAATCTCAGAAGGGAAATGTCATATTTGTCATTTTGACACCTGCGTGAGACTTGTTGCGATGCAACGTCTTACACCCACCACTCAGCTGTACGCGGCAACGCGGATGCTTCACAGAGACGGGGGAACACAGGAAGGCAGATAGGACGCAGCGCTAGGTTACTTCATCCACTCTCCGAGGAAGCGTGTCCGCTGTACTGTAGACGTGGTTTTGAGGGATTGACTTAAAGGCCGCTGACAGCAAATGTGTTTGCTTTGATGTAAACCTCCTCTAGCTGAAAGCATCTAGAATGATGTGGGGGGGGGAAAAAGAAACCGCTGAAATATCATTTAAAATGCTCAGACAGTGCATTAGTTGGAACTGGAAGGCTGAAATAGTTTGAAAGAGAACAAAACAGAAGCTTTGTAATCAAGGTGTACTTTCAATCATGAAAATGATTGTTAGCCCTGTTTATTGTAGCCCTCGTTGCAAATAGCAGAGCGTATCTAAATGTAGTGTTCCCACTAATTTATGATGCCAACAGACATGATGATGGTTGATTAGCAGTGAGCTGTTGTTGGACCACAAAGCTATGAAATGCAGGATTTTCTGAAAGGACAATGTATTGAGTCATACACAAAAATAAACCCCCTCAATGGTCTCTTATGATCCTCGAGAAGTGTGGCGTGTCTGTATCCGCAGAGACCTCGCCTTCTGCCTGTGTTTTCTTATTTTACTTTGTTTCTTGGCGTCAGCCTTTGGACACTGGGTGCGTAGACCACGCGAATGTGCAAGCACACGTCCAAGAGTACACGCTACGGAAATGGGAGATAAAAAAAAAAAGAAAAACGAAGAAATGCAAAGCAAAAAAAGTTTGTTCCAAAAGGAAGGGGGTTGGCTTTTGTTTTTCGCTGCCGTATGTGTGACGCTGGGCTGCGGTCAGAGGGCTCGGTGGTGCTCGGTGGTGTCATTTAGCCGGCGGGAGGAGAGGGACAACTTTTAATGTTGTGTTTACGAACAGTAAGCGACAATATTAAAAGTATTCCTGTCAAACGGTTTTGTTTTTGGGGCATGTTGCCTTCATTATATTGGTCACAGAAGAGATACAAAATAGTATTTGGGACATCAGAATGTCCTTGGAGACCATTTTCAACTAAAATAAGAAGGAGCCACCAATTATTATAAAAAGAAAATCCTCGTTTGCAACGATTTAAGAAGTAATACATATTTTTCATGTTGTTTGCTAGAAATGGTGATTCTTCTACACAAGTGCATTACTTCTTGGATTAGTATATTAAACTTACCAGATCTTTGGTCTTATTGAAATATAACTGTAAATTCTCGTCCCTACCCAAGGGTTTGGGAATTCGAGGTGGTTACATCGATCAGTTACTGAACATGTCTGTTTAGTGAGGAGTCGTCAGTCTCCCATCACGGTAACATTAGCTCTATTCGTAACAAACTGCGGCCTCTTGCTTTGGTTAAACAGCTTCGCATCATATTACGGCGGGTAACACTTTTAACCTTTCACGGTTGTCATCGTCTTTGGTCACAAATCTGTGACCTTGGGCCACACGTGTGCTTTGGTAAACATGCTGCATGTGTTGACGTTCTCTGTTATCGATAGATTGTTAGCTGATAGATCCTGTTTTCAGATCAAATCCACTTGATTACTGTCGCAGCCTCCCGCCGTCTCTCATCCTCTCCCTCGTATTCCTGACTTGAGTGATGGCGTTTGTGATTCCTAATGACAGTCGGAACAAATCTGCGGTAATGAGGTCACATTGGCTTCTTTTTTTCTCTTCTCTGTAATCACCCTTCACAGCTCCGTACAATCAACCTGTTCCCGAGACTCAGACTGGGTCCTGGATCAGAGCTCCAGTGAACCAGGGTGAAACGGATCAATTCCTTCCTCTGGAAGACCTCCCTGCAGCCAAAATGGACGCCCTGTCCTTCTGAGCATGTCTGTTTCTTTTTTTCCCCAATATCCCAGACTTATTATCTCTTGACTCACTGGAGCTCATATCCTGCCCTCGTGCAGCCTGCTACCTTTCCAAACTATGCCTTATGACAGCTTTAGCATATTTATTGATTTATTAAAGTTTTCCAGTGTGAGTATCTGCGCTCTTCCTACCAGCCTCATCTGTGATAATGCATTTATCTAGAACAGAAGAGGTATGTGCGCACGCTTGCATGAGCACTCACATCCACGTAATGATGTGTGTTCCTCCTGGCTTGAGCAGGATGTCGGCACCAACACATCATTACGATTCGTTCGAGCCATTAGCTTGTGGAGAGAGAGAGAGAGAGAGAGAGAAAATTGTGGAAGAAAAGCACAAGCGGGCGCATTGCAGCCGTGTGAGTGTGTGAGTGTCTATGAATATGTACAGTGTGTGTACTTGTGGGTGTGCAGTGTGCATACACAGTATTGTGTGTGCTCAGTGATGTGGTTAGTAATGTGGAGACCTGCAGGAGACGGTCCGTGGAGAGAGCCTGCAGGATAATTGCTGCCACAGTGACAGGTAGGGCTGCCTCTGTCAGAGTTCCTCGGTGGGGAAGCAGTGGGAGTGTGTGTGTGTGTGTGTGTGTGTGTGTGTGTGTGTGTGTGTGTGTGTGTGTGTGTGTGTGTGTGTGTGTGTGTCAGCTACGCCATCCTTTCCTCCAATAAGTATGTCCCCAGTAGGCTCCCTTCAGACGGTGGCAGACTTCCAGATGTTTTCATCTCGTATCACACACACATCCAGGGAAGCGTTGTTTACAGGGAGCACCAATCTTTACCTCAGAAAAGAGAGAGAATGCTTTTTCATCTAGCTTTAGGGTATCGTGTCATATCTGACATGGAGTATATTTCAGTTGCTAAACGCTGCACACTGTGGAGGACTCTTGGTGCGGATGCAAGACTTGTTAAAGTTTCCCTGAAGGCTGCAGTGAATGTTTTTGATGTCTTATTATCAGCAAAGCTGCCAGCTTCTGTTATAGCGAAAGGTCATCCAAAGACCCAGCAGCATGGCTCTGTGGCATGCTGGATCTCTGATGACCATGATTGTTTCAGATGTGCGTCGTTCACCTCATCACTCACTGTAATCTCCAAGCATATATCTGTTCTTTCTGAGCGATCGTCAGATGCGATTTGCGTTGGCATATGTCACACATCTGCAGATTGTCGTCTCTGAAAGGGAGCGCAAACGGTGTAAACATGTCCCGGTGAGAATGCCGAGTGACATCTGTGGGGTTTCTCCCACATCTGGAGGTGCCCGCCATCCAAGTCATTTGCCGGTGCTGCTTCTGTTCCCCCCCCCCCCCCGATCTCCTACAGTCCGTGAAGAATTGGTGTCAGCGCCTATCAAAGGCAAAATGCCTATTCTACACAGAGTGTCAGAGCAGCCACAATCTATTAATCAAGCAGCCGGCAAAGAAACAGATATTATGTGTTTGCGCGTGTGTGTGTGTGTGTGTGTGTGTGTCTGCACATGTGCAGCCGAGGCAAAGACTCATCCAGGTGTTTTATTCAGCCATCTTTGAAATGCGCCTCTAATAAGGGAGGATGCAATTATAAATGTGTCATGCGGGTTCTGTTTGAAAGAGGAAGGGGCCGATAATGTGTTTGATGCTGAAGGCCGTGACAGGGTCTGCAGCGGACACAAGGCTCATGCTGATTGCACGACTACAGCCATTAGAAAGCAGGCATCGTCTCCGAATCCCTTTTTCTACTGTGTTGTCTTTCATCATCGGCTATAATGTGTCAACCGGACCAATCTAAGAGGAAACGTTTTTTTTTTTTTTGCTTTTGTGGTATGCTGTATTTTGCGAGAGAGTTCAATGTATTCTGTTTGCTATCGCGGAGGTTTGTGGCGTGTTGAGTTCGGCTGAATAACAGCAGTTGGTTTGTTTGGGAGCACTGTTGGCTTATCCACGGGAAACGATCGATCGGGGCGAATAAACAGTGAGCCAGCCAGGACCCCCTGCTGTGAACAGCATGGCTCGACCATGTGACCGACATGCTGGTGTATGATTGCCACTGCTGATTGGACGTTGGAGCCTAATGATGTCATGGCTATCGTCATGTTGGGTATACTGAGAGAGAGAGAGAGAAAGAAGATGGTTTGTTTTCTTTTCGGATTAAATATTTGGCTTGGTGTAGCTCCATAATCACCTTTTAGAGATTAAGTTTAACTGTAAAATTAGATTATGTCTAATTATCTTAGATTTCTAGATATAAGCTGCCATGTTTAAAGAGTGAGTGGGTAGAGATACATTAGCTGAAATGATTTGACCATTGATAGGAAATTAATGAACAACATTTGGCATATTATTTAATCATTTCAGTCATTAATTAACCAAAAATGCCACTTTCTCAATATGCAGATTTGCTACTCTGTTTTGTGACTTGCGAATCGAGTAAGGCTGAAATAAACAATTATTTTTTACTTTTTATTTAATTTGACGATGACTTTGGTTTATAAGGTATCACAATTTAAAATATTGAGTTTACTATAGAAGAGACGAAGAAAACTCACGTAAGCAACGAACAATTTTCAAAGTAGTTATTTTCTCAATCAAGTAATCGGACAATTGTTTCCGCTCAAAATTGAATACTTGATTTTCAACTGCTGGTCAGACAAAACAAGCAATTAGACATCATCATGGGCTCTAGGACATTTTGATGGCCACTCTTTTACTATTATATGTATGAATATATACATATATATATAATATTGATACAATGATGATGGTTGAATTCTATCTTGATTATATATTATTATATATTGAATGGAGGCTTTGAATGTCAAAGTGTTGTATTTTTATTTTTTTTAACCTTTGCGCTCTTTTATTCTCCTCCGGCCCAGCTCCACCTTGCCCCTCTGTTTTATTTGTAGGTGTTCTCAAAGGTGCAGGTCCTTTGATTCGGTGCCTTGATTCATAAAAGCCAAGGAGCAGAACAACTGATACGCATGAACGAGAAGAGACCGAGGGGAGAGTAGGTCTGTGGGATGTTCTGCTCGTCTATGTGTCTCTCTGCACAGATAGTCGTCGATATTAAGTTATTTACAGGATGTTTATTCCCACCATAAAAAAACGTGAAATTCATTTTATATGAGTGTGTTTGTGTCCCCTGTAGAATATCCTCTCTATATACTGGTAGAGGGGAAAAAAGGGGAACAAATAAAAAGCAACAACAATATCTGCGAACTGATTTACATTTTGATAAGCATCAGCGTGCGGAAGTCGGATGTAAAGAAGCCACATACATGTTATATATCATACATGCAATGAAGACGCTGCTGCTCGGAAGTCAGCTCTGCGGCTCTTCGTACTCCGAAGGGATATTATTGTTTTTTGTTTCCCACGTAGGATTCTTACTGAGAAAGAGGGTTGCCGAGCATGTTATCTGTCAGGGGGATCAGGTGCTTCTCCCCATCTCTTCCTCTTCCTCTCTCCCCCCCCTCCCCCTCCTCCTCCTCCCCGCTCCACTCTGATAGGTAGAGACAGCCATCATATGTGCAAGGGGGAAAGTGATGGGCGGAATGGCAGCTTTAATATCGGAGCGATTGCCTGCTGATAAGGCTAACGGCTGTGGAGAGGCGTGAGCGTCAGCCCTCCTCCGCAATAAACACTTTCATTTTGTTTGGTCGGAGTGACGGATGGAGAGATGGAAGTGGTGAATAGACGACCTGAGGAGCAGGAAAGGGGGGGGGGGGAGATAGATGGAATGGATGTGGATGTTATTCAATATTAACAGATCAATCAGAGGCTGGTGAAATATGCATTTTGTCAACTATATACCCCCATTCGGGCAAAGAGGCAACATTACGATCATGTGACAGCGCTGGCTGCTGTGCCGTGTTGAAATACAAAATACTTACGGCTTACAGTCGGTGATTTGTCTCCCGATACTGAATTTATATTGCTTCTAACAATAACAACCCTGTCGTATATCAGAAAAAAATGAATATATATATTCATGACTTTAAGCTCTGATGACTTCATGATAATCATTTCTCAATCGCTATTAGAATCTATGACGAGGAGAGCACAATTGCTTCAGTTTGCAGCATATGGCGGAGAAAAGCAACATTTTAATCAAATTGTATCTCGGCACAAGATGATTTGTGCTGAGCACATACGCTATGGAGCAATTTAAAGGTCACAAGAAATCAAGCTTAAATGTGTGCTTGTGTTGTTTTTTGTTTTTTTTGCCGTTTTCATTCAGTGTGCGTGTCAAGGAAAGTCAACGATGTTTTGGAGGATTCTTTAGATTGATGATTAAAATGGCCTTTTCGTCCTCGTCTTCCTTCCTCTTCAACAAGTTCTTGACAAGTTGTTGAAGTATATTCTTCAGTTCTTCCTGTTCACCTGGATGCATTTTCTTATGCTTAGCAGAGACATTAAGTGCACTTCTCATATTTAGTCATTTTAAAAATGGAAACAAATGTTCTCTGGCAGCTGCCACAGTTTCAACTGAAGTCATTTATTGGTATTTTAATGCATTTGTAATGAATGTACTGAGCAGCACTGCATGTGAAAGGACTTACTTTAAACATCTAATTTTATTCGTCAGTCCTGGTTGATTTGGAGACACCCGTCGTTATTGGTGATAACAATAAGTGTTGCTGATTAAACACTCCGTGAGCGGCTACTTTTAAAGCATAAGAGGAACTGGTGGATGTGGTTATGATGCAGCCAAACAAACTCACGTTTTAATAAAGAGGTCGGGTGATTTCGTGCAACAGCAGGACGCAGTAGAGTTGATTACTTTGCTAAGATGTTCTTCATCTCACAGCTAACTCTGGCTGCTCCATCTTGTTCCATTACACACTTGGAAAATTGAAAATAATCGATCGAAATATGCACAAAATGACTGTTGACTTATTTTGTAGATGCTTTTTTGATAACCGATCCTGGTCAACGCTAACCTCTGGCAAATACATTGTGTTTCCTTTGGCTGCTTCAGTGAAATAAGAATGAAGCTAATATCAATGAGATCAAATAAAAAAAAAAACGAAACACCGGATTACGTGCCGCTGCATCGTTTCCTGTTTCTCTCTCGTGTGCAGGTAGACAATCTGAATCCAGTGTTAATGGCGGACTCCGCCACTAACAATGAAAGCTGCTCTATAGAGAGTAATTACACAATGTAAATAAATTCATGGTTGAAAAAATGATAACAATGAATACAATAAAAAACAGTTTTTTATATCATGAAAATCTTTATTTTGGAAGTTAAACAGCTTCCGTCCCTTACAGAGTGATTGCTAGTTATTTACTAACAGAAGTCCTTTTAATTATATTATTTTTAATTAAACACGCTTGTATTGTACACAAGTGGCACTCAAGGCCATTTTAAGACATTGATTCACCAAACAGTAATCACACACATTCACTGAATTCTTATTGAATAGTTCCAGGTCACCAGGCAATTCTCTAATTTATAATCTCCAATGAAACTGTTGCGCGTGTATGTCATTTCAATTGTAAGCCCGTGAAAATAGAGCACATTTAAACACAAATGCCTTTTTTGGCCTTTACTGTTCTTTTGTTGCCTGCTGAGCATCGGATCATATGACTCGGAAACCGAAAAGATTAAATGAGCAGCAGGGATCAGATCTCGATATTAGAAGTGAGACTCTCAGACAATGCCTATTAAAATGGCTGGAAAGAGCCTCTCTGAAATGAGTCCTGACATCTCCTTTCCACAGTCTGTCAGGAGTATTTGGTGGCTAATTTGAAGCTTACAGTGTGAGAAAAAGAGAAAGAGAGCGAGCTCCAGTGGGAGGTTAATATAAGGGGTGACCAGAAAGAGATGCTGTAGGCTGTTATCTGTACAGTCAGTGACAGAACAAGCAAATCCATTGGCTGGATTCTCACTGCAGCCAAGATCCATCCAGTTACCGGCTAATGAGCCCGGCAAGTACGTTGTATTTACGGTACATTTAAAGTGGCTGTTGTGGGACTGTCCTTTCCCTCAGGTTGATTGGAGGCTTTGGTTTCACCGTAATACGGTTAATGTCAGCTTGTCAGTCAAAACCTGAGCTGCAGCCGCCATGACGTGTCCGCGTGTTGATTCCGGGCTAATCTTTCGTAGTTTGACTCGAGATGTGTTGCGGCCCCAGAGGGGTCCTCATTAGGACCAAAACGTTGCGTGACCTTTTAGCGGCTTCACCTCGCCCCACCACCTACGCCCTCACCCAGCTGGGCCCAATTACCTCGCTCATTACCCCCCTCCTAAACAGCACCAGGACTGTGCAGGTAGCTATCTATGGAGCGGCAATATGTCTCTGACTAACTGCAGGGGTGACGACATGAAATGAAAACGAGTGGAGACATGCCAGATGAAGACTTTCCCTCTCAATAAGGGCAGAAGATGTTCTTCTTTATCCTCTTGCTACTTCTTTTATGTGGCACTTTAATTTAAACATGTATGTATATTTGACCTTTCCATCTCTCGCCTCTTCCTTTATCCTCCTTTTAGCCATCCGTCAGAAGCAACCCCTGGCTGACACCTAAAATATAAGATGTCCCCTTCGCTGCCACGTTGATGAGATGATCGGATGATCAATGTTTTCTGGATCCTTAATAACCAGAAAGAGAAAAGGGAGGAGAGAGGAAAGAGCGAGAGAGATGGATGATTATCCTAAAAGTAGCGTGCTTAATTAGATGGAATGCTGCATACATTGTGGACTGAGTGGAATCATTGGGATAGATTAAAATACTAATTAAACAGGCCCTTGCCGAATTTGGAGTGTGAGGTGGGGTTCAGCTCTTCAGGGTCATTTGCATAGCCTTCATCTGGGGAAATGGGATTTAAAGGACCTGCTCTCTTTCTCTTCCTGTCTTTAACTCTCACTTTTCTTCCCTTTTCCCCATTACCGATCGCATTCACATGCTAACAAACTCAATTAAAATGATGCTCCGTTTTTTTTTTGTTGCACTCTATAATTTGGCATAATCTATTAAAGGCCCCTTTGATTTTGTTTTTCAATATAAATGTCTCCATCAAAGTGAGGAAGGGACGTTGAGCACAGGAGGGGGGGAAAAGACGGTGAAATGTGTGATCTTGAACGTTGGATATTTAACATTGCCTCACTTTGGTTTGATTTGCATGAGAAAATCTTTCGTGAACAAAGCTTTGGAAATAGCATGCCATATTTGATTAGATCAATAGATCTGAGGATCAAACTCGGGTTGGTGTATTAATTACTGCAAGAACAAAGGCCGAAGCTCAAGTTATTGTGTGCTGTGAATCTACAAGCACTTCATCTGCTTTTGGGTTACATTCAGCAGGTCCGACTCAGAGTGTGTGAGGATAACAATTATTTTTTATTGGTAAATTTATGTTTGCGTTTTACATTTTCAACCATGGCTCTATGGATGGAAATGAAAGTCTGTCCACTACTTTGGCACAGACTGAAATATCTCAACAACTGGCTGGATTCTCATGACATTTTGTACAGACATTCATGGTTTCCAGAGGATGAATCTTATTGATTTTGATGTTCTCCAAAGTTTTCCTTTTGTGGAACCATGAGGCTTTGTTTGAAATGTCTCAACATCTATTGGATGCATTGCTTTGAAATTTGGTTCAGACATTTATGTCCCTCTGAGGATGAATTGCGATAACTTTGGTGATCCCTGGATTTTTCAGCCCAATTAGCTACAGAACTAATGACAGCTGTACTTTGTGTTTAGTGCTGATTAGTAAATAGCATACTAACACGCAAGATGGTGAACATGGTGAACATTATACCTGCTGAGGCTTGTTTGTTCTTCTGCGTACGAACACAGTGAGGACGCAGGCTACTCCGCAGCTGACGTGCAGCTCCTCAAAGATGCAACTACACTTCGGGGCTATACGGCTGTTACAGAAAGGGAATGTGGAAACTGCAAGAACTGTGATTGGTCAGCTCGCAGTAACACACATCTCTTCTGCAAACGTTCCGCTCACTGCGACTCCACAACGTAGATACAACGAACACATGCAATCTTGTATCACAAAGTAAATGTAAACACAGTAACCGAGGGGAATAAAATTCAAGCCTGATACGACCTGAGCATGTACGACACATCTGTGTTAGTGTTGCATTGGAGATATCAGCGGGTGAAATCCGACAATAAACAATAAATCACACCTACTACCGTTAAGCTCTTGTGTCAACCATAAATCCAGTTTATCCATCGGCATGTTAACATTCTGGGATTAACATGTAGCGGAAAGCACCGCTGTACCTAAAGCATTGTTCACACTCCAAGCGACAACACAGCCAAGCGTGGACAGGTACATTATCAAAAGGTGTCGCTCCAGAGCTCGTTGAAATAGTCATTAAATAGCACTGGGAACGAGATAACAGCATTTGTTTTAAAAGGAAGGAAATAAAATATGATTGGCTGATGTTTTACCGCGTCATTGGAGCGCAGAAAAAAAGTTGAGACCAGCTCAACTTTGATTTGTAGCGATTCACGCCCTCGACAAGTGTTGGGCAGCAATTTGTAACTTCGTGTCACCAGCTGCCATCTCAGATGACTTGTAGCCCGTTGCTGTGTCGCTCGTAGTGTCAAGCAGCATGAGTACAGCCTCACAGAGCCGCTAGCATAGCCGCGGACCCTTACCTATTATAGGCTCTCTACCCATACAACATATCATTCCTCCAAGGGCCACAACAGACTCCTGTCAGCTGGAGAACTGATTGCTGTCATTCCCTGAAGAATGTTTTTACGTGTGTGTGTGTGTGTGTGTGTGTGTGTGTGTGTGTGTGTGTGTGTGTGTGTGTGTGTGTGTGTGTGTGTGTGTGTGTGTGTGTGTGTGTGTGTGTGTGGGCGGGCTGGTCGTTTTCTATGACCAGTTTGACATCTGACTCATGCTGTTACATCCACTGCATCATTCTCAGTTTCACTGACCACTTGTTTTTGCCTCAGGAACGGAAAAATCTGCTACTTTGTCATCCAGTGCTCATACTCAACACCTCCTCTGCTTTTGTCTCCCGTGCAGTCCAACAGAAGCAGCAGCTGGAGAAGGAGACGGGCCTGAAGATAGTGGAGGCTGGAGTTAGTGACGTAAGTCGTACTCGCTAAGAATATCTGTTATTCAGCTCTGTGTGTGCGTACTCTGTGTTTGGGCACAGGAATAACTCCGTGAACCCAACTTGTCTTGGCATCCGGATCACACCTGCAGCTTCAGTTGTGCAGCCAAACACTAATCTGCAGCAGCAATGAATTCCAAACACACATCCCTTTAAGCGTGTTGCGTTGATGACCGTACCTCGTGTTCATTTCCTTTAGGTCTCTAAGAGGCTGCTGTCACCATGGCAAATAAAACACAACACAAGACAAAAGCACGGTGCATTTCGTGAAACATAAAGTAAGTGTTAATCATCACAGCAGAGCAACAATAACCAGATTATCCTGAGTGCTGTCACTTTGTCTGGGGCCCTGATTCTCCTGTGACATATTCATTGGAAAGAATTAAGTGGAGAGCAGGAGGACACTCAGGATGATCCGGATGAAAGGAGAGTAAATGTGTTTTCATTGAACACTGATAAATATTCATATGTATCAGCGGTAAGGATCTAATCAAGCACCCATTGATGCGTCTTGGCCCTCAATGTTCGCCTGGTAAATGAGTTTCTTTATGGAAATGAGACAGACAGCCTTAGACCCCTGAGCTGCCCTGATCATGAGGCATGCTGGGAGCTAAATGGATGTGGCCTGTGCATCGCAGGACAGTTGCCATTGGCAACAACCGTCACACACTGTATAGACAAGATCATTTCCCCGTGTTAGTCCCTTCTATACTGTCTCCCTTTGGTGCCGCTGCCTTTCTTCGCCCATCTGCCTCCCACTTATATCTTTTTTAGCACCACATTCTCTCCGGTCTTATTCCACATTGTGTCTTCATCACGTTCTTCTCAATTATCTCTGATTCACATTTTTTTTCCTTTTTTTCTTCTCTGTGACTTTTGTCCTGTTCTTTGTCTGCCTCTCCTCGCCTCTTTTTCATTCTTTTATTCCCACTCAGGCTGATTCCTGCGCTTTGCCAGAGCTGGTACGGGGCTGTGTTTGTCATATTGGGCCTATTTGTAGATAATTAGCTGCAATAATAGCCTCTCTGCAGGAGCCGGGGTGAGGGAGGGAGGGAGGGAGGAAGGGAGGAAAGGAAAGGAAGAATCTGTCTTCCACCTCATGGGGAGAAAAGCCACGCCAGACTGTGTTTGTAGAAATGCATGTCAAAGAAGCGCAGCATTTACTGTACTACAAATAGAGAGTTGGCAAAGTATAAACCCTGCAAACTCACTCAGAGGGTGTTTTATTAGCAACAGCTCTAATGTGGATGTGTGTGATGTTACCAGTTTGTATTTAAGAAGTGGAGAGGTGAGGGTAAGTTGGGGGAAATAGTAGCTTTTCACAGGAGAGCCTGTGGAGTGGGCTCTTCAAATACATTAGTTTAAAAGGTGCTAAACCAAAAGCCTGCTTTCAGTAAATTTGCAGTTAATTGGCCACAGTTATGAGTGAATGCATGTTGGAGGTTGCAAAAATGGGTCTTCTTCAGCCGGCTTATTAGTGGCAAAAATAGAAATATGCTGGATAAAATTGCTCAGTGGATCCATAAGAGGTATAGAGCGGGAAATTAAGCAAAGCATCAGTGCTAAGCTTTCCACAGACAGTGTTCTTTCCACAAGCTCGTATAAAACCATCAATGTGCTCGGTATCATTAAGTCTTATCACTGACAACTCCCCCCCTCCTCCGTTTTTATTTAAGAGGTGACAAATGACAAAACAGCTTAGCGAGATGTCCAGATAGAGCGAACGTCAATAGCGGTAGATGCGGACGAGGATAAGCAAATGTCAAAGTGGGGGGAAGGAGACATCCATCAATAGGCCGAGCAATATCTACTCCATTATAGATCGCAAGGAAGTCGGCTTCCTAAAGAGAAAAAAATGACTACTTTGTTTATCTTGAATAATGTATATACGTGCGTGCGTATCATTCTTATTAACAGCTGCTTCCCAAGTGGGAGCTGCACTCTTGTGGAAACACAAAAGCCAAAAGTAGGTCCTCGCACAGCAATTTGTAAGTCCTGTAAAGGTGTGAAAAACTGTGAGGGTGGAAAGAGAAATGAAGTGGAAGGAAATGTGTGGTTGGTGTGGCCTCTCTGCAGCTTTAGCAGCAACTCACTGAAACCATACATATCAAGTACATACATATAAGTACCTATGCTAGTATTGCACAATACTTTAAGCGTGGAAATAAAACCTGGCCGATCATACCGTACTTTGTTTCCTCAACTCGTACCGTTTGTAAATGGAACAAAGCTCTGTGACTGTGCATCCCTCACCGCCTCCTCGGATTTTGGGGGGGCCGAGGGGGGGGGGGGGGGGGGGGGGGGTCGGTGAATCAACCCCCACCCCATGCTGGAGACAATGACTCGGCATTAGGCAAAAGGGTTGCTTTAGCTGGCAGTCATAGACACAGCATGGCTGCTACAAGTGGGGAGCGTATAAAGGAATAAAAGGGAGGCTCAGAATTGTTTGAAAGGGAGTATCGTTGGTTATAAAAAGACATATTCTACAATCCTCATAGGTTTGAAATAGCTTCCAGTGCGCTAACAAATTTAGTCAACAACCTTTATTTAATTTAATGCTTGTGGGGGATATTTGATCTCTAAAAATATTTCCTGATGTTGATTATCTCTCTGCTAATATTGCCCGAATCAAGGTCTTAATGATCTACTAATAAAGATTCACATTGAGATTAGTGAGCAGAGGCTTTCCTCTGGATTACCAATGAAGAAATTAACAGCTAGTTGCCGGCGGGAATGTCTAACAAACTAGCAAAGTTAGCAAACGCTAACAGTTTGCTTATCCGCAAATGCCAAGGAAGTGCGTGTTTAATAATGTATGGCTTTGCAATAGCAAATAATATGATACGTAGCTGAAAAGAGAGGCAGACCCTAGCCTAGTAGCCTTTGCACCGAAACATTTGCCATTGTCCACATTGGGGAAGTGGCTCTGGCTAGCCATGATAAAAGAAAAAGCATTGAGACAACCAAAAGGCCGCTCAACAGACTGCATATTATGTATTACATATTTCACCATTACCTCTTCCAGCACGGCAAGCATTGGCATAGATGCGAGACAACTGCTAGCATGTGAAGTGGTGTGGGCACCGGAGACGATGACTAGCATTATTCTTAGAGTTATGCCCAAGGATAGCTGGTACCTACTGTATGTGCTGACATGTAGGGTGCATTCGTGAATCCAATATGACGCTCTACACTAAAAATGAAAGCGCTGTTGTTAGAAGAACTAGTTGTTGCATTTTGCTAGGACGATCCTTGCCATTTCAGTCACTGAGCTTGGCACTCTGCTGCTCCGTCTCCTCAGACAGAGTGCCCAGAGTACGCTCCGTCGCTCAGAGAGTGTGGTGCTCTGAATAACTGAACAGTATATTCCAACAGCGCCACGAACTCATGAAGGGTCAAGTAGTGGCTATTGACGAACACACCCAAAGGCATTTTTGCTACAATGCCTATCTTAGGGCATAGCGCACTGGTTTAAGAGTCTTATTATTGCGAGTTATGATGGCTATAAAGGCCTATTTTAAAATGCTCAAATAACTTAATGGGAATGGGGTAAAAATGTGTGTGAAGCCTGTAAAGAACGGTAACGTATTCCCAAATCAATCCCCATCCCAATACACCGCAATTTGGATGCACACATTTCCACATTCAACCTGTCTGCATTCGATGGTCCCTATTTGATTCAATTGGTATTCAAATTAAGATTCATTGACATTTTGACAGCGGCCTCATGTTCAAGATAACTCCGGCAAACTGCTTATGTGAAGAGGCCCTCATTAACCATCGGATTCCCTGAGCTGCATGTCAACTGATTATTCAACCACTAAATGTGAATCATATATGGCAGGCAGGGAGTCGCTGCACTGTTTGTGTGTTCATGAACAAATGTACAGTAAATGTGTGTCCTCGTTGCATACTGTAATTGTCATTGATAGGGCTTAAGTGTGCGTTTTTAACACGTCTGACTGTAAACGTGTACCTACAGCTAGTCACTGGTTTTTCATTTGGTTTGTATTCGAGCTACGTAAAGGCAGCGGAGGCATTTCATGATGGTCGAAAGCTCCCGTTATATTTCTAATCAAAGAACTAAGAGCAGAGGCACAGAGGCAAAACTCATCTCAGAGAAAGGTCACCTGTAGTTACGGCCCCTCACTATGGATTTGAAGGCTTTCTTTCCAATATCCTGTGCCATAATTAATGCAAGGGCGCATCTGTTTGAAAATGTTCCGACAGGCTTCCTCAAAAAACACTACGGTGCATCAGGTTTTAAGTGTTATCGTAGAGTAAGAATGTTTACATCTGATTATGAACTATTGTTTTTCTATAAACCATCTCCATGATGAGGTTGTTTATTTGTTTAAGACCTGGAGTTGCATTGGTTTTAATCGTGATGG
>CM051704.1:15378603-15616103 GCA_028022725.1 Lycodopsis pacificus | reverse complement strand
TTTTTCAGTCTCCATACTGTCTGTAAAAGTGAAAATAGTTGATGACAGAAAAAACAAAAAAAAAACAGAACTGATTAAAAAAAAAAAGCTCATTGCTGATGTTTATTTGTAAGATCTGGTTTAAGTCAGAGACAATCAATAAACTGGTTTGTTGATGTGCCATAGGTAGAGGTGTGGTGACTAGGCTACATCAGAACAGCAGTAGTGATATTTCTAGTTTTTTTTTTTTTAAAAAAGAGGATGTTTTGATTTCTGTCACCAAGTCCTCGTCGGATGACATCATGCACTATGGACAATGTCATGGCTCTGGAGCCGGAGCGTCTCTCTCTCAGTGTCGGTGTAAGCAGCAGCCTGTTCTACCATTTCAAAATGTTTACAATTGCTTGCTCTTATTAAAAACACATGATCTGGGAATATTGCATATTGAGTAAACTTCACAGTTAACAAGACATGTTTACGCATCTGTGTTGAACGACCCCCCCCCCCCCACTGCTGTACAGTACATGTCGAAATCCTGATCAAAAACATAAGCACTAGACCAGTGGTTCTCAAAGTCCGGTGCATGAGGCAACGTAAAACAGAATCCAACTCGGCGAGCCGCTGGCTTCAATCGATATTGTGGTATCAAATAAATGATATGCCGTTAACACGTATCTTTTATTACATATAGGGTTTGTAATCATTTTGTTCTTTATATTGACGCGATGTTTCAAGGCATCCCTTAGTTCAGTGCACTATGCATCACCGTGCCTTCCCTCACCATTTGAGAACCATTGTGCTGGAGTAGCATCACACATTTGTTGCTATTCGCTGTAACTTAAAGGCGCCCTGTGGAGGTTCTGTTTACGTTTCTCACCCACACACACCATGTGTATCCTTGAGGTCTACGTAACGAGTGCATTTCATTCCTTGTAAAACAATTGCAAAAGCAAAGTATGAAACCTGCATTGTTGACAGCAAGGTTTACTTCTTCTACTGGGGGATTTAGATCCGTGGAATACTGTGAAGCCATGAGCAGAAATGTGTGTCCCGTCATCCACATGCATGTGCGTCTTCAGGCATGAGAACAAACAAAGCGGGCACCCACGCCTAAAAAAACATTGCTCTATAATGTTATTAGTGGGGAAACACTCTACAGGGTACCTTTTTAATTTTAAAGTATGTGTCATAAAGATGTTATTCATTGTAGTCAAATACTGTAAATGTTGTCGGAGAATTGGCTGTAAAAGGAAAATACACTAATATCAAATCACTTGAATACAAATTTAAAAAGTATAAAAGTTAAAGGGACACTTCATAAAAACAAAAGCTGAATTTCCACTTCAACTCCATCCAGATTTTGAGACGATTTGCTGAGGTTTAGAGGTTTGATTGCACTTCAGTGAAAACAGCTCCGTAGAATTTGGTTCGTGGTGCTCAAAATAGCCCAAAAATGACACTTGAAAAGCTCAACAAGCAGCGTCTTTTCTT
Organism: Lycodopsis pacificus; assembly: GCA_028022725.1. Taxonomy (NCBI): domain Eukaryota; kingdom Metazoa; phylum Chordata; class Actinopteri; order Perciformes; family Zoarcidae; genus Lycodopsis; species Lycodopsis pacificus. Next base: position 15,614,633 of record CM051704.1, on the reverse strand, counting down.
CCTCAACAAGGTCACACAGAGACCCTGTAAGCCCTCGTGAGCAGTTTCTTCTCCCTGCACAGAGATAGATGCTGTAGCTGGTGGGCGTACTTCAGTGAGTACTTCTCAATGAAAACATTAAAAATGTGGGTTGTTTTTCTTCACCATATGCCGAAAAGAGACACTGCCATCGAGATTTCAAATTTTTACGTTTAGATATTGGTACCTTCCAATCTCAGCAAATCACACCAAAACTAGTGCGATTGTACTCGGAATTAAACCAACAATGAGAAATTAAACAAAAAATAATTGTGTTTTTTTTTTTGCGGTAACTGATTCTTTAAGGATTGAATTAAAGCTTGAGCGTCTCCATGATGCTATGTTGCTATCACTCTGGCTCAGAACAAAACTGAATTCAAACATCGCAAACAAAGGAGATGCAGTACACAACACCCTGCTTCACACAAGGGGAACGGGACCCAGAGATTTATAATGATGTGCTCAGAACGCAGCAAAGTCCAATCTCTCGAGAAGTCAGAGGGAAACCTCACTTGCTAATGGTCTCTGCCAAATGCTGCTAATATACTTTAGCATTTGTAATTATTTTAGTCTGCTGCAGAATGAGCAAGTCGCGAAAAGGGGGATGTAAATTCAGTGGAATGCATTTTGAATCTGTTAAAAGGATTATAGCAGAAAACAGTGCAATGTAAGTTTAATAAGGAGCTGGGGAAGAGCAACGCGAAGATGGCACAAAAACACCATTTAGCGGATTATGGGAAATTTAGTAGCTTTCAATTCGAGAGCAATTCTTCCGAGTAATATGAAGCTACTCCACTGGCAATTGATGTGTGACTTAGCAAGCTGTGTTTTCACCAGAACTGTCGCATCATCATTTTGCTTGCTGTGTGAAAAGTTGGCTGAGGTCAGTTTCTGCGTCCTGTTGGTTGTGTTAATCATTAGGCACTCAAAGGCAGAATGAGTCATTCTTTTTCAGCTGTTGCATTCCTTGAAACTGGAGCAAAACAAGCCAAGAAAACAATCAGCAGAGCTACAGAAAGAGAGCAACGGCCTTCGTAATTCCTCCCTCTGCGAGTGTGTCTTTGCATGCATGTCGGCACAAGGGGAGAGCGTGACCTTTTTCGGGAGCCCGGTCGGCTTCTCTCAGATGCCCTGTCCAGTGACCCCATTCACTGTTGCGAGGCAGAGCCTTAGCCTCGGGGGAGCACGGTCTGATGAGCTTGGCTTGTAGATGACTCCTGGAGCGTCAGGCCTGCCTGGCGAGAGCAGGAGCAGTGCCGAGTCCCAGGTCTCCCTCCAGCAGGTCTTCCTGGTGCGCTGATCCAGAGTCGCCTCCTGGAGATCTAAGCTGGTTCTCCAAGTCTGAGGTGGAGTCATCTGGTTCAGTCCCACACAGCTGCTCTGCGTCCTGAATGACAAGCAGTAACTTTCATCTTGTTCTGTTCTCTGAAGATATTTCCAGTATGTATTAACACAGGGGAAGTCTTACCTCCTGGACATGGGGGCTGAAGAGTCTGGCAAATACCCCACACCACTGTGGCAGTGAGTCGCTGAGGGGAGGGCCACAATGTGTCAGCACCGGCGTTAGATATCTGTGTCCTTGTTAAGTCATCGTGGCAAAGGTGTGGAAGTGTCAATGACTGGAAACCACAGAGAGGAAAATTGTTTTTTCTTTTCCAAATCTGGCTTCAGGTCACCAAGTTTTAATTTGAGCAGAACCAAAGTACATCTAACTCGGGCCAATTTAGTGAGACACGTGTAATGTGGCAGTTGTCTTTCACTGACGTGTTTTGGAGAATTCATGAAGGTTCAGAAGACAATTGTATTGACTTGGCTAAGTATGTGAAAAAGGGGTGGGACCAAAGGATTTTGAGGGGGATGTTTATTGTTTAGCTGCAGATGTGGGAGGGCAAATCAGGACAGTGACGATGTCAGAAAGTATTGGTTAGAGTGAGTAATTCTTTTCTGCTGGGTAATTGTCTTCAGAAATAAAAGCCCACAATAAAATATGCAATCAAGAAAGACTTTCCAGGAGTGGGTGCAGAACTGCAGGGAGCCTGACAGAGATGCAAATGATTTACTCATATTAAAAAGGCATCAACGCAAGAGGGGTCACTCTCGCACTTGAGGCAGCGAGTGTATATAAGTGTTTATTCAGTACAGGCAAGCATATTTCTAATCAGTGTTGAGAGCTGGAGTAGAACGGGCCCTTTGCAGATGTCATGTGTTGTGGTAAAGTCTCATGGGGTTGTGGGCTGTGATGGTAGGTAGCAACTTGATAACAACAAAGACATATCGTTCCGTCTAACTCAGGGTTGTCAAACATACGGCCCGCGGGCTGGATCCGGCCCGCCACGTCATTTTATGTGGCCCGCAAATCCCCCAGCAAAAAAAAAAAAAAAAGATTCTTTTTTTTTTTTTACAAAAATTGAAAGTTAGATGTGAAAATAAAAATATCCCCATGGTTGAAATTATGAGATGCGCCGCCGGTCTCGCCGGGGGCTATTTTGTGTTCATTCGCACTGGACGCGCCGGAGAGGGGGCGTGGCTTATCGCCCTGAAAGCCGTTCAACTGTCCGCCATTAACCATGGAAAAAAGAACCTCTATTTCTGCTTAGTAGGTGTTGAGGAAGTCACAGATATCCCGGGAAACTAAACTAAATATGTTAGGAGTAGTTACATTTACACCGTCTTACATTTACAACCGGCCCTTTGTGATGCTGATGTGGCCCCAGAGTGAAAATGAGTTTGACACCCCTGGTCTAACTCCTCTTCTCAGGCCAGATGTCTGCACACAGTAGACGGGCGACAGCCGATCTTGTGATACACTTGACTGTGTATCCTCTCCATTACAGGCCCTTACGAGTGACGGCACACAAACTAGCTGAAAATAAGTTCTGATCATAATTGCCCTTCAGCAGGCGTTCACACTTTGCTCTCATTGTGCCTCGGAAAAAGACAAAACAATGTTTACCAGTGCTGTACAAAAGCAACCTTTGTACCTCAGAGTCTATAATCTAATAATGTGGTACTTAGGCAGCACGGAAGTACACAATCCCCTGGCATAAGCACATAAAACAAAGAGCAGAGGGAAATGATCTAATATGTTATTTGGCACCAATTCTTATATTCTGGTGCTGTTATCAGCAAAACACAAGAGGTGGGAATTATGGGCCCTATTCTGCCAGCAAAAAGGATTCATTTATAAACATCGCAAGTGAGGGACAGAGAACGAGCACAGGGATGAAGGATGACGAGGTAGACAAGGGGGGAATAATGACTTCCGAGGGACCTGCAGGAATGAGTTGTTGTCTTGTCGGCATGGTGTCCTCCTGTTCCACGCTGGCATAACACTAGACAGCGATGGTAATTATAACTGCTAGAGCTGCTTTCTGCTCCACAAGGGTGTCAGGTTGTCTGTGTGTGTGTGTGTGTGTGTGCGCGTGCGTGCGTGCGTGCGTGTGTGTGTGTGTGTGTGTGTGTGTAAAAGTGCTGAGTAGTTGTGTGGGGGTAGAAACCCAGCTGCTGCCATCATCGCAGCAAGCATCATTTCCTATCAATGTACCACACGTCACCTTTTCCTGACTTCAACTATTAAACGGATGCGAGATAAACAGATTGATACAGATATAGATTATATTAGGTCAAATCATCTTGTTTAATCGTATTTTATAACACGGAGAATGTAATTATTTCTAATCTGAGAATATTCTGTGGCTGCGACCATATTCCCACGTTAAAAACAAATAGTTTGACATTTATTTACCGTTTCCTTTCTTGTTATTTCCAAAAACTCATCTCACAACAATAACCAAGGATGGATCTAGTTTTATCTCTTTACACTACTTAATACATCTACTCTACTACATTTCAGAGAGAGGAAAATATTGTACTTTATATCTCACTATATTTATCTGACAGCTGCAGCTATTTACTTTGTAGATTCAGATTTTTACATAAAAATCATACCATCATCATATCAATATAATGCATCAAACTACCCAACCATGTGTAAAGCAAATACAGTAAAATTAGCTTCACTGTGACCACCTACAAAATGCATACACAGCCCTCTGAAAGGGAGCCATACTGCATCATGATAATCTCACACACGCAATATAAAATGTCAGCAGCACATACAATTTACAGTTGGTCCAGTTTAGCATTGTTTATGCCTTGCTACTGTGGTGTATTATATAATAACATGAATCTAGGGAACACAAGAGATTTACCTCCCGAGTCACAACCACAGACTCACAGACCGAGCCAACTGCATAATGCAGCCACCCCGGGTGGCCTCCGGGAAGCCAGACTCAAAACAAAAACAGCGGTTGCCAGCCCCGAAACCACAGTCTGCAAACCACTTCAGCAGGACACATCAAACAGGCTTTGATGTCCATCAAAATCTCTGCTGAAGAGTTAAATGTTTGTCCTAATGTGCCTTGAAGGCAGACCGACAGGGAAACGTTTAAGGAAGCAGCAGTGTCTTTCGGATGAGACACCGGCAAGCCAAGCTGAGGTTCAATTACCGGGCAGCGGGTTCCAGGCTGATGCTGCTCTCACCTGGTCCACATCAAAGCATCTCTATAATACCATTTTCTTTTTTCTCTCTCTCTCTCTCTCTCTCTCTCTCTCTCTCTGCGAGCATGGCTCTGTCCAAAGGGGAAATATCAGACGTGTTAACACACTTTCTTTGTGACAGATTAAAGAAACAAGATGTAAGATTCTTTATGCTAAGCGATGGTAACCAGCTGTTGAATCTGCTGACTGTTGATTGAAAAACACCTCCACCGTTTCAAGACCGCACTGAAGATATGATTGCGAGTGCATTTCTGCAAGGACTAAGAGTTTCTTTGTGACAACTAGCAGTCGGTTCTGAAAAATAAAAGAGTTTGAATCAATGTTCTCAGAAGCTGAGAACAAATGTGTTTGATCAGGGACATTGTCACCAATCCTTACAGAACAATCTATGATGTAATCCACGAGTGTTTTTGTTCAAACTAAATCGAAAGTAGAGCAAAAAATGTGAAGCAGAGTTTATCACTCATCTCACACCATCCTGTGAAACACGGGGGTGGTGGCAGTTTTTCTGCAGCATGGACATGGAGACTTGTGAGAATGAAAAAGCACTTCAGAATGTGAGAGCAAAGAAACTATTCACTGCATGAAATGATCCTTTCCAATAACTACGAACCACTTGAAGGTAGTATGAACAGATCTTCCCTGTTGATTGGATCTGAGAGGACATGCAAAGAACAATCTAGAACAGAAACACCTGAGGCTGAGGCATTGCTAAAGTTGAACACTTTGGTGGAAAACTGATGTGAATTTTTTTCCTCTGTCAATATAAAATGTTTTGACAGTAGTTTTATTGTATTTGCTATCAATTTAATTGTAGATAAATTCATTTTTATTCATCCGGCACAATAAAAACAACTTCAAAGGAGTTCCATACTTTCTAAAGACACGTGCCATTACCTCATAAATGCTCCTCTTTCTAATTACAGCGTCATACTGTTATTATGTCAGAGAAAAGTGACTGCAATAACATGGGTCAACAGGCCAAAGTATGCCGCTTCTTTCTCACGCTATTGGACCCTTTGCTGTGAACAGCTACAACTATGAAGAGCAGGACAACTGGTTGACCCAAGACTGTCTCGTCGCCACAGAAGGTATTTATAACCATAAACAGCTCCATTTTGCCTAATACGGTGCTAAAACTGCTCTCTTGCAGCTGTTCCAAACCAAAGTGAGTGGTTGTTGATCTACCAACACTGTCAAATCATACATGTCCCCGAACAGTTACTCACTTTAAATGCACTTCTCAAAAACAAAAAAAAAATCGAATATCAAATATTAACACAGCCATGCATAAAACGAATACTCAAAGTTAATGTGCGAGCAGACTCGCTTTCATTGTTTTGCAGCGGAGATAAGAGTCCATAAAATGAAATGATGTGCTCCCACTGAGCCAGTCATGAGGCCATTAAGTGGTCAAATTAGATTAGCTTAAACTTAATGACGTCCGCATGAAATTCAGCTGCAGAGGACAGGACTGTTTTCTTACTGCCGAAATGATTTAAATACATTCGCATATACAGGGTTCCAGCTCACCGTGTAGTCGACAGCAAGTAAATTCAAGTCATTTCGTTTACTGCTGCAAGTTAGATGAAAATATCAATATTACTTACACGTCTGTAGGGTAAACGTAAGGCTGCAGCTAGCAGCTAGTTAGCTTGGCTGGGCATATAGACTGGTAACAGGGGGAAACAGCCTGCATGACTCTGTCCAAAGCTAACTAAATCAGGTTGTGGTTATACCTCTTTTTATGCACTTTGATATTGTGTGAAACTTACTTGTGAACATAGCCAGCATTGCCGCTTCCTTTATGTTGGAAACTTGGGGAAACTGTTTTCCAAAAATGTCAAAATACCCCTCAAATATGCGTACATAGACCCACCACGCACCTGAAGCAGTTCATGAACTTCCCGTTTGTTGTGCCATCATAGTACATCAGGGTCTTTCTTCACCTTCCCTGAAATGAATCACTCTGCTCGTTTCCCTTGTACTCACCGTATGGCATCACTCGACAGACCGGTGCATTAACCATTGTGAGTTTGAGCAGATGTGAGAGTGCTTTCCAGAAGAAAGCAGTGAAAGGATACTTGTAGTCCAGACGGTGCCACAGGCCTCCTGGCGTGTCTGGCCCCCCTGTAGCAACCTGTAGACCATGAGAGAACCACTGTTACTCATTGACACATTAGGACCCTCGGGGGTGACTACATGCGCTGCCTGATGGAAATGTTGAAAGCCTGCACCCCTGGATAGTCAGCGGGGCCATATCCAATGACCTCAGCTCTTACAAGTGGGACCAAGGGCCTTGTGCTTCAACAGGAAAATCTTGTTCGAAAAAATGGCAGAGCCCCGAGAGGTCCCTTCTTGCTACAGTAAGAACACGCCCCCAGCAGTGCCTGTGCGGACTCTCATTTTGGGCAAGGTTACATTTAACCATTTCCATAAGAAAGGGCCAGAGACTTGGCCTCACCTCTCCCCTGAGATCCCCTTCCAGCCTTACCTGCCACGCTGCCTATTTAGTCTGCCCCTCTGGCCTCATAATGCCAGGGAACTGTCATTTAGCATTTGTCCTCTTGAACCTCTTCTCCGCTTTGATGGCATGCCGTCTTCGAATAAACAACAGAGCCTAGATTAAAGGGGAGAAGCTTTACGTGTCCGTGGAAGAGGATGGCAGGATATATACTGTAAATCCTTGCTGTGCACAGTATGTGTAGATATGCTGCATATTGTTGTCCCTGTAATGTAGTGTGTGCAAAAGTACTGTGTGCACTAGTAGTCAAGCACATGCAGACTCAGAATGTGACGCAGTACAGCCCTGCAGCACTTTAGTGGTGATTAAAAATAGCTCTTAACCAAATGAAGTTTCATTGTCTTCGACTGGGATCGAGCCTCTCTCGCTTTGTTGAGCTGGCAACTAAGCAGAAAGCACAGCTTACAGCACAAGATCCCGAATACATTGTGTAGAAACACGTTGTAAACAACAATGACTATACGTTTACATGTACACTCATATTCCACTATTGTGACAATATTCAGAATTTGATATGGCTCAGGCAAACGTCATATTCCGTTGAAGAGATGAAAGAGGGAGACTATGTTCTCACAGTTAAACAAGCTGGCACAGCATCTCCTGCCGTTCCACTTTTCCATATTTTGACGTGATGAACGACATGTTAGGGCATCAACCCCCGTCACAGCGTTAACTTGGGATTATTTATTTTCACCAGCCATGTAAAGAGCTTATTAAGAATATTATCCTTTTCGGAATAAGGGCAAAGACTTTGATATTTGGTGCATGTAAACTTAAAAGTCAATGTAATTTATGTCAAGAATTGTGAACGAGTAATTGAAAGCTGTTGGGCTTCCATCTGCTAATCTGGAAAGCAAACAAAGCTGCAAAGTTTTATTTGTTAGCTGTCTACAGAGACATTATTACAAAGATAATTGTATCTTTGAAGCCTTTGACAGCCCTTTTCTACTGACATCTGTAATTCTTCAATTCATATTTTGGGAATTAGCATATAAAACTCTAGATAGTTGTGGCAGTGCATATTCAAATACAGTTCAATGCCAGAGGGGACAAAGGCTGCAGCAATAAACGAGAAAAAGAGTGGATAAAACATGGATTACTGCATAGTGACAATAAAGTGTTTTTACCTCAAAAGAAAGGTCCTCTGGATTTTCTTCTTCATCCGCACCCACTCTGTAGAAAATGAAAAACACAGTACAATGAAAAAGAGACGGAGACAAATCCCAGGGGTTTGATTCCCCACTGGATGTGAAGCTCGACCCGCTTTAAAGTCAGTCTAGCGCCGCGTGCGACTTGGCAACGAAAGTGAAAGTCAGCGTGGAGCCCGGCTCAGTTTGAACATGACCTTTTCGAAGAGTTCCATCGAAATCAGCCTCGTCTTCCACATAACACCCAGGAAATGTCAGCCGGGTAAACCTTTGACAAATGACAAACGACGTTGCGATTATGCTTGATATTCTGCGTGTCTGCAGTTATGACCCTATCGAGGTGCGCTGCCCGCTCGAGCATCGGGGCTGAGGGGAGAGGCCCGACTGGCTGCTCGCTCGCTCTCCATTGAAACAAAGTGACTCAGCACCGGCCCGTGACAGCCTAGTGAGCTGCTTCATTGGGAGACAAAGGCGTTGTCTCCGTGTGCGCGTGCATTCCTTGCTTCACATGTGCTGAACATCCACACTACAGCTTTGTAGCATTTTCTGAACACACACACGATGATAATTTCTGATATATTTTTCCCACCTGACACCCAAAATCTATCATTTATGGTTATACAACAGCCAAAAACCCCTCCATTCAGTACACTGAAGGTATAACATTTCCCACAGAGCCGAGTGAGATGCTGTCGATGTTCGTTCCTACAGGTCAGCAGTTACCTCTAATAGCCTAGCATTACTGCTGCAAGGCTCAGGACATTCTGAGATACCACTATCACTGTGCAGAGTGCAGTTTGAATGTGCTGACACCGAAGCCTTGAGAGGCTCCTGCAATAACACAACAGAGAGGAGGAGATTGTCATCAGAGCGCTAAAGTTGTGCGGAATTTTGTCTTGGCTGCTTTTCCCTCCACAATCCGTCTCCGGTGTCCGTCTCCGGTGTTTTTTTAATATCTCCCTTTCTGATCATTGCTCATATTGTTATTGGTTCTCACGTTTCAGGTTAGTCTTTGTTTTGACTACAGTTTGAATTGAGAGGTCCGTTGATATGAAACTCAAGAAAACATCCCGGACATTGTTGTACTTGGTAATTAATATCATTTTCATCCTGCGGTCTATCCCATCAAACCAGTCATCGTTGAGCCAGCTTCTGTCTCTCCCTCTGTTTCTTCCCTTTAAGTTCCTCTCTACACCCATCTTCATCTAAAACACATCCATCTCCGTCTCTTTCCTCCTCTTTTTTTTTACCAAAGAGCTTTTGAAAATCTTTCTGTCCGCTCTCGGCTTTCATTGTCCTCCACTTTCATCCAACTCTTTCTCTACTCAAAATCAGATCACTCTTCCTGTCTTTATCACCTCCTACCTCCTCTCATGTCTGTTTCTTTGTCTCCTCCTACCACCATATCCCTGCTATTGTCTTTATTTTCTGCCCACCACTTTTTCAGAACAGTAGAGAGAGGCACCAAGGTTGGAATGATGCTGAAACTGCACAGGGATGAAGGCAAAAAAGGGTTTTGGAGATCTACCTTTATTATGCAAGGTCTTTCCGTGTTTACACTGGAGCAAGTTGTTTTGGTGCAAAGTGTGATGGTGAACCCTCTTGGATGGGGCAGGCCATGACAGGTTCAAACGGCTTTCACTATGCACGACGCATCGCCTTCAGCTGGCGGGATGCATTCCGTGGCAACAGACGGGCTCCGTCACCGAGCTAAGCCGATAGAAAAAGGAAAGGGCAGATAAGGTGCGAGTCGGAAAGGCAAGACAAGCTGAGGGTGGAGCAAAAAAAAAAAAAAAAAAGAATAATAGGGGGAGCAGAGCAAAAATAAGAGTTACTGTTTTCTGAGCATGATGGTGAGTGAGATAGTCTGCGGTGATATGAGAGTGACAGAATGAGTTGGTGCTGCTGGTGAGTGTGTTTGAGGGGGAGATCTAGTGATTTGGTGACTTTGTGAGTGAAAGATTGAGTAGTGGAGGCAGGACAAGGCAGAGAGAGACAGAGACAAATACATAAGAGAATAGAAAAGAGCTTTCGCTCTCAAAATCGAAGCAAGAGAGGAACAAGGAAAACGAGGCAGACGACAGTTTTTATGTGTTGTGCCTTGGGGAGAATATTTTGCAGTCAGCCAGCCTGCTCTCACGTTTTGAGATTTGATATGACCCCTGTGAGCCGTTACCCTTATTTTCACCACACGGACACTCAAATCAAGTGCAATCATATCTAAAAACTCTGGGACCTCTGAGTTCACAGAAATAAATCTGCAAATGAGTGAAAGTGGACCAGCCTGAAGCACACACTGGGAGAGGAAAGAGAGCGCAACGGGAGAGGGAAGTCTGTTATCTTTGCATACATTTATATCGACTGCTAGGGTCCTTGACAACTGCTGAGTCACAGATACATCTGTGATGAGCCTCTACAGGGGTATGCGGTCCTCCCATGACCCAGTTACTTCCGAAAATAAAAAAAGTAAAAAAAAAAAAAAAAGGATGTGGCTGCTATCCTACCAGTATCTGCAGCCCCAAGAATCAACGTTGATGCTTCCTTTTCTGTTAGCTCTTTATGTGCCGATACAATCTCCTTGTGCTGAGCTACGCTCTGACTAAAATATCTCTGGTCACGTTCCAGGATGACAAAGCGCTCTGCACAGGGCCTTTACTGACGACTCATCCAGGCTTTCGGGGAATGTTGCTATTAATATATACACTCCAAGATGGACGCAGAGAGCACCCACGGTCACCCATAAACACCTCCTTACAAGAAAATACTTTAGGAATAGCTTTTGCTCGACCTCACGGAAAAGAGGAAGAGCAAAATAACTTGGCCTTGAGCAGTGGTGCAGCTTGTGTGTGTGTGTGTGTATGTGCACATACGTGTTTCGTTATCTCAGACAGTAGTGGGCCGGTAAAGCTGTGCTTGCTCTGCTGTAGGCGCACTACACAAGGCCTCGAGAGGAGACATCACAACATCACAGACACGTCAACTACTTTGCTCATACGGCTCATTTATAAAACATCTTACCTCGGAGGCAGTCTACGGGTAGCAGTTAACCGTGTTTGCGTGCAGGCAAAACATTTTCCTCGCAATCGTTTCCTCAGGGAGGAGAAAATCTCCTCTGGATGTGATTAGCAGCACACTAGTTAATAAACATGCAGATGAGTTCAAGTACTCAAGTAGCATACGCGCAACAGGCAGGGAAAATCAAGTTACAACACTCCCCTCTGCTTGTGCTCACTCTTTGCACTTGCTGCTCAGAGACGGAGAGAGAGAGAGGGGGAGAGATAAATAGACGGGGGAGATAGAGACGGGGGACAATCAGAGACAGCCAGAGTCTCACAGGGACGGTTTTCTCTGTACTGTGAGTTTAGACAAGAGGAAAGCTGTAAATCATCCTTCCAGTTTCCTGTTCTTCTCACCAGGGATTCACATGGATTTCATATCCAGCAACAGCAACACAAATCTGAATGTGGAACCAGCATCAACATGAACACCATGCACAACATGAATATATATATATATATATATATATATATATATATATATATATATATATATATATATATATATATATATATATATATATATATATACGAATGTCCTGAATGAAGAATATGCTCCGGCACAATACAATAGCTCGAGCAGTCGTGTAAAAAAAGAAGAAGAAGAAGAAGAAGTCGACAATGCAGACGTCAGTGCCTGCAGTGACACAGACACTGATTGCAAGATCTCATTGTATTGGCTGAAGTGATTAGAGTGAGTGATAAGAAAAAACATCAGTCCAAGGACTTTACAAAAGGTAGAAGTGAGCATTCACGCAAAGACACGGCCCTCATTCAAACTGTTGAGACAGATGACTTCAAAGGGAGCGATCTGAAATGTGTTATGCTCTTACAAATGAAAAGCACATTTGAATATATAATTGAAGAGTTTGTCGTAATGATATTTGTTTCTCTAATTACAACTGAAATCATTTATAACTGGTGTCTAGAGTGAGTATATGTATTAAAAGAGCTGTCAATCTAATTAGGAGTGACTGCATATTCCGACCCAACGAATACATTGAATCTGTGATATGTACAAACCACAAACATTTCACCCAAAACAAAGTCTTGAAGTTGCACTGTAGATGTTGTAAGATCAGATTTTAGACCATAATGCAAAGCTTTGCAAGAGAGTTGTACTGCAGTGAGCTTTACATGTCTCAGTGTTACAACTCTGCAGTGGATGAGGACATAAAACAAAGAGCAATATAACGTAAGCTTGCTTCCCTTTCACTGCAGTGTTACAAAGGAACAATCCATGTATGGCCAAGTCTCTGACTGCAGTATTTAGGTCAAACTACTGAAACCTAGAGTGAGAGTCCCACTCTCTCTGCGGCTTTAACCTAAATTTCACATATTTTGAGCTGGTATAAAAATAGAATTGGCAGAGTCAAGTGTGTGTGTGTACATGAGTGTGTGTATGCTCTCACATGCACGTGTGAAAGTGATATTAGCCAAACATCCATCTGTGCATGTTGCAGTGGGCTGCAAAGCATTTACAGAAGAACACGGTTCATTGTCTTAGAGATAATGTCTTTTGGTAAATATCTCATCGAACCAGACGTCTAACCTGCCAACTGATACATGATCACCCACTCAACAGATGTCCACATATCATGTTACCATTTCTGTTGTTTAATCTGAGGCATGGGGGATGATTATGGACATTTTGCCATTTTCACTGTTTTGAAATGCACATGAGCGATATTACAACTTGTAATTTAAATGTATTCAATGCTTCACAGTAAAAGTATAGTTTATTTATTTGTCATGATCACTGCTAATTGACTGACAGAAAGGCTGTAAATAAACCAGAGTGAGCCATATTTATTCTGAAGAATTGATCTTTCTGGCGTTCAATTATTTACGTGGTATTGTGTTTACAGTAGCGAGAACCTGTGAAGCTCAATGTTATTCGTATGTTCGTATAAACCATACAAGAAACAAAGTGTAAGAAGAGCCAGGCTAGCCGTTTCCTTTTGTTTCTTTGTGCTAAGCTAAGCTAACTGGCTGCAGCTTCATATGTAATTGACAGGTATGGAGCAATATCAATCGTCTCATCTACCTCTCGGCAATAAAGGGAATTAACTTACTTCCCAACATTAACAACTATTTCTTTATTGTTGTTGTCTATAACCAGATTTAGTTTTTCATTTTGCACGTGAAACTACAGCCATCAGATGTGTACTGCATGAAAGAAGTACATTTTCTAGGGTATAAAAACAAAAAGGAAATTTGACTTAATTTGCAACTTCCTTGCCTCAGGCACAGTACTTGAGATTAAAGACACTTTGCTACCGTCTTCCACTGATTTCTTTTCCCTTGTATCATGTAATTGCTGTCGGGATCATACTGTGCTACATATATGAAATTTAAGGTGGAAAACTACATAAAAAAACTGCTATAACACTGTAATATATCTCCGTCTCACTTTGAGTCTCTCCTCCATTGTCTCACTGTGTCAACTGCTGGGGAGGAAGCCACTCCTCCACCATGGACGCTGACAGACATCAGTATTTCAAACAGTGTCAGTTTAGCAGGAGGGGAGCCTTTTAGCATTTCAGCCAGCTGGATCCCTGTGGACAGACGGGGACAGTTGGGAGCAGAGGAGGCTGTGGGAGCCCAAAATATTCTTATCACACAGAATTCATTTCCCTTCTCACAACCATCACCTGGATGTCTCAGCATGACACATCTAGCCTGGTGGAGTCAGCGGGATATAAAACAATGCTTTAAGAAGATAACCTTTATCAAACTAGTATGATGTCTTCTTTAATGCAAACTATATTTTGAGTTAGTTGTTTGTCTTTTTTTTAACAGGGAAATGAGTGATGAGTGATGAGTTACAGTTTAATTTGAGTAACAAATCAAAAGAAGTCCTTTCTTTTATTTACTCACTTTTGTTCATTTTTGCAATGTTTTTAGACCATGCTAGCTATTTAAGATGAAAGAATGTGAAAAATGTTTATCCTCTAAAGACATCTGTGCCACTTTGTTTCCCTGACTATTCAAAGGAATGGAAGGTGAGATATTACTTTTAAAGAGCAGAGCTACAACCACCAGCCAACCAGTTTTGAGGGTGCAGATTTACTGCCTTTAAGAAATACTAAGATTACTTTTGACAAATATATTACGAGTTAGCTATATTAAGCTCAAAAGCTGCTTGAATGAAGAAACGTTGACCATTGGCATGTAATCAAAGCTGTTGCCCCCGTCCACAGCAGTTCATTGCTTCACTTCAAATTTCAATCTACCCCTTTAATTGTCCAAACTTTCCCAGAACTATGAATGATTGTGTGAAAGTGAACGCTTTGCACATATATGGACGGCTCTGTCAAAGTCTCTCAGCCCCACGTCAGGTCCTTGTTGAAATGCTATAAAACCTCAAGCAGCTTAATGATCGTTAATGACGAGCAAAGTGTTTCAACTGAAAATACAATAAAAGCCTGTTACATTACCGCTCACTGATGTGAGTGATGTGCACGGCCAACTGAAAAGGGAGTTGCGGTCAGTGAAAAATCACCCAATGTCAAGAACAAGATTGGTAATGAAGCTTTCAAGAACTGGACAGGTCTGGTAGCACTTGTCTGCGGGTCTATTTTAGCTTCGACATTGTTCATAATTGTGGTAAATCCCTTTATATGGCTTGATTTCCCCTTCCTTCCTTCTTCCTGTCTGCAGCATAGGAGATCAAATGTCTCCTTTTCATAACGCTGGTGAAACTCTGAGGTCTTGATGCCGAGTTTCATTTTTGGACAGTGCCATTTCTATATTTTAGAGAATCAAGGACAGTTGGCATAAGCTAAATATCTCAGGAGAATCTCAGAGAAAGGACGTAGTGGTATAAGGATTAACATGACGAGGCATCCTGTTTTGTGTGTTATATATGGCACTGGGCTAATGGCGCACTGTTTCCTGCTGCAGAGCTGACTGGAAGGATGTCTCAGTCTTTTCTTTTCTTTTTTTTTTTTACAGGAAAATGGTCTGCTTTTGTATTTTTGTACGTCACCTCAAGCTTAAAAGAGACAAGTAAATTAAAGCTGCACTGACTCAAGACTTGAAAGGAAAAACTGGGAGCGCTGTGTTACATTTTTCAAGTGGAACTGACACAGCTAAGATGGCAAGCGATGACAGGAGTGGTGAGAAGTTGAGGAAATGTATTTCTGTGTGTCTGCTGCCAAAGCAGCCGGCTGGTCAGGACGACGATTAGTCGAATCTGCCAGATAAATCAGTGTCGAGTCACTGTCTCACGACCCCCATGCAGGGAGCTGGTACACCGTCGGTATATCCATGTCTGTAGATCCACACATGCATTTGCTGCAGCTGCATGAGTGGTCAGTAATAGCTGATTTGGAGAAGAATATAATCACCTGGCACTCATCTGGTGCCTCATCTCCCTCTCATACGAAGACATTCTTCACAACGCTGCTGCTGCTGCGGGGGATATTGTTCTCTATATGTAGGTGCTGATGAAATTTTGAGGGCGAGTGGTGAATTATTTAAGAAGGAGGATTATGAAAGCAGTTTCTTGGAAGTGGGTATGAATCAATATGAGCCCTCCCCACTACCACCACCTCCCCCCCCCCCCTTTTGTTTTTGTCCCTGAAACCGCAGACCCTCTGAACAGAAGTCCAGACACATGGCCACGGGACAAGGCAGACTGGACAGCCAGATGCACTGTGCCAGTGCGCGCAAGAGGCTTGATGAAATGCAGTACATGAGAAAGCCAGTTAGAAAGAGGACGGGATTGTGTATCTGCGTGTGTCGATGCGTGCGAGACCGACAGAAGGGCCCAACTCAGACGGACCACATCGACGGGAACAGATGGCCAACTCAAGGCCGGCCAAGTCTATTCTTCTTTTCCTCTGAGTCTACGGGCCAAGTGTAGAAGGCCATACACACAGATGTAGAGCGTGCACACACACAAGCCTACATTTCTGCGGGTGAAGTCTGACCCTTCGCTAGAACAGTTTCTTCTGGTGGCCTCCGATGCAGATTTGATTTCATGGGCTTGATTTGTGCAATGCCGATGCTCCGGAGGCTTTCAAGACTGAATAAATGACCCTCGTTCAGCTCTCACTCTCTCATTCCACTTGATTGTTTCATAGAGAGTTCGTCCATGTCCATTTTTCTCTCTGTACCCCCCTCTCTTCGCTCTGTGTGTGCCCATTCTGCTGCACCATTAAATCCGCCTCTCTTTTCTCATCCGTGTATTGGGAGTCTGTGTTTGGCCGACGCTGTTGTTCCCTCTCTGGCAAATGATTTCCTGCCTCAAGAACAAGCAGTTGGGCGCAAACAAGAACCACCTCAGGGAGCTTACATTTCACAGCACCGATCAAAGAGGAATGGACAGGTTTCACCCTTGTGGTTGCAGGGCAGAGCGATTCATCATTCACGAGACAGAAATAAATCACAGTGGCTCACAAAGATTGCATAGTGCTACCTTGGCGGGTACCTCAGTAATGCATGCGCCTTAACATTTACAATGAGCGGAGGAAAACACAAGACAAAAAAACGACAGATCAGAGACCGACGCGACCTCTCAAGCTGTGGACCGTACAGATGTTTCACAAACTGGGATTCATTACTTAATGCAGGAATAAAGTCATACAGGGCAAGGAATGCTAGCCATTAGATCATCAGACAGTTTGAAAAAAAAAAAAAAAACCAGGAAGTCCAAATTTCTGTCTCCATCTTTCTTCCCAATTCTCTTTCTGTAGTTCGTCTAGAAACTAAGGGCTGCAATTATGGAGGGCTAAAAATAATGGCTCTATAAATAAGAGGTGCCCACTGAGAGTGATTGAGAGGCGAGGTCGCTAGGCAGCTGGGGATGTTGGGTAAGTTGGATACATTAGCGCTTTCGGCTTCCAAAGAGTGGCCTCCACAATCCTCCCACACAAACACAAGCCACGGTTTCCTCATAATCAACACACACACACACACACACACACACACACACACACACAAACACACTGATGCAGCGTTGGGTGTTCTATCTCTACCGCAGCAGCTCTCTGCAGTGTTGCAAATTTAGCCCCATCAGTACCATCCATCAACCCTCATTACCACTTCCCCATTCCCTCGGAGGGCTCCATGCCGACCGCATTCTTAAAGCATTGTTTATCCAGCAGCGGAGTGGAAAAATGGAGTGTGCATGCGCGTTCGTGTGCGTTTGCATTTATGCATGTGTGATAGAGGCACCCCGTGTCTGTTTTATTATTCATACTCATGTGTGGATCCTCTTTCAGCCCACAGACACCTGCCGGAGATACACACAGCACACACTGATGCTCTCACTGTATTTTCTCTACCATCTCTTCCCCTCCGTGGTGCTTAACTGAGACCTTCTTCAAACAATAAACTCCAAAATACTACTCAGCAAATCACTTTGTGTCTGTGTGTGTCCAATTTGCATGCGCTGTTCATGCAAATTCTCTGGTTTTGCATTGAGAGCATCAATCTGCCCTCATACACCCATAGAAGTACAGACACACACACACACACACACACACACACACACAAGTGGGCACTTTTATAGCCCTGATGCTCTTTTTAATGGCCCTCCTCCGCTCTCTCCGTATTGACGTCACGTCCATTAGGCCGTGCCTCTGGGCCTTTTTAGTGGATGCTGGAGCACAGGAGTCCAGTGTACGAGACCCTCGTCCGGAGTCAATCTCCACCTGATAAACTCGCCGTATTGGCTGGTCTGACAGACGCAGTTACCACGGCAATCTGTTCAGTCTCTCCCGCACACTGCCATGACTATCAATCCACTGTGAGAGGAAACCCACTGAACTGTGTGTCAGAGGGGAGGGCAGTGCTAACAGCAGCGCATGCACTCTGTGAGCTCTCACCTGCTTATTGTCTACGCACACACACACACACACACACACACACACACACACACACACACACACACACACACACAGCTCAACTATCAACACGCATAGGAGTGTTGATAGTTGAGCTGAGACAGGACTCTCTGTATCTGGTGCCACAGAGAGTAACCCTGGCAGTCTAAAGTGAAGAGATAACGTTTCACGTCTGATCAGCATCAGAATCATAATTCACTGGCCTCCTTCAGCCTCCACCTCTCTCATGATGTTTCCAACGGCAACATCTCCAATCAGGGTCCCACTTATCCCAGTCGCAAGCCTGTTTTCAGAACCCTGAATATCGCACTTACGTCTCAGCAACACGCTGCTACCCTACAAGTTGCACTGACTGACTCTTTTCCTCTTCATGAATATAGAATGAGTGTGAAGTACACAGGCAACTTCAGTCTTAGCAAAACAGAGAGTGGCGACAATGCCTGGCGTAGACATAAATGTCAAATGAGCCGAGAGCCACTGCCGAACGAGGACAGGCTGAATTTTGACGGCGGAGCGTTTTCCCCCGAAAAGAACGGTCTGAAATGTTAAAATGAAGCTTGGTTCTTCAACACTCAGGAGACGTAATCAATGGTCGGTGCGGCTGGCTGAACTCGCGGGGCTCCACTGTGACTTAGTGCTGCACATCTAAACCCTGTCCCCCAACTGGAGCTGAGCTCAATGTAATGAGAAATGAGACTTAACTTTCAGTACAGCAGGAGTAACAATGGAACTTTGAGGAAGAAGAGAGAGAGAGCGAGCGAACGAGAGAGAGAGGACTGCAGGTTATTTTGACAAAGTGCTCTGGGAGAGTATTTTAGCTCCGATCCATCACCAAATCATCAGACTACATCAATAATGAATGTGTTTTGTAGATTCTGTGTACAAATCAGACTGATGCCTTTTGCTTTACCGACCACCTGACCCCCTTGATCCATCCCCGAGAGGACAAAAAAGGATGGATCATTTGTCATATTCAGAAAGATATTTTATGATAGATATTGCTTTGGAAATCCCTTCCAGCAATACGTTTCATTTTTAAAGAAAGAAAGAAAAGCCTCCAGTTCCCTGTCAAAGTCCCATCCCTTGTTATAAATTGGTCTTCTAATTCACATCCATCTCCATTTGTTACAAAGCAATAACTTTGACTGGACAAACTAAAGAATAAAGAAGAAGTCAGGATTTAAGCTTTCCTCTCTCTCTTCCACTGGCTTCTTGACTTCTTTTCTTATCAGTAGGGGCAAACCTTTGAAGGAGCCATTCATCTTTGGAGTCCTTTGAAGTATCTTCTAATCTGCTGGACATCCTTTTATTATGGTCGTGTGTCTTTGCTTGTATGAGGACATGTGGGTGACTTTCCTCTCCCCTTCAGTCTGCTATGCCTATATATTTGAAGGGAGGAGGTGTGTAAATGTGTGTGTGTAAATGTGGCCTTATTCTTGTATTACACCATCCTCAAAATAGGAAACATCTTATCAAAGCTGTACAGGCAGATGGATGTCAAAAAAAGGGAGGGAGGGAGGGAGGGAGTGGGTGAGTGAGGGAGAGACAGAGAGAAAGAGAGACAGTGATAAGAGGTCAGTGGGGCATGAAGGAGAGTGAGTGATATCAGAGACTTGGTTTTCCACCCATCCATCTGTCCACTCAAAACAAAAAGGCCAGTCATTAGCCGGGCTCCAGCTGTTACATCTTAGCCTCCAGGTTTTGAACGCTGCTCATATACATGTGCATACACACAGACAGGGCCTCCTGTCCGTCCTACAGGACCACCATGACTTCATCTCACAAAACTGCAAAGAGGAACTGGCTTGCACATGAGCTATCTTCTCATCTTGTCAAAATCACTCTCACTTATTGGAGTATGCACATTAACAAGACTAAACGTCCACAGTCAAGCGGCTCCGTGAGGCTTTACTGCAGCACAGTGGTGCTTTTAGTTAAATGCAAAAACCAGCATGCTAAAAAGCACCCGGTAGCAATGCTGACATGCTGATGTTAAGCAGGTATTAATCATAGGGTAACCATCATAGTTTAGCATGTTAGCACATCTTAATTTGATGGGAATATTATTAGTTGTCTGGACCAACCAAACGACCAACCTTGTTTCCATAGAGTCATGGCCCTTTCATGATATTAAGCGAGAATGGACAGCAGGAATTTATGTTTGAATATACGGCAACTGCAAAATTAAAAAAAGAAGAGCAGAGGCAGTAAGTCCATATGACTTTGTGATCACTACTGCACATCTGCAGAGACACTATCAAAAAGCACCAACGCTAAAAGCAAAATAAAACTATTAGTCTGAGCTGGGCTGAGGAAAAATTATGATATTCAAAGTGAAAGGGCTTGAAGAGGACACGACTGGCCAATGTTCAAAGCCTAGGGGCCCCAGGCTGCTCATTGTGACTGGTCTCAGATCTCCCCAGGGGTGCCCTGCCACCTCCAGCCCTCATCAAAGCCAACGAGATAGACCGAGACTGAGGACCGGCGGCGTAACATTGTGTGCGTGAGCGCTCGTGATACTGCTTGGGCATAGAGTTACATGGGCAAAACAAAAAGACAGAAACAAACAGAACACTGTGACACGGCGTCAGTGTTTCAGCTGAATAGTTGCGTCGATCAAAATATGAATCCATACAATAATTAGTCTATTTCAGTGGACTTCAGAAAACAATGTGTAAGTGGCCCATTATTGCACTTTAAGCTAATACCTTAAGCCTTAAGAAGACATCATATCAACATGAATACTCTGTAATAATTGATCAATCACAAAATAGTGGCGGTGAACACAGAAACAAACGCAGCTGTTTTCCATAGTGCAGACTGGCATATTGCCAGTCTCCTCATGGTGAACGAGGGATGGGTTTTGCCCTCATGGCTCTGTGTTGTTATTACATATAAGTTATGGTGGAGAACTTAACACAAACACAAGCAGTTGGTGCGGTTGTGAGGTGCACACACACACAAAACCGTCTCAATATCACATAAACCTCTTTTTACTGACCAACAGCCAGTAATATTCAATAATTAATTATTAATTAGCACCAGGTGTGGTGCACCAAATACTATGCACAAATAAACCCAATTAGAGCAACTCATTGTCCACTCCAAAGATAAATGTACATTCCGTTAGTGAGAGGTAACCTCTAATAATAGACATATTGCCACATTTAACATATTTATCATTTCCAAATGACACCATGTAACCCTTAACATATACAGCTGAAAGAAAAAAGACTCTTCCAGACGGGGCTGCACTGCACCAAGGTTGAGCTTTCATCCTTGGACACCAAAGCTTGTTAATTGGTTGAGCTTGCCTTTGGACTTGAATAACAACAGACCCCTTTATGTTTGTTTTCACATTCCTATTTTTCTCATATTTCTTTTTCATTTTAGACGGATAGTCCTCTTGCAGAGTAAAACCATTGACTGAAAGGTCTGTGGGGTTGGTCTTAGGCAACAAGCATGACAATGCAGATATGAAAACGAGAACCAGAGAAAGGGAAAATGACCTATATACAGTTTCATGGTAAATTGGGATGAGATATATTAGTAATTACTATCAATTGCACAATAGTGGAAAATACATTTTCATTGCTGTATGCAGTATAGTATAAATAATCAGTTAATTTTGCAGCGGCATGATGAAACTCTCAAGTGTGAGCAATAATGTACCTTGAAATTGAGAATGAAATGGAGAGGAAAAGAGAGGACTTGGCAGGAGGAGGACAGACAGACCGTCTCAGCATTAAAGGAAATTTGCCTTTGTTTGTGTTCAAAGTCAGACTGAACAGTAAGCGGAGGCAGTGTTTGCTTTTATTACTATGTAGAACTCTGCTGGTTTGAGCCTTAATCATCTATCTAAACACGAAGCACACACATTTCACATTGCAGTCTGACAGACGGCTCACCCGGCTCAGCTCAGATTACCCCTGTACGGTATGCATTTCTGAGTGTGTGTTTGCATAAATGTGTTGGTGTATGTGTATGTGTGGGCCGGCTGTGTGAGTCTTGCAATAACCGAGTAGTGTGGAACAAACAATGGCCTCCTATATTGACTTGATAAGTTTTTCCTTTGAGCTTCAGTTATAAAAAGGGAATAAGATCTAGTTTGCCGTTGGAAACTTCCTTTCTTGCTCTTCTAGGTTGTTGGGTTACCTCAGCAGGACTGATAGTGATGAAAATGCAATCAGATGAGGGAAGGGAGATGAGGAGGGAGTCTGGGACGGGAAGTGAGGAAAAGCAAAGCTATTCTCTGAAACATGACAGCCCTGAAGGCTCGACGCAGTGTGCTGTGATGGGTCTCCAGAAAGACGACTCACGGAGACAGCAGTGTCATGAGGGAGAGAAATATGTGGTCAACAGAGGTGTAGTATTCAGGACACATATCCACAGGTCCACATGTATGCACACGCACAAGCAAGGAGGATCGGCAGGAGGTAAAACAGCAATATCAGTGTGAAGATGTTGGCTTGTACATCATGCCGGGGCTGGTAAGTCTTGCAAAAAATCGAATTAAACCAATAAATATATTTTAATAGTCACATTATGCATTTTCATTATGGTTTCGGCTGCACAAGCAGCCATTGTGTGCCAATTTAAAAAGGCCCTGGATGCCAATTCACTCAATGAGCTATAAGCATAAACAATGGGTACCAACATGCTTTTCTGCTCATTATTTGCTGTTTCACATTACATTTATTATTCTACAATTTCTGTATCCGTGTTGTATTTGTGCTTCTCTCATTTTGTTTCAAAACACAAATTATTGTCATAGTGTTTTAAGTGTTATAACACGTCAACATTAATATATAGCCACAAACAACTATTTGCTATTTAAAGTGGAGTAATGGCGTCTCGAGCAGAGAAGTGGAACCCCGTCTGTGTGTGTTGTAATCTGAGCCTCTCTGTTGTTGTTTTTTGGTAGCCGGGCATGTTAGTGCATGCGAGTCTCTCCCATCATGTCCCGCTGGCTGGCGGTAACCGCTTATACAGCTGATAACACTGCCCCAGCCCACAGTGGCGTTCCCGGCATATATATACACACACCGGTAGCTTCTTTTATCTTTGCCGCATATTTAGTTTTAATGCGATATACAGACAGGCAACACAAATCATGAAGTGAAAGTCACTAAGTGTAGCGGCAGAGTAACAGGCCAATCAGGAGCAGGAGAGACTGTAACAGTAAAGGCATTCATGCATTGTTGTTTTAAAAACTACTGATACCCCTTTGGAATCTTCCGGAAACAGATTTCACCAGCATTTGGAAGTTGCTGCGTGTAATCTGTGACCCTCAATGCAGATAGCATCTAGAGACAACAGAGCAAGAAGTCCTTAAGCTGCTCAACGGACACAGAACAAGAGACTCATCTCTGGAGATACAGATCCACTGTGCTCTGGGGGATATTACAGAGGTATTGTTGCTTTGACTGGTCATAAACGTTAGCGTTACAATAAAATTTAACGCTTTTTGTTGGCTATAAAAGCTCGAACAAACAACTTGCTAGATTGAATTACCCAAGACAATCTGCAATTCTTCGACAACAGAGCACCTCCAGGTTTTGTTTCACATCACAAGCTGCTTCATTGTCTGTGTTTTGTAGCTCAGAGAGAGAGAGAGAGAGAGAGCGCATTTTAATGCTCAAAACTGCTCCAGAGTTTGCAGTTTTGGATATACTGCATCTTCTTTTTTTATGTTTTCACTTTTAATATAGTTCAGAAATATCCAATTGGGCAATTTCACTGTTTTACTGAACTCGATTTGCTTCCTGTTTTTTTACCAGCTTTTATTTACTTCTTCTATTATTCTTTTATAACATAAAACATTTGATGTACGCACACACACACACGCTGAACTGAAAACCACTGGCGATTCAAAAGCACTGCCTGTGGCTGTCTATTATACCATTGTAATCTGGGCCTGAGATTACACATTAATAATTTAAGTCTCTAATTACTGCCTTGCATCCTTCACGCCATCACAGATAGTACGCAGACTTGTGTAAGACAATGTGTTCTCTTTATACAGCGACACAAAAGGTTATACAAGCGTTCCTGCGTACAGCGTGGCAAGCTGCACACAGAGCTAAGAGCCCATGTACGGCTGAGCAGCGAGGGGATGAGGAAGAGGCATCACAGCATCCAGAGAAAAGCTTTACAAAGAGCTGTTGCATATTAAGTGGGGTGAATACTTAATGAGTCTAATTAAGCTGTGTGTGTGTGTGTGTGACAGCCGGATGGAGAGACGGAACGATTTGACTTGCATCATACCGACTATGTCCCTCGGTGAGGTGGTAGCACTGACCTGGCGTTCAGACGGCGCAGCATGGGATCAGCAGCGGTACCCAGCACCCAGATGGTGAAGCCGACCAGCAGCAGAGTGGTGGTGAAGATGGTGCTCCTCACTTCGGTGGATGTGTCTCTTATTGCCAGGCTAAACGTTACAGCCCCCCTGAAACCTAAGAGCAGAGGAGACATTTCTAAGTAAACAGCTGTAGTACTGCCATCCATCAAACTACCAGACAACCAACTACCAACCAATTATTTGAAAAAGGGCAGGAGAGAGCGATCCAGTTAATAGCTCCGTCCATGGGTAACAGATTACATCCTGACTGTCACTAGTATTGACCAGCTGCTCACCAGCCCCAAAACAACCTTCTGGATTGCTGTACAGTGGTGACATAATACCTTAAGCCAAAACAATCCACAAAGCAAATCCTTTGCGGTCATGAGAAACGGATTGGGGAGGAGGTAGTGGCAGTGGGGGAGTTTTGAAAAATAGCAAGACAAGGTTTTTTTTTTTTATTACAAAGAAACCTTCTTATGTAAGAGGTAAAGTGGGTCAGGCAAGCAGCAAAACATGCTGCTGCTGCACTATCCCACATCACTTCACATTGAATATTCCTTTCTCCTGCATCATCAAACCGCTCACAGCTTCAACCATTAAGTGAGGCGATACTTTATTTAGTCTTCTCCAAAATACAGACACAAAAATAGAAAAGGCTGCGGGTGAATCATTAAAAAAAAAAAACCTGAAGATTATGACGATATCGATTTATGTAAAAATTGTCTTTCGTAATGAGGGTAGTGAGGGGACACAATCTTTCAGCATCCTCACTAATGCGAAAAGCTTCTAGCAGTGAAGAGAATTAAGTCAGTCGAGTTTTCGTAGGATAAATTGGTTTTCTTGCAGCAAAAATATCATCGACCCAACATTTATCAAATAAAGGCCAGAGATTTTCATGTTTTCAATTTTTCAGCAAGGTCCAAAAAAAAAAAGAAGCAAAATGTTGCTAAAACGAATCACAATAATGTTGATGGGTGTTATTAAGCACTGTACCTGCAAACATCATGAAGTGCTGGAAGCTGCGAGGTATCTTGGTTGTTCGTCCCAGGTTGAGCAGGAATGAAAAGGGGTAGATGTTACAGGCTCTTGATACAAAGATGGAGAGCTGTTTGTAATAAGTGCAGATTAAGGAGAATAGTTATGACTGAGACACACTCATGGAAAATATGGTTATTTTTCAATGAAAATCACAATTTCTTTGATTCATATCAGAAAAACTGACAAACGAATTTGTCTGAAATGCATGCATGAGTCAGTCTTGGTTAAAGTCAGGGTAAGTTATTGATCGATACGCTTTGTCTTTATTTATTCAGACAAAATGCATGCGATAATTCCATAATAAATACAAAAGTATTCTATGTGAGACCAAGCAGTGAAAGTACACCCGTGAATATCAACTTACGTGCACGATCACACACGCACATCAAAAAAAAAATGATCTCTGAAAATGTTCTATTTAGGATGCAAACACAGCAGTGTGGCACCATGCCGAGGCATGAAGCCAATCAGGCTCTGCCAGCTGTCTCTGCCCTCCACACACACTTTGATGTTTCACATAGGATGGGACTGAATGCCAAGTGTCCTGAGCAGGAGTTAGTGAGAGGATATCTGTACAATTATCGGGGACATAGCTGCCATCCTGGATACACTTAACATCTTTTGTCATACTTTTAGGAAAAGTTACTGCAGCCCCGTAAAACCTCATATGCGCCCGAGTGCAGCCGGAGAGATCTTCCGATAGGTTCTTGTTATCGTCGAGGCAATAAACCGAAGGAGGCCTCAACTCTTTTAGAAAAACACTTTTTCAGATCCTCTTTGAATTTTGGTGCTAAATTAATCTTTGCAGATCGGTACCCCTGCGTCAGCATCATGAGGGGGATGTGATTTAAGCTTTTCTACAGTAAGTCCAAATATGTCGCCTGGAATCATGAAGGGACCAATATTTTAGGCAGGGGACCTTAGTCTGACAGGGCTTTTACTAAAACAGAGCTCCCTCGCACCCTGCAGTCAATATTAGATCTTAGCACCCTATGGATTTTCAAAAGCAATATCCTGCTCCCAAAAGCAGTCATTTCTCTTCATCAAAGGCCTCTGAGCTATTTGAATTGAGGTAATTAAACACTTTCATCTCAGCCTCATTTCCAATAAAACCCATCTCTATTGTCACTGGCAAAGACGAGCTATGGCGATTCAAATCGACTGCATAACCAAAGAGCGATTAACAGGGTTGAATCACTGGGGTGATTTCATTTTTATAGACACTTTGAGAATTGTACAGGAAGACTTAGACCTCCACTCAAAGCTCAAGTCAAACATTTCCTCCCTGGTAGACCCTCGCACTGAACATAAGAGGGTTGGAAAAAGAATCTGCTCCGTCAACTCTTTCTCTGGCCCCTTTGACCCTATGGTGGAAGATGGATTGTAATAATAATTGCTGGCCATCTGGGCACTGGACTGTGAAAGAACAGGCCCCTGGAGTGCGGCCACTAGACTCTTTGCTCAGGCATACGCTATGGTCATGCCAGCTCTGAGGCAAGGGCAACTGTAGCCAGCAGTCCATTACTACCCCTCTGTTCCCCTCAGGAAGTAAAGCTGACATGTACCACAGCAGCTGTGCATGCAAAACATCTGTTATGATAGTATACCTTTGTGATAACATGTGATGAGTATCATTATGGGGCTGATGGCTTTGTGTTTACATAACATGTATTGTAGCTGCATTGCATTCTGGTCTGCAGAAACTCCAGCCATCTTCTGTGATGAATTTACCGGCATGGTTTTTGGGTCTAACAAGTTCTCGCTCTGTGATTCTGAGCATTTTTCCCCCCAAATTGCCATTTACGGTTCATGTTTTAAGATGGCTGTACACTTTGAATCACATAAAAAATGCTCATCATCACAATTTCCCAGAGCCTAAGTTGACGTCTTCTAATATCATGTATCATTTGAAAAACAGCCCAAAACTTAAATACATTCACAGTGATCTAAAACGCAGAACATCTATGCATTCATCACTAGCATTGATGAATGCATGGATTTTTCCTTAACCAGAACATGGAACAGATGCAGAGCAGCAGGAACCTCTCTCACTGGAGTTTCTAGATCTAACAACAGGGATACGGTGATTAATCCACTACACACTTAAGTACTCTGAGCTTATTTCAAACAGGCAAACGTCTTCATTCCACTGAGCTTTGCTAGAGAACAGAAACAAGCAGCAGGAACAATAATTACAGATCTATTTAAATGTCTGTTTTGAAGGCGTTCCTCAGCGCTAACTATTCACTGCAGCATCTTAATCTGCAGAGATAGTGATCATGGGAGACCGACTGAATGGCATTTGCAGAGCTCACCGGATCAAAACTTGTACAATTTAAGTGCTGAGGTTTTTTTTTCAAAGGACTGGGGAAATAACTACACTGCAGCAGAGAGGAAGGATAGAACACAGTCATATAAGCGGCTGACGATTGTGCATGTAAGGATTGCGGCAGAAACAGAACAAACCGGAACAGAACATCATTTCTGGGATCCAAAGGCTGCACAGCAGGGACTGAAGAGGCTCCATCACGTAGAAGAAAAGGATACAAATGCCCCAGTAATGAAGAGAGCTTTAAAGACATGGCGAGGAAACGTCAACAATACATATCCCATGTAGCTGAAGATGAAAATCTCCCCCAGGAAGCTGAAGACTTCGAAGAGCTGCAAATTATAAAAGGGTTATAGAGGATCACGAGGGAGAAGGTCATCCGAGATGGGGAGGGGTTCAGGGTGGATTGAGAGTGTGTGTGTGTGTGTGTGTGTATGTGTGTGTAGTGGGGTGAAAGTGAAGGACTCGGATCATGTCTGAAATGGGTAAACAGGCTTAGATTTGCGCAAACACGACAAATCCACGACTATTCCCTGATCCTATGAGGTGGCAAATGCCACCATCTACCTAATGCGGCTGCATGTAGCACCCGACATGTTTTTGTCATCATTCTCTTGTTAGAGATTTATATTAGTCAGTTGTGGAAATGTGAAAGAGTAGCTTTATGGACTTATAAAGACAGCTATGACACATTCTAATATTACAACTCAGTCCTACATTTCCTGTAAGGATTCAGTCCGTATACCAAAACACTTGGACGTCATTTACTGTGGGAGGAAAATAGAATCTGAATTATTTTAATGGGGCATTTCTGCATAATAAATCTAATATTGATTAAGGTCCGTATGTTGTATTTAATTAGAGCAGATGTTATGATTCCCTTAATGATTTATTATGTTCTGCTTTTGCCAGTTAAACCAGCTTTGCTGTAAAGCTTTGGTAAAAAGCTATCTTATTGAATTAATGTACGTTCTCCCTTAACGGGACAAGAGATGCCACAGAAAAACACATTTCTATTCAACCAGTGTCTGCATACACTGACTCGCTTTGTCTTGTCCTTTAAGCGGCAGCTGCATGTATAAATCATAGAAATGCAGATAAAGGCAATCTGCCAAGTAAACATACGGCACCATACACATGCATAGAGCCAATCCACTTTATAGGGAAAGGCTTCATAGCTGCATAGCTTTTTAAAAGCATTTTCTGTGATAAACAGTTAGCCCCACTGTGGCACTGATAATGAATAATGAATGCATACATGCGTATATGTGTGGACTTCTGATTTATTTGGTCCTCTGTGAAGCTCGCCGGTACAGTATGACAGTGCACTTGCCTCCATCTGTGCTCAGCCTTTTAAGCAGATAGCCAGAGACTGGCCTCCCACACAGACACACTGGACAACCAGAGCACTGATGGCAATTAATGATTGCTTGCACACGCACGCAGGACACAAACACTTGCATCAAAAGGCAATGTGAACAAAGTGAGTAAACTGAAAAATGATGAATGAAAACTACTGCTGAATAGGTCTCAATCGCCCACCATGAACCCACCTGCCTGGTCCTGGTCCTGCCCTCAGAGGATACATTGTGAATTGTGTACCTTGCTTGGCTCAAGCCACAAGACAGCACTGCCACAATACCTGAAAGAAAAAAATAAAATGCAGGGGAAATAAATGAAAATTCAAAAAGAGGAAATAGTCAATTAAATATTAAACATCCATGATATCTGTTAGTTGTAAATGTGAGCTTGAACATGACGTGTGAAAAGGTCACGGAGGACTACTATGCAAACAGAAGGGAGTTAAACAATGTGCTGTATCTAATTAGTACAGAGTATGTAATCAGGTTGTGAGTATGTGTATGTTTGTGTGCTGGTTAACACGACGAGCCTTGGGGCCTCTCATGTCGAGAATATGCTGTAGGAGGTTCTTCCATCATGGAAAAATGATTTGTGAGAAGAGTCTCCATCTGTGTGGTTCAACCCAGCTTTTCTCAAACCAGATAAACTGACTTCTAGTTTAGTTTTCAAATTAAACGTCAACATTAAAATATGCGAAATATTAGCAGAACAATGCATGTAGGCATTCACATAACAGTCCAAGAACCAAGAATCTCACTGTGTGCAGCTACTAATTGAGTTTAAAATATGTGACCCTGGAGCCACTCATTGTCCTGGTTCCAGCTGTGAAAACAGCTTCATCAAAATGTGCTGCCCAACCCAATCCAAGTATCCTCATGTTTCTGGCCAAAGACGTTACTTCCATTTCGACTCCAGAGACATGAAGCTCCGGGAATGATGAATGCTAAAGAATGACATCATCGCTGTAAATCGTGCCAGATGCGGGGGAGCAGAAATGAACAAAAGGCGAAACACATGACAAGCGAAAGTAAAGAAGGGAAAGAAAAGCAGCTCCAGGGAGAGAGGAAACAGGGTGGAGGGAGTGATCAGGGCCCCTGCTTGTAAAGAGGGGGCTGGCTGGAGCAGAGAACTGGAATTTGAAACGCGTTGCATCAAAAGGTGAGTTGATGCCTCACAGGACATGCTGGCTTTGTTGCAGACGTTCAATTTCACATTTTTGCTCCCTCTACCCCGAAAGAAAATCACAGAAGATGGAAAACATGTGAATTCATTGTGATGGGGAGCAACACTGAGAGGTGTGAGCGAGCAATAATAAACACGGCAGCAAAGAAAAGATAGCGCGTGTGGTTCGGACTGCTCAGTGAAAGCCAGTCCATTATTCTCTCTTCCCATTCGCCCGTCACACTAGGATGCTGACCTGTACCTGCACTATGCTACCTCCGGTAATCCCTGTACACAATGTCCTTTCCAGCACTGTTCAACACAGTCTAATGGAGCATGCCAGCATGGCGGATCTCATTTTGGTTCCTCCTTGGTTTACATAACACTGACCGAGGTAACACATCATCAGCCATCCACATTTCGCGACTCAGGACACTTGGCAACAGATGAGATGCATCCCATAATAATGAGGGGCATAAGATTAATGATCGCAGGGCTCCCTGCGAGGCTGAGGGTCATTAGGCACACCCTCAATAAACTCCATCAATTAACAGAAAGCGCCTTGATTACCAAAGGACACCGGGGAGGAGTCCAATCGCTCACTGGGTCGCTCTGTGTGAGGTGCCGCTTCGCCCTAAATGGATCATTAAAGGCCTTTGGATGGAGTAGCACTCATCAGATTAGTTTCGTTAGGGTCTAGCTTTGTACCAAGAACATTGAAGATCGCAGTATGACTCATTTTTAGATCACTGTGACAAAACATCCGCATCAGAATCAGTTTTTTCGAAGGCAAAATGAAGTATTTCATTATTAGCCCCGGTAGTACAGTATCAATACAGTACAGAAAAGTTGTATCTGCACTAAAAATACCCGAGGCTCTGCATCAGACACTGCCCTTTGTTTTGCTGCGGTGTGCCTCCCACGCTGGGCAGCATTCACAGTGGTGTACTTTATAGACCGGGCATCTGGGTCTAATAGGAAAAGGTTGCGGTATTTCATTAAAACCGTCGTCTCCTCCTGCACAGGCCACAGGGAGTATTGCCAAGAAAGAGGGAGCTCTACAACATCCGCTGAATGAGCGGAATCCCTCTGACAGGCCAGGTCGGGCCAGCAGGACCAACAACACTAATGCGTGTATATGTGCACTACATTACGACTGGCTGGTTAAGAAACAGATGAAGACAATTCCAGGCAGCTGAGCCAAGTCGTTGTTTTTTTTCCCCATACATAAGCTACCCAAGATTCCAGATACTAGGAATCAGTGAAGTGAAAACTAAAACAATGTAATGGAAATACAACCTCCCCTTGGTGATGGATAAAGAAACCAAAAGCAAGGTCATGTTGTATCAATTTCAGCAACGCCTAGGCACGTCTTGACTTTCCAGGATATCTGTACAAACAGCTAGGGCAAGAATGCCATTATGCCTTGCTGCTTATCTGTGGGCATTTCCAAATTAAAGGTGCAAACATGCTCTGACAGAGTAGGGCGGACACCATTTTAAAATGAGTAATGGGGGTTGAGCCCAGAATGGGATTGGTACCTGCAGTTCCCTGTAGAGAGGAGACGGCTTCATACTTTCTCATCTGTACATTATTGACTCGCTACGATGCCAAGGACTCTCAGAGGGTAAAGTATGTAAGGGAAGGGCCTTCATCTAATGCTGGGGTACTTTTTCAATCTGTTCTTGTGCGAGGAATTGTGCAGATGGTAAAGTCTAGACGGCAGACAAGCGCACATATCATTCCCAGGTTTGTGAAGTGCCAGTGGCCACAGAGACGCATTGAAACAGCAGAGCTTGTTAATCAAGGAGTGAGCGAGTCAGTGCATGCAGTTGAGAAGGTTTGCACGAGGGGGAAAGGGCAGCAGTTGACTAGCAAGTTTTGTATTGTCTGAACTCCACGCTGCCAAGCACTGACATGGCCACACACACACACACACACAACATATACGTCATACAGTGCTCACCTGAAAGTCCGCTGGCTTCAGCTGAGAGGAAGCTGCTCCAGGACAGCAGGAAGAAGACGGATGTTTCCAGCAGTGGATTCTCACATAGCCGAGTGAATTTGGTGAGGTGGAAAGAGAGTTAAAGATATACAAGGAGGTAATCAAACAGCACTCAACACTTTGCATCAGGCTAATGCAACTGCAAACACAGATGCATGGCTGTCGTGGCAGACTACGTGTACCGAAAGATGCAGTACTTTTCTGCAGCCTCTGCGAACAAAAAGCACCTGCAGAAGCTGCTCACTAAGCCAGGAAATCTGACATTTAGTCTTTTTGAGATCCTTTCTGTCTCCCAACAGATAACATAGTCCACATCCCACTCCTTTCTCACTGGCCCGCATCCCCTCTGGCAAAGCTTCATTATAAAGTCTTTACACAGTGTTCCAGAGAGGACCACACAGGTAGAACGTTTAGTATTTGTGATAGTCACAGAAAGTGAAGATGGGTGGGTTTAGGTACTGTGAAAGTATTAGGACTTAAATACTCTGTTGACTTACAATCATGAAAACACCTTCCCAAGTCTGATTGTTTCTGTAATTAACGTCAAACTGAGTCTCTTTAAGAAAGTTTAAGTTTTAGGACACGGCACAAAGAGAGCAGGCTGTTGCTATGGTTAGCATCAGCAAAATCAAATACATGCTCACTTTGTGCTTTGCCCGCACCCAGAGATTAGTCACTGTGAATAAGAGCTGAGCTGTGCTCCAAACGTCTCATGACACGTCCTCATTTTTCATCCTAAAGTCTTATAACTAAAATATCGGGGGGGGGAAATGCTGGACAACAGCGCAAGCCGAAAACCTCATCAGAGGCTATTGGCTTGATTGACGACCTTTCTGCAACCGTTAGTGTCGCAGCAGCACTTAAGACTTAGCTGCGATGCTTTTCTTCAGGTGGTACAGTCGGGGTTTGTTAGAGAAGCAATTACCAAGTCGAGGATGTGGATAGATTGCAGCGGCTGCTGAGGTGATAATTGAGTTTGGGGTGCAGAGGCAGAGATTGGGAGGGGATGAAAGGATATGAGGGCGGTTATGACTGTGAATATGAAACCCAGGAGGAAGGAGCTGGCAAGCACTCCAAGAAAATAACCAACAGAGAGGAAGAAGGCAGGGGGGTCGAAGATATGTCCCGCACCCGTCTGGCTATAGGTGGTGATGGCACTGGAAGACAAATTGACAAAGACGGGGAAAAAAAGGGTTACATACATGAAAAAGAGAAACTGCTGAGGAACAAAAAAGAAAGCAACTGCACAATTACTACAGAAATAAATACGAGTGTTACTGATACTGAACCGTTAAAGCGTCAACATGGTTTATGGCTCAGAAAGACAAACGCAGTCGTCAGAAATATGGCCCACTTGGTTCTTGGTGTAAACCAGTCTGCAGCAGTGAGCATAAATTCACATGCCTATTATGCTGAGCTCAGCCTTTAAGCAAAATTTATTGGAGTCACTCCTAAGAACACATAGCCTTCTTTAGAAGTTAAATCCTTCCCTGAAAACAATCCATTCTGAATTATTTGCCGTAGAGACGTCCCGTAGTAGTTAGTGGGAAACAAGGGAAATACTACGGTTGTTCACAAAGACAGCAGCATCGTGCTATTCACACCGCTATGCATATTTAGTTTGTGGGGGGAAGGGGAGACTTCCACATGGAAGTCATTGAGTGCAAAAGAGGCCTCACAGGGTGGAGGGAGAGGGGGAGGAAGAGAGAGAGAGAGAGAGAGAGAGAGAGAGAGAGAGAGAGAGAGAGCGCCTGAGGTGAAGCAAACAGATACAGGCACCCATGCGAGTGGCTGATGTAGCGGGCTCCCTCTGTGGAATGACAACATTTCTGGACCCACCACAGACCCTCCCTTGTACGCCCCTTAGACGTCAACTGTGAGTCAGCAAAACAATGTGAAAGTGGTGGTTGTTGTTGTTGTTTTTGCTTCCTAAATCGGGGTCACACCTTCTTACAGCCAGGGTAAACCCCCGGAAACTTGTGGTGTCAAAGAATATCTGACAAATTAAAGCGTAATGCAACTCCACTTTTCATGCTGTCAGGTTGAAATGAGCGAGCACACGCCGCAACATTCCTTAATCTCCGGAGCAGAAAGGGAAGAATCAATCACGCTGTCGCTAATGAGCTTAGCAAATTGAAGGGTGGGAAAAATCTATTGTGCCCTCCATGAGAATAAAGACTCCAGTTGTGTCAGCACATTACAGTCATTTATTTTTTTTTAAACATTAACTTTGGTTACTAGTCTCTTGGTCAGTGTGGCCCTCTAGAGACTATATATTTAAGCATCTGCAGGCTGTTATCTCCGAGTCAGAAATCTCAAGATGTCAGCACAGGACCTGGCTGAATGGTGGCTGGGCCGGGGCTGCTGGAGCAGCAAGTTCAGTGCCTGTTAGAGGGCACATCAGCGTAAGGTTGAGCTGGTCTGGGAGCTTGTTAAAATTCCAGTGCCAGGGCCCCGCGTGGCTCACTAATAAGGGCAAGCTTTGTGTGTGGAGCCAGGGCGACCGGCAGGCTAGCGAGCCAGTCAAGTGACAGGCGATGGCATGAAGGCCGGTCACGCCACTCCAGGCACAAACGCAGCATTATCTGACTGTTTGCCCGGGAAGACGTGCAGGCTCCCTCCTCTGCGCTTCAATGTACACAGAGGCAGCAGCCACGGCGTGAACGCAACAATCTGCGCAGTCACAACAATCTGCGCAGTCACCTCCTTTCCTCTCCATCTGCCTGCCTGTCTGGGCCCATCTGTGCGATCGGAGAAAGACATGTCAGAGTGTATAAGTACTGTACATGTGATGCATCAGTCCCTGTGTATACAATATGCAAATATGGACACATATCTTGTCCCTGACATCTCCCTTCCATCTCCATCTTTTTCATCTGCTTGCTTCGCCATGAATGCGGACCTGTGTGAGTTGTCGCTTCTCTCCGTCTCCATCTCGCTGCTCCCCATCTTGCCATCTGTTAGCACGTCTACTGGAATGGCTTTGTTCACTAGCTATGTGTAAATACAGCAGGCAATGACTGCAATGTGTGTGTGTGCAGGACAAACATGCATATTTAAGTGCAACTGCTGGAGAAAGGGGAAAAGTCGAGGGAAATGAATGAGGCAATTGAAATGCATGAACAAGGCATGCCTGCATCGTGGCTGCTTCACTGAGCCTCCTAGGGTTTTATTCAGGCTGTATTTTGTCAGAATTTGACAGTAGCTGTGTTCGCCGAGTGCGTTAGCTGGGTCTCTACCCTGGTAGTGAGTCTCTCCACTGAGCATCTTAATGAGATGCTGACAGTGCCAGGGGCAACTCGCTTACGCAGTCCACTGCATAGCATCTGAGGCGCTCATGCGGTTTTGCCAATCACACCCTTTCCTTAAAGCTGGCAGCATCCATCCAGCCTTCACTCGCCTACACATCCACCCCCACAATGCCAACTGGAAAAGACACAGTTAAACCTAGAAATATAATGCATTCCGAAGGCAGAGACTCACTGTGTCAGGACGATGGCCGCGGCATCATTCAGGACACTCTCGCCAAACAGCAGGGCGTGCAGATCCGGGTCCACGTGCAGCTCTGACAACAGGCCAAGGACTGCAACTAAAAACAACAACAGTTACTGCTGGTGAAGGCTGCAGGAAGTGGAATATCTGCTCTGCTAATCACACAGCAAAAGTGGTGCGGAGTATCACCTCTTCTGCTATAAACAAGAGAAGATAGGGGACTTAATGTTGCAGTGGAACAATACAAGCTGACAGAAAATGTCAGCACACTGACAGCACTGTAAAGAGGATTTTGACACTTGGAACAGCCCGAGTAACTAAACCAAGCAAAGACTTGTTCAGCTCAAGCTGAAGAAAACACGGAATGCGTTTGGAAGAGACCATATTTGTGTCGGCAAAGGAAACAGAGCAGAACCAAGTGCTAAGCTGACCCATTGGCCTTTGTCAGTGACTCATTAAGAATAATATACGTATTTGAAAATGTAGTAGCGAACTCAAGATCTCTGGAATTTGATGATGCTCTGTGTGTATGATGACATCGTCATGCAAGTGCACAAGAAAACAAATCATTAAAATAGATAGTTTGGTCTTTTTTTGTATTATCACTGAATGAATGAACATACTGAGTCACTGTGTACTACACAGAAGCACAAATCAAAAGCAACACATAATTAGACACATTTTATTTCAAGTCCAGAGAATGAATCAACACATCAAGTAAAACATAATAGAACAAAAACACTATTCTGTAATAAGCTAAATCTTAGTCTGCATGTGGATCATGGAAATCATCCAACTAAATAAAATGACTTCGTGTTAGCACTGCAGGTGTTTGTGTCGCACGTGTGTTCGTGTTTGCCGAGCATGAATATGCTGTATTGTGGGAGTGTGTTTATCAGCTTGGAGCGCTGCTGCAGTTTTCACGATAGAGGGAGAGAACGACGAGGATTCTGGGAATCTTGAGAGGACGCTGGTTGGAGAAGAGGGGAGATTAGAACTAAGATGCTGCAGCTGATTAAAAGATCCAAAAGGAGCCAATTACAGTCTAATGTAGGGGAACTGGCAGAGAGCTCCATGCTTTAAATAATGGAAGATTCACTTACTGCTCAGCAACACAAAGACGTCCTCCCCACATAATTCAGTTGCTCACACAGGTGCCTCTTGCAGGATGACTTTAAGTGGACATGGATGTTTACAAAGACAGAAGCTGGAAGTGTGTTTGTGCTGAATACGATTGAGTGGAGTGGAACACGTAAATGGTAATGTTCAAGGTTTACAGCTAAACTTACACACAGCACAGACACAGTGATAACTGATGCCACAGCTATTCATGACTAGCAACGACTATGAGGAGAATTAGTATTGAACTTGGTGTCTCTGGAAATGGACGTGGAACGATCACAGTGTTGAGACAAACACAAATGCCTGGTGCATTCTGGGTTGAGCTGCAAATTCTCCA
Source organism: Lycodopsis pacificus (assembly GCA_028022725.1). NCBI lineage: Eukaryota > Metazoa > Chordata > Actinopteri > Perciformes > Zoarcidae > Lycodopsis > Lycodopsis pacificus. The sequence continues at coordinate 15,577,284 of CM051704.1, read as the reverse complement.
AGTGTGCATCCGAGCCTCCATCGAGCTTAGGAAATGTTTACTAACAGTTGAGCTTGCTGTGAGTCTTACCTGTTTCACCAGCACTGATGATTGGGAGGAAGTCTCCAGCATTTACTGTAACCTCCAGAGGATTTGACTCTTATGTAACGACATAGTGCGAATCATAGGTTAAACACTGGGGAACCCTCAACCAATCAGTAGAGCTGGTGAAACCTCTTTGAGCAGTGGCAGAACATTGGAAGGCTATATAACAAAAAGTCCAATTGCTTTTGATGTTGAAGTTTGCAAGCTTTGGCACCATATGTGAATATTACAGTAACTTCCTTGTTATGTATTTTATGTTTACAGAGGTTGTGACTTAGTCAGTAACAGTTTCAAAGTGCTAATCAATAAAAGGTCTACACCTATGCTGTGTAAATAAGGTATTCTGCGCTATTTCTTCATCCTGAAGTGGCCATAGACAAGTTTTCATCTTCCAGAACACAGCAACTACCAACAACACAGGACACGCTGCCTATAGCGTTTCCACAGTTACTTCGGTTGTTCGGGCTGTAAATCAAGACTTCATTTTCCGGCGAGGTAGTGCAGATTGTACCGGGTGGAAGACAGAACTGCAGAGTGAAAGTAAGGCTTGTGGGGAACCGATCTAACCGACGATGGTGTCGTTATTCTATAGCAATTACATCATTACAACAATCAACATTTACTTCATAATTATAAGTTAATGGAAAAACAAAAACCTAAATTAACTCACAATCTCTAGCTTGCATCTCACAATATGTCTTGGAAAAAAAATCATTGATGATGAAACTCAAATTTGTGGCGCAAAATGATAAACTTATTACGCTGTTGTTTATGCAGCTGAACCTCTCGACATAATGCATCTGCTTAGAAATATCAGCCGAATTCCACGGCGAGTTTACCGACAGTAAGCAGAAGATGCTTGAGCATACGAATGAGCGCATGCACGCGCGACATGCTCGGCGAGGTGGTGACGCTGAGTGACAAGGACAATACCGACATTGACGAGGAGGTGACATGCCTGTCAGCTCAGCACTTCGGGACACCTCGAGTATCTCCCTCTGCAAGATATTGGCTGTAGCATTGTTTACAGATGCGGTAGATACGATTACATTAGAGGAGGATAGCAATATACCACATTGGATAGATAGAAAGACAAATATACACAAGATAGAAAAAACATACTGGTACAAATCCTTATTGTAACTGCCACAAAAGAAACCCGGCTGAGTTTCAAACAAGCAAAACCAAAGTATCATACAACAAAAACAATGTCAGATATGGAGAAAGACAACTAAGATGCACACACACACACGTTCATAAGGATACAGGCATGGACAGGAAGAGAAACTCAGAGCGGTGCCATTCTGAAGGCCAGACAATATCATATTCAAAACAATAACAGCTCCCGGTAGATTCATTCTCCACCCGTTGAGTCTAAGATGCTGAAAGAATCCTATGAATTCGTCTCAGAGAAGCTAGTGATATGATGGATTGTGATGCTCCGGTGGCGGCGTTTGACCCCTTCAGTGAACACCAGGCCAGTAAAAGCAGCACAGCCAGTATACGACCAGACTGATAATAAGAGCAAGAGAGCAGCCTCAGGACTTGTTTTGACAGACCTGGCTCTTTGGTCTTTGACAGGTTTAAGGCTCCTGGTTGGGGAAAATCCTTTATCTGGAGAGGGGAGGTAGGCCCCTGAAGTCAGGATCGTTCCATCTCCTTGCTCCCATAATGCCTGGCTGATGACAGCATGTCGTGCACTACTCACACTGCAAGACGGAAAAAAAATAAATAAAAATAGAGCCCACCCCAAACACACACACGCGCGGGTTAGCCGTGTTGTCATGGCAACCCCGTCCTACAGCTGTCAAGTGTTCATCAGTTTCCGCAGCAACACCATAAGGTGGAGAGAAGTAGGCAATTATTTCAGACATAATACAGTTGAAAGGGTCCAACGGAAGCCTCATTAGGTCAAATTACCCCTGCTGCAGAGGTTGAGCAGAGGCAAAGCTCATGGCCATATCAGTCAGAGAGCACGGGATTTGCGCGCTGATTTGACCAAATTAGGCAGATATAATACTGAAAGTGATGCATTAGGGAAGCCATAACAGTCAACTGGGAATTACTACAATCTACCCAACGCCGCGTAAGAATTGCTCAATTTTGTAAGCATTGACAAAGGACAAAGAGGGGTCACACGACTGCATTCATTGCCGTTTGAAAGCCCGTTAAAGTAACCCAGCACTTTAGAATTTGTAGTTTTCCAGTTTGGTTTTGCTTCCTCTTAATCTCACAGTATGTCACATGCACGTTTGTTTTGTATAACTATGTATAACTGCATTTAAGTTACTGTTATAACATCTGGCCCGGGACTGAAGACGTAAACAAGTCATTTCCAGCTCTGGCATCATTTCCAGCTCTGAAATACTGAGAGAAATATGTATGTGCAGTGTCCACGTCAAGAGAACTCCTGAAGAAGGAAATAAATAGAAGCTCAAAGATGAAAGAGAAAAACTACAGAGGCTCCCACCCCACTCCCAAAACAATCCTTTGAGAAGTTAAGTGAGGGTTTCACTGACCTTTTGTAACCATCCCTGCAGCTAGAGGATGCAGCGCAGCAGGCGTTCCACATTGTGACTTGAACCATGTGTCTTATTCTGAGGCTGAAAACAACAGGTTCCATGGCTACAGAGCTTTGGGTGCTCGTATAAAACCAGCAATTTTAAATCAACAGATGCATGCTGGAATGTTAGGGACATGTATGCCTCCTAACAATTACATATTCTCAAAAGAACATCAATCGGGATATTACAGACTTAAAAGGTCGTCTCTACCGTCTCAAACATCTAGCTGCTCAAGTAGCTTCTGTCCACCTCTCACAAGAGAATGTAAAACACTGCAAAATAAATGGTAACATACAGGTGCTGTCTACCTTTAGATCTGCTGGTGTTATTACTATTATTTTATTATTTCTCGACCAGCTTAATCTTTTGAATCGTCAGCAGGAGCTGGAGGCGATCCCTCGCTCATGTAGGGGCGACAGACTCACACTGACATTAACTTAGAGTCTCCCAACCACAAGGGCCACAGCCAGTATTTGAGGAAAGTATGAATCTGAACCCCCCCAGTGCCACCTCACCCGCCTAAGAAATGTTTGCCAATAGCATTAAATATATATACTATGCATCTCCCTACATAATGGTTTAAGTACTGCTTGAAATAATCTTCCACACTGCCAAAAATGTAATATTGAGAAAGAAATACTAGTCACATTTAAAGCTATTGACAATAAAAAAGTTAATCTTTATCATAAAAAATGATATTACGAGCAGTGGAAACATCTCCATGTGCCAAATGATATCTGTTGCTCTCGGAGGAAGCTATCGTAGATTCATTACAGCTGCAATGAGAGCCTGGTCTATTAAATATCTCTGTTATATTCCACAGTCCAGTGCGTGCAAAGTCACAAATACATTTGCCTTCCATTTCACTCAGAGCTGCGAGCCTGTGATGACGTTCACACTGTTCTCAAGCTCTACAACATTTCAGTTGATACGTGAAACCGTTGCACTCACACAATGAGTCATCCACACAGCCAGAGAGCTGTCACACAAGGGCTTCGACATTAAGAAAAACAAATTTGAGTTATTCCTGAACACTAAATTGTTCTGAGAGTCATTGTGACTGCGCGTGCATGTGTGTGTGTGTGTGTGTGTGTGTGAAAGTAAGCCTATTTCTGGAGTGCTCCTTTGCTTTGGCCCCTTTCAGAAAATCAGAACGCCGGCGCTATATTTGGACAGCTCGAGTTAGAGGAAGCCAAGGGGTGTTTGTGTTTAGGCCATCGATGCATTGCAGTGTGATTCTAATCAAAGTGACGAGGGCGCCGGGGCCGACGGGGGGAGAGCACGTCGCGGCATGGGGGGAAAATAACGTCGCAACTGACAGCTTGCACCATCATCTACGGCTCCTCTTTGACACTCAACCAGATCAACCAGCTATCGGCATAAATAATTCATTCGCAAATGAGGACATTAACATTACCACTGCAGCAGCGTCGCGGGACGCCTTATGACATCCCACTTGACTCCTCTTGAAGAACACAGATTATTGTGTGGTTCCACTTAGGAAAAAGGTGCACCGAATTTAAAGCAGTTACATCGTCTGCTAGGGCATTGTGACTCCATGTTATGTATCTCTGTGCAAAAGGTATGTAGACAGCAAAAGAGGACGGCTATACATAAAGCAAGAAGGGTAGAAGTGAAGTTTACATCTGTATAAAAACCAGGAAATCAATGTCGCTACTAGAAGTAATGAGAGTTACACTAGGAGTTTGTTTAGAAGGCCAGCTACCTGGGTCAGTGGCCGACATAATGGCACCAAACAGGAGGCAATCAGTGAGGAGGAAGTCTCCATCTGCTGCTTGGCCCAACAGCACCATCAGTCTGGTGAAGCCGTAGACGCAGGCCCTGGGACAGAGGACAAACAGACAGAAGGACACACAGCGAGGTCATCGGGGAGCGCCAGACAGAGCAGGCCCATCAGTCATCCCTCTAACCGCAGCAGGGCTTCCCCCAGAGTAGTGTGGGTAATGGGGCCAGATGCTACCAGCAGGTGAGTTGACCCGTTTCCAGGCAGCGGCTGCTGCTTAACGCAGGTGGACACACAAAGCTGCGAGTCTGCAGGGCAGCATTGCATTTGGAATATGTGTGTATGTGGATCTACACTCAAATACATAATATACTCACATACATACGCTCTGTTAGACATCTCATCTCAGCTCCGATCCATTTTCAGTATTATAAACACTCAGACATAATAAAAGGACACCAGAATTATGAGTATGTGTGCTTTATGAGCACAGAATCACCCGGAAGACTGAAAACCATGAGGAGAGTTTGTGAAGGGCATTGTGACAGAAATAAAACCAAAGCAGTGATTTTATCTGCTCTGGGGCCTGGCAATAAAACAAATCTACAATCTAACTGTCCCAGAATGCACCACTGTATGCTCTCCCTTATGAAAATACTGCACTTAGAGCAAAAAAAAAAACTTGCTAACATTCTGCATTCAGCACTGCGGTCCAGCTCTCCACTGGTAAATGATGCGTGTTAAGAACTAATGCTGTTACTGTGAAGCATCCCATAATAATCAGTTTGCCAGCTTGTTCTCAGGGGAACCATTCTGTCCATAGGCATAACTTGGTTACCATGGCGATGGCACACGACCTGTCCCCGAGGCCGGTATTTAAAGTAGTGTCCTCAGGTTGCTAAGCTGTCTTATTCATCTATCTTTAAGGGAGATTTGAAGTTGTGGTAATGCCGTACATTGTGTGAGTGAGTGAGTGAGTGAGTGAGTGAGTGAGTGAGTGAGATACAGCAGCAGTAAGAGACAGTGAGACAGGCGGACACACAGAGAGAGAGAGAATGAGAGAAAGTGGATGGACTTTGTCAGTGGAGTCATTGAGGTTCACTCACTCCCATGAGACTCTTTTCCCCATGGGATATGGCAGACTCACTAACAAGCAACAGGATTGGCCAGGTCTGGTCCCTTAGCATCAAAGAATGTACACGTGACGCAACATGTCAAACTGTGTCCTGCGTCCCGGGGGAATTGGGGAGAGTTTGTCATTGGCCGATCCTGGGAGAGGAAAAGGACTAATGTATGGAAGAAAAGAGGGGAGGGAAGCGAGGAAAGACATCTTTTACACTGGCTTTCAGCAGGTCGGAGGAGCCCGCGGGCTATAATGTCTAGAGGGCACGAGCCTTTCCCTTGGATATAAAGCATTGTGAATAATTGAACAACTAAATAATTATATTACAACACACACACCAAGTAACCGTTCAACCCAGCAGCAGCTTTAAAAGTATCAGAGTGTGGGAACATGCTGACATGTTATCTATTTTATCAATTTAAACACACAGAAGCCACTTTATTAGGTTTTATTTGGTAAGTCCAACACAATAGAGGTCCTGCCATTACATGTATTTTTACAAAGCTCATAAAGCTACGTTTTTGGTGACACTGTCAGAAATTTATGAATTGAATCATGTTTGTTACAGCCTATATCACAAATCACATATTTGCCTGACGATACAATCTATCCATTTGCATACATGAAGGGGGCCAGAATATTAGAGACACCTCTCAATACGATGCAGTCTAGTACAACACCATCACTTACTGTAACCTCAATAGTAAAAACATAAAATCTAATTGAGACCTCTATGACCCCCCCACAGAGTAAAAGTTGCCTTTATGGCAGAACAATGTTATTGGATTTCATTCGATTGTACCGCTGTGCCTAATAAAGTGGCCACTGAGTGTATATTGCTGTGGGTGAAATAGTATTGTGTGTGTGTGTGTGTGTGTGTGTGTGTGTTTTAAGTGAAAACCTTGTATCTCCAAAATGTCAGAAGGGGAAAAAAATATATACAATTATAATCGTTTGAAAGAGCTTCATACAATTGAAGTCTGTTTTTCTGATCAAAGTGGATCCTGAAGTTATAAGAGGAAAACAACAACTGGAGTTATGAGGTTTTCACATAGTCTTTGTGTGCAGACAATTAATACAAGAGAAACAACCGGCGTGCAAAGATCTCCATTTCCTCCAAAGTCTGAGAGCGCCATCTAGCGTTGTGAGGCCAGAATAGCAACCCAGTTCCAGTCTACACACTAATGCTCAGCAGGTTTCGATTATTTGATCGTCTCAAGTGTGCTGTTGATGGACACTACAGAACTGTTCAGACTGATTATAATAGAAAAGGCACCGTTAATAATGGTTCTATTTCATGTTTGCCATTCAGTTCCAGGACCTTGCTATTGTGCATGCTGGTTCACTATTATACCTCACTGGGAAACTTGAGCAGAGCAGTGATTCATCTTATAATACACATGTGCTTTTCCTGCTACGACAAAGGCCCATTGTACCTCAATGCAATGCACCAAGCAAATAGAGAAGCTACTCACAGCTGCAGAGATTTTGACTTAATTGCAGATGTGACGACACAGCTGCCGAAAGATCTTCATGAAATCTTTGTACAGTTTACTTCTTCGTAAAAATAATAAGTGACGTTGTTTTAACTATTGTATGTCAACTGCAGGAACATTATACTATGACAATTTGTATTAAATGGATACAAATATTATGCAGTCAGGGACTGGGACATAACATGAATTTACAAATGACACAATACAAAAAAATCGAATTTCCTTTGACTGAAAATTAGCAACATATGAATTGTAAATTAGCACAATTATAATCACCATGATGACATATATACTGTACATGATAATACAGTAAATACAACACATTTCCTACTACTACTAGCGGCTATAGCACCTTCCATGCATTAAATACAGCTTCATGAGTTTACGATTACTTTTTCTAGACTTTTAGTTTCTACCATCTTACATTACTTTTACTTAATGTCAGACACTGAATTCCTGCGTGTCATTAATCCAGGACTTTACTGCTCTATTGTTGACGAATTCTCATACGTTGTATTTTATAAGAAGAATGGTATCACTGCCTGGGTCCAGACCTACGCATCCGCCCACTCCACCAAGGTTGTGTCGACTGATTTGTCAGCGGCAGGGGCGGGACTAACACCGTTGTAAAACATCTACACAATAGATGCCGGATCTATATGAGGGAATAACCTCGGCATCTCTGAATCATTCACTCAATGGCCTCTCTTCCAGCATATAAACTAATCGTCTTGAATTTGATATGACCCCCTTGAGCAACTGAACCATTTCCAATATATACTGCTTGTCTTCTCAATATCCCCTGAGGCTGGTTCTGTTCTCTTTTAACTCTTAAAACACCGGCACAAAGCTGGTCTTGTCATGGAGACACATTACCGGTTGACTTACAATGCGTTGGTCTCTGGTTAGCGAAAAAAATCATGTTTGGTTTGTCCGAAACATGGCGGTGCAACATGGCGGAGGACCCACTCCCTATGTAGATATAAATGGCTTGTTTTAAGCTAACTAAAACATGATTCTTAGTGATTATACACCAATGCAAACATAGCTATAATTATTATATTCAATTTATTCTGATAGAGCCCCCGAAAGGGCCATTTATTTATTATAGAATAAGCACTGTGGAGCTCTGTAAAAAGCTACTCTCCGCAGGATATTTTGCGGTATCCATTATCTCGGCCATTCTCTTACTTCTGTGCACCTTAACTCTGTGTGTGTGTTAATGTATTTTTGATGTGTTCATTTGCGTGAATGAAAAAAAATAAATAAATGCTTACCCTATAGTCACACAGCTGATTATGGTTCCCAAAAACGCAAAGGTCAAAACAGATCCAAGATTCCCAATGAATCGTTTCTAGAAGAGAAATTTGAATGAACACCAATCAGTCACGTCAAACAAGCAGCTCAGCAGTATGCAACACATTTACTTAAATCCCATGTAACCAACAGCAGCACACGCCGGCAGGCAGTGCTTTTACAAAGCATCACATACAAAAAGAGCAGTCCTCTGATGATGTCGTTTTCCCCTACAGTGAGGCATGTCAGGGCAGCAGGCTCACCTGATTAAGGGTGTACGCTCCATGGAAGATGATCGGCGGCAGGAACAGATTGAAAAGGACCTCGGGATCAAAGGCCTCCTGTAAAAGACAGAGCTGTTGTGTTGGTGACTGACGGGGCTCCGTGGGGAGCGAGAGGACTCCGTTTACTGGATGTGACTGACTGACAGATATTACACACACATTGTTCACTTCAGCAGCTCTGTTTTGCAGACAGGCAGCAGTTCTTTTTTTCTCTTTGAATCCCAATGTCACAATGGTCCCCTGGTACCGGGACAACCTTATCTGTCCTTTCTTTCGAAAATAAAATATGTAAACCTTTTGCATATTGGTAATAGAAAATCTACATTCAAAAATCATCACATTGTAGCTTCACAAACATGAACCTGGTTTAACTGCTATGTTAGGAAATACTACAAATTCCTCTCAACAGCAAACTTTGAATCTTCAGTATCGGGCCACTGCTTTGATGGTGCATTGTTACAACAGCCCTATCATTTAATTACTGTGTACTGCATTAGCATTCTGCACCGGTGCCCTCACTCAGACTGCCTCAGCTGATTAAAGCAAAGCATAACACAAAGTGAGAAGTCTAACACATTGTGTAAGTGTTCACCACGGAGGCTCCCAGTGTTCTTTAGAACGGGAATAAGCAAGAACCATCAGTAAAGACGCACATGCTGAGACAACGGACGGATTCAAATCAAACTAAATCTCAGCCGCTGATCGCAACAACCTGCATTACCTTCAACACAAACAGTAGCCAGATCTTAAGGCTTTTCTTAACATACCGTGCACGTTCTTTGTCTGGTTCTCATCCCAGCCAATATGACGCAATACAAGCTGCACAGAAAGGTAGCCTTTCATGTCCTTCATCCTTGAATCCATTTTATGTCTATTGTGGGTACCTCCTGAGGATCAAACGGCAGCGATATTCAAATCAGATCAAAAATAATGTTACTTTCTCCCGATTCCTACATCCCGCAAGGTCTCATTACATTGCTCAAAAATGAAATTCCAGTTCAATTAAATTTCAGATACGTGGTGACGATGCTTGCAGAGAAAATATTGAAGCAGCCGGAATAACATGAATATTTGGAGAAATGAAAATAGGCCCGTCTCTGTAAATGCCCCATTTCCTGGAAGCATTGCATTTTGGTGACCATTTACACATATGTGTATGTGTGGAAGATTGCATTTTTAATCATAATTTCTGATGCTGCAAAGCCCCCTATAGTTTGGAGTGACTATGCTTTCACAGTAATTCACACTTGAAATGGTTGCCAGCTCTACAAATTGCTCCCATCTTTCTGCTACCATCACCCGGCTTAAAATAAATGACTTTCTCGTGACTGCAATTACCCCACAGAGCACATATATATATGTATTTTTGCAGACTGTGCATGACAAATACAAAATGGCATAACAGAGACTAATACAGACACTGTAATCAATTATGCATATGCTAGTGGTTTTATTCTAAGGGCCACCTGCGCCACAGAATCGGGGATGGAGGTGTGTTGTATACACTAATTGCCTCTTCAGCTGAGCAGCACTAAATTTAATCAGACCACAAACTTTAATGCTTTACTCCCCAGCGGCACATAATGGACTCAGTAATGCAATGAAATTCTTATCTCTCTCTGCTAAGCCCCCTTATGTATCAGGCTTAATAGCGTGAAGGCTACACAGAATGGTCTGACCAAAGTAATGGCCTTTGTGGAAGCCTCTGCTGGTTTGCTAATGAGACCCCAGCATTCAAAGAGGCCAAAGAGTCCAAGCCATTAGTGGAGAGTTACACGTGGCCTGGATGATTTGCAGGGTTCGTGGGTAACTTACTCCCTTTGTCTCTGGTTGAAATATCGCTCGGAGATTAAGAAATACATTTTCAAATACACGCATTCCACATCCTCTCATGCTTGTTCGCCATCACGTGGCTGAACCCCCGGCTCATTGGTTGGTTTCTTTGATGTGAGAAATCTCCCGGATAGCACCGCCACACAATATGAAAGCAAGCCAGAAAACAGTAATAACACTAATTACAACCAGAGGCGCCCGTCAAAGCTTTGGCTCTTCTACTTAGCGGCTGCATTAGGGTCTCTAACTAATCCCTTTTCCACAAATACTTTCCAACAGAAGTTTGCAGCACGATGGCTTAAGGTCCAGTTGTAACATTATTCCTGTTGCATCTCAGTGACAAAAACAATATCACAAATAAACTGTTTAACAATCCTTGCATGTGGAATTCAAAGGAGACCTTCAGCATTAAAAAAACATAAAGCTCCCTCCTGATTAAAAGTGATAATAAGTATCTAAAATATCGTTATGATTGCAGTTTTCACATCATTAACAAACCAATACTGTGTACAATAGACTATATTATACAATGTCATATGTAAGTACAACATAAAATAGCGAAGAGGTTCAATGTTATGCTTCCAACAGAAACAAAATAGATCTCTTAAGTGTGAAAAATGATTTACAATTCAAACACTGTGCTGACCGAACCTCTATTTGAGTCAGCAAAGTACAACTGCTTAAACTCCCAGCGTCAATTCATGAGCGGCAGCGCATCTCTACTACATCATTGATGTACTTTTTGCTCGGCAGATTGTGATTTGGAATATGTATTCATGGTATCATAGTTCCCTCCACTTTCGAACAGATGGCAGATATTCACATCCATTACTGTGTTCTGTCCGTGTCACAGGTTTGAGATGTTCATCGCTATCCAAGAGGGAAAAGCTGCATTGCCTGTTTAGATGACCTAACTATCTCATATCTTTCCTGCAATGCAGAGCAATCCAGCACCAATTTCACTTGAATCTCATTATGGGAATTCTGCAAGTAAACAACACAGAGTGTCTTCAAAGGAACCCCAAAGATGAATTGCAATTGTATTCACGGTTTATGTTTGCAGTTGTTGGCAGGAACATACTTTAAAGAAAGTCTTAGTATAAAGCCTTTTTTGTTTATTGAGCAGACACTTTGTGTTGCTTTATCTACTTTACAAGAGTTCTGGCTGAGGAAGTACAAAAGGCCCAGGACCTCAGCCCACTAGCTATATCCAGGGGAAATATGTGTTAATATTGCAAAAGGATTAACCCGCGGAAAGCACCTGGACCTGATGGCATCCTTGGTCAAGCCCTCAAGGTGTGTGCAGATCAACTAGCAGATGTCCTCACAGACATTTTCAACCTCTCACAGCTCCAGTCTGTAGTCCCCACGTGTCCCAGAAAGACCAAAGCTCTCTGCCTGAACAGCTACCGCCCAGTACCACCCACCTCCATCATCATGAAGTGCTTCGACCTTCATCACCTCCTTCATCCCTGACTCACTGGACCCACTTCAATGTGCAGGTCAAATAGATCTGTCACCCTTGTCTCCCACACTGCCCTCTCCCACCTGGAAACACATATGTGAGAATGCTGTTCATTGACAATAGTTCAGCATTTAACACCATTGTGCCCTCCAAAAATTGTCATCAAGCTCAGAAACGTGGGGTTCAACACCCCTGGATCCTGAGCTTCATCATGGGCAAACCCCCAGGCGGTGCACATCGGCACCACCACATCCTCCACCCTGACTCTCAGCACTGGAGCCCCCCCAGGGCCGCAGGCTCAGCCCTTTCACGTATTCCCTGTTCACGCACCACAGCTCCGACGACATCATTAAGTTTGCTAACGACACGACCGCCATCGGCGACGAAACAGCCTACAGAGAGGCGGTCAGAGCCCTCGACAACAACCTCCATCTCAATGTCTAAACTAAGGAGCTGGTTGTGGACTACAAGAAGCGACAGCGAGGACCATCGATGGGACTACGGTGGAGAGAGTCAGTAGCTTCCTGTTCCTCAGGGTTCACATCAGTGAAGACCCGACCACACAAATACCATAAAAAAAGACTCCTCCCGGCACTATAATATAGGTTGAATTGTTTTCGTGCCCTATTTTTCTCTTGCTTCCCTGATAACAAACAGAACATGCAAGTAATTTAGAAGAAAACCAATAACTAAACACCTTTAGAGGATCCTCTGTTGATATAAATACCCAGCATACACAAGGGACAAGGATATTTTTTTTTTATATATATATATATATATATATATATATATATATATATATATATATATATATAAAAGTACATCAGAGGAAAAGAAAGCATCCTGTGCGGTGCAGTTTGTTTTCACAGTAAAAGTAAATGTTTTATTAACAGGTTGTTTCACTTTCCATTAGAGGCTATGTTGTGTCACAACCTGCACCACCGATCCACATAAATAATTCACTTTTTGTAACATTTATTTGAATTAAATTGCCATATAGTTACCATATGAGGGGTTGAGACCGGCGGGCATCGATGGTTGACTCTCCCAACATGTTTAAAGCGGTTAAAGTGTGACGTGACGTTGATTGTCAAGAGGAGAGGTGTGCTGTTAAGACCAACACAAGTGCAAACCGTTTCCTTGTTCTCTCCCCAGTCAACTGACAAGCGTCTCACCATCAACCCCACAAGCATACCTGCAGAAGAGCACCAAAAAGACAGACGAAGCTGCAGTTATGAAAACTACGTAACATGCTAAAAACTATTCCAGAAGTAAATCAATCGTAATGCAGCAACTGTAATGCAAAAACATCCAAAACACAACGTTATAATGAAATACAAATCAGGTATAGGCAATTATTGTTTTGGTGTAATGCCTAAATTTAAAGTTTAATTTCAATATCATGCCATAATGCCTTTATCAATATCCTTATCCTAAATTTGGCTGTGAACAATGTAAGCTATAACTTGCCTCTCATTCATTGTGGTTGTTGTGTTAATTAGAAATTTCCCTCATAAAGATAAATGATAAAAATGGTGACAGGAGCCAAATTAGATAATGTGACCAATGAGTTCTTACTAAGGCCCAGATTTGACAAATTGAACCCAAAGATCTTCACTCTGATATACAATGTAAACTGTGAGTTCCGGAAGTGTTGATAGATAACGGCTTCCGTGCTCTGTCCTCTAAATTGGCTACTTACCATAAAACATTGCACCTCCAGTTTCAGTTATAAGTCTATATTTAAACTGTTTTAACTTCCACACACTGAGAATGGTAAGAAGTGCCAAGCCGACAGCTGCGAGTATCAACAATGCACTGTCTTGTTTTTGCGTGACCGTGGACGACATCTTCAAAGCCGAGGGCAAACTTTTCGGAAACAACTGTTTCTGCTTGAGATTCAATTCAGCAGCAGCAACATCCGTATCAGCAGCGCTCGAGAGCTCGCGCTGCGTTCAGTGCTGCTTGGTAATCTCAGGTGTTATCCAATTTAAGGGAAACTACTAAATTGATTAAGCAGTGAAGATATGTTTATGAGCGTGTATAGTTTACAAATCAAACGATACAAAGCTGTTTTGCCAAAGTACTAATGCAACAGATGTGTATGAGACGTAAAATGCGAGTAAAATGCAAGTAAAATGCGAGAGCACTGAAACAGAACATCTGGACAAGATCTAATTGCTATTGTCTTAGAAAGCCAAATTAAAGCCTGTTTGCAATGTAAAAACAAAATAGATGTTCCTACTGACACGGCTCATGACGTTATATCGTTATACATTCCGGTGTTTCCTAAAGCACCTCGATGCATCACACTTTGGATGTCCGCCTCTGGTTTTCCAGCAGGTGGCAGTATGTTCAAACTAATTCACGCGGAGCTCGTGGGAGCTCACTGCAAGAGGCCGGACGGAATCTCCACTTTCTGTCTCTTAGCTCCAAGTGAATCAAGGATGGGCTTTAATTGGCACTTCATTAAAACAATAGTCTTTAGGTCGTAAGGTAATGATGATTTACTTCGATTGTTGTAAAAAAAAAAAAATAAACATGTAAAAACCTTTGGAAATGCTTAGACATAGGATGCTGTATGTGTCACCAGCGTTGACTCCATGACTGTCAAATTAAACATTGAAATTAACATGGTTGAATTAGGCCCCCTGGTCATATTACACATGCAGCTGATGGTTGTGGACAAGTCCAACTTTCAATTATGTAAACCAAGGGCTGGTTTTCATATATGAAGCTGGGCTCACAATCCAATTAAATATGAATGAACAGTTATCATCTTCGCCTTGATCAAGTTATTTGTGCAGGGTGATCTCCTCATAATCAGGTATTCAGTGCAATTCTGACACTGACACCTCTGATTCCAGTTGAGTTAAGGCCACGTGCTTCCAATGCTTTATTACACTATGACTGCAGTATGTCTGTAATATTGTGTACAGATTATAATCTCTATGAACAGCAGTCTTTTATGTTGAACGTTTCTTTAAATAAATCTGCCACTTTTTGTTCAGCATTTTTATTCTAAACACGTGCATTTGTGTTGCATGAGCTGCTGGAGTTTATTTTTAGATTATGTCACTATCTTCTATCAAACAGTCGCTTTTAGACTGACAGAGGCACGGAGAGAGAGAGCGAAAAATAGACAATTGGGCAAACTTTGCTCTGGGGGCGGTATTCCAGACAAGACAATATTAGAATACTCGCTTAGCAACCGCTGCCGTAAACCCTACAGCGGGTGTCGTAAAGGGTAAAGAGGCTGGTGTTGAAAAGACTCGAAACAGAACCCATTGTGGTTGTTGGAGAGGAGTGAGCTGCTGCACGAGAGAGGACGAGAGGAGGCAATTCCGCGTAACACAAAGGGACTCGCGATAAGCGGACAGATACTGACGTGCACGCACAACACAGGCGCTGGGGGTCTTTTGTGAAGAGGACCGCGTCGTCCAGTCGGAAAGGTCCGGTTTACGAAGAGTTAAGACTCGAGATCCCAAACTGTTTATTTCTGCAGCTAGCAGGGCTAGCTGGCTCGATACCCAGGAGCTAGAAATGGGAAGCCCGTGTGAGTTTGCCTGATAGCGATCTTCGTCGAGGTTTTTTTTTTTTTTTTTTTTTGAATTAGAAGAAGAAGCAGTTTCCGCTCCGCATGCTGTCGGCGGTGATTTGAAGTATCAGCCGCAACTTTAAAGAATGATATCGACGGAGCGCTAAGCGTGACACTACTACCGACCCGGAGAGGAGGGAAGTCACACAGGTTTGTTTCGCACTGTTTCTTATTCTCACTGCAAAACCGTGTTGAACTCGGACTGTTTATAATGTGAACTGTGTGCACGGGGTGGTTTTGTGCAACCTCGACTTGGAATAATTGACAAAAAAAAAGCATGAACTC
Organism: Lycodopsis pacificus; assembly: GCA_028022725.1. NCBI lineage: Eukaryota > Metazoa > Chordata > Actinopteri > Perciformes > Zoarcidae > Lycodopsis > Lycodopsis pacificus. The sequence goes on along the minus strand of CM051704.1, from coordinate 15,561,512 downwards.
TTTACATTTTTTGTTTTTTTGTTTTTCAGTATATGAGAGCATGATTGACACTTGAAGCGTCACTGTTGCTAAAAAGCTGATGAAATGATAATCAGTGTTTTTGTGGAAACAAACTCTTATCAGATGCCCACATGCTGGGGATGTTATTTTGTTACAACAGAAACCGTCTTTGGCATCTCAGCGTTGCGTTACAATTAATCTTTTTGGCAGGACATTAGTCACTGGTTCCTAAACGCAACTTAATGACTGCAAAACAACACAATGTACCTAACTACAATAGTGTCCCTTTATACTTCTAAACATATATTCCTTTGGTCAATTGTGTGCAGAACATGTGTTATAGCAACAAGAAGATATGAAATAAGAAGGTATTTATTTGCTTGAGGCACCATTAACACTTTTTCATTGAAAGCATTTCTCCAACAAAACATGTTTTTGCGTTGCTTCCTATTTACTTGGGTCATTTTTGGATAGTCCAATTAATTATTCCACTAGTCTCCCTCCCGTTGGCCACCCCTGTTTTTTAAAATGCCTTAAATTGCAATCATGGCTAAATGGACTTGGCCATGAGATGTCTGCGATTGCACGCTCATTGCAGACGTCTGCCCTTGATTGCTTCCAAGGAAAATATATTATCACAACAGTCGTGCCGTTCGGTTCAGACGACGTCTATAATAAGTCCGTTGAAATTTCACTTCAGACTTCCTGCTGGTGGTTGATTTGAATGTTTCTCAGAGCGGTATATTATAGTTTTCGACCTTTTTTTTAAACTCGCCAAATCAAACTGATAAAGCGACTTCTACAACAGATGGAGTGACTTTAAATGAAATAATGAATGCCTGTCGGGTAATCAATTTACCCCCCCCCCCCCCCCCCCCCCCCCCCCCGTCGCCAAACGTATCTCTCATTTGTTTAAACTAAAGCTTGTTTTGACAGCTTGTTTCAATCAGTCCAGGTGTAGCTTCCATTAGATGACACTTTTGTTTAGCAATGGAATTAACATCATATTTAAATGTATGACAACTTTTCAAACTCCCGCAGAACGATGCTGGCTTGTTAAAATGTGCAGCTGTTTTAAATTAAACAAAACAAACGTGTTCCGTCAGGGGAAGAGTCCAGAGCAAGACTCCCACGGTTCGAGCGGTGCCCTTCCGAACGGCTGCGTCGAGTTTGGGCGCAAAAGCAGATGCCATTGATATTCTCATTAAAGCCTCTGCCCCGTTTGGTTCTGGCCAGAGATGAATGGACTAATGCTCATGTGGGGTTTCTGCTAATTGATGCTTCTATTCCGAGGACTCAATTTTCCATTAGGCGGCCCCGCATGTTGCTGTCGTTTGTATCTACCCGACACCGTCTACGTGTTCGCTGTGCTGAGGAAATCCGATGGTGGTGGCTAAATGTTTTTTTTTTTTTTTTTGATCAAACATTATTGACTCCACCGGTCGATAACCTTGGCAACAGTAGTTCCTCTCTCCAGCTAGAGCCGCACATTGCAATGGAAAGGGGGGGGGGGGGGGGGGGGCTTGGTGGCAATACTGGCGTTCGTTCTCGTGGGTAGACGCGTTAATGTTTGTGTGCGTCCATTGAGAGATGGAGACCTGCTACTCTGTATTCGTGTGCTCTCTTTGCATTCATCTCCGTCACAAGACCAATGGCTCACCTTGCTGTCCATTAGCTATACATTAGTGGTATCTTTCCTCTGTATTTCTCTCTCCCCAAACCCAGACTGTCCTTTTTTTAAACACTTCGTCTTTGCACTCTCTTTTTTTTTTTTTTGCACATCCAGTGGAATTAATCAAGCATGTTCATGTGTGGCTTGACTTCATTATAGCCTAATGAATTTTAGCCTCAGGTGCAGTGAAGGAAATGTGTTAGCCCGAGAGTAGCCTGGCCCTCGTACGCCATTATCTGAAACCAGCTCCACACAATGAGCTGCGGAAAAGATTATTCATGAAGGAAATTTTCCTCTTACAAGCCCTTCTTTCTTATCTGGGTTACTCTGTCAAAATCTAAGTTTAAATAAAAGTTCAAATATTAGGATTTTATCTTCCTCTGACTCGACCTTTGTCATTCTGTTTTAAGCCAACATGGGGCCTATTGCTTCATCTTGTGCATTCTCTGTCTCAGTAATGAGCCATTTTGCGGCTCTTAACATCTGCCGAACTTGGAACATTTTTGAATGCGAGACTCATCTCCCATGCATGAGGAGTCAGGCTTCCTTTTGATTTGCACTCTTTTCTTTGCCTCTCTTTCGAAGTGCTCGCCGCAGTACTTTGTAGACTAGAGTACGCTGAAAAACTTTCTTACCCCAGTTTTGGCTGTGTGTGTGTATGTGTGTGTGTGAGTGATGAGAGGTAATTTTGGTGTTTACACTAAATGAGGTTTCCCTCTTGGTATTGTGCATCCCTCCTTCTGCCGGAGTGCAGAAGGAGCAGAGGCACCGTGGGGGAGGAATGGAGGAGGGTGGGGTAATTTAAAACACCCGTTTTCTGTGGTCACAATGAGGTTTGTCCAAAAGAAAACACTGCTTTAAGTTTCACTGCCCTTCTATTCCGCTGGGTAACATCTGTTGGAATACAAAGCATCTGGCTTCAATTTAGAGCTTTAAGTGAACTTTACCCACGTCAAATACCTGTATAGGCAACCTTGAGCTGTCTGCCTGTCCTGTTGGATGACTGTCGGCCTTGGGGTGGCATGCAGCAACAGACAGCGAGGGAGTTAAATAGCGATGCTTTTGCAGGTGTAAAAATGACAAAAATAAAGGCCATCTAGTCTGGTAATCGCCAGGGAAAATCCCCCGTCCTAAATCATCATGCATCCTTCCAATAAAGCTGACTGTTTTGATCTTATTCACACTATTACTCTGTGTAGCAGCAGCAACAGGCTATAAAACAACTCTAATCTAGTAGCATTTCAATTCTTATACTCTCATGCCAAACAAAAGTACAGGATCAGGGGTAAGCCATCGGTGGCACATTCGTGCAATTCGTTGTCAATAGTTTAAGCATTTTAAACACCTTTGGCTGTCTCTCATTCACGAGCTAAATGCAGCGTGTGGCTTATCCTTACACCTCAGCAATTAGTACGGTAATTGACATAATCCAGGTAACGCTCCGGAGGTAATTGAGGCCTTAACTGGTTTCTTTGGAGAGGAGGAGGAGGAGGAGGAAGAAGCCACGCCTCCTCCCCACGTTAGCCTGCCAGCTCCCGCGTCTCATTCCTCCGCCCGTGTCCAGGTCCTGTTCGTGGGGCTTGTTCCAGCTCGCCCTGGCTCTCTGCTGCGCTCACTAAAGGATGAAGGAGCTGATCGTCTTCTGCGCCTGGCTGAGGTTATGTTTTGTCCTCTTTGAGCCGTCTGCTGATCCTGGTTAAAGCTCATATCTGCACTGGAGATCTCGCAGCCCCCGTCTGTGCTGCGACTGCCTCTCTTAGATGCAAAATGGCACTGGAATCGAGATCTTATAGCAACGGGACATTCAGTTTTCCCCTCAAGCGATGAGCTTCCTCTCGCTCCCTGTAGTACGAGGCACAAGGCACACATCCTTTTGGCTTCTATTGAAGTTGTTGTTTTTTGGGGAGGTTTCTTCATACAGACTTTGTTTCTTTAGTTCCCATCTCCCAATCCATCTTCCTTTCCCAATTTAATATGAATATCTGGCAGAAATTGAATACATTTTTCACACTAATAAATGATTGTGTTGGCCTTCTTCTTAGTCACATCCATTCAGAAAGAGCTGAGAGGTTTTTGTTAATTTATTACACTGGAGGCATTTTGTTGAAGTCGGCTTGATGTGGCTTTTGTGTTTCTTTATTTAGTTTGCCCAATGAAAAGCTGTTTCAGACTAAATAAGTCACCAGTATATTCAAGAAAGTGTTTAACTTCCAACCTGTAAAATGACCATTCTCATCGTGCACTTCATTATAATGATTCAATAAATAAATGCTGACTCATGTCTTGGGGAAATTGTGACACATTGCCATTAAGATTTAAAGCACATTTTTAGTTTAAAAATAGATTTTAAGAGCTTCTATTTAATATATGTAAAGTAACTCATTATCTCTGCCTTACTTTTGGTACAGAGAAGAAAAGCATAAGCTCATCATTGAGTCACAATGCTTGACTTTTAGACTTGTGGTGAGTTAAGAAATGCACGAATCATGTTTTTCTTTTCTTAAAAATGTATGTAGTGCAGCAGTCTGTAGTTCCCCCTTTTTTTTGGATACGGTTTATTTTTACATGAGTGATGTTGGCCTGATCTGCTCGGCGTATTTCCAGACGGGGGTGTGAGGTATAGGAACTAGTGCGTTCGGCTTCTTATCTGACACTCTGCAGCCGCACGTCACTCACAACCGCTGCTCTGTTGGCCGCCTCGAGCCCCCCGTGTCTCCCCCGATCTCAGCCACTTCGATCTGAAAGCGAAACGCGAGGAACCCATCGACACGCACGCTAATCGCACCAGCGTGCCGTGCCCTCTCAAGTCGGCCGTCCTAATAGGCAAGTCCTAATGAGCTCTAATTGAGGATTGCTAATTTGCATGGCCCGAGTCATTGTCTTTCTTAAAGCGACTTATAAGACTTACAAGGCTCATTGCTAAAAAGATGATTGAGGGGTCTAACATGGCTTCACTGTGGGCAGGCTGCAGAGGGGTGGGGGTGGGGGGGGGGCTTGAGAGGCTTCTTAGATTCTTCTTGTACTGTGAATCCAGATTGCTGTCTCTTGCTTCCATGCGTTAGTTCCCACCATTCTGCTGACATCGATGTGCCTAATGGAGGTGTTCACAGATTCTCTCCTTCACCCCCTCAACCGCGTACGTTATTTTAGTGACACCAGCCGTTTTCAAAGAAACCACTTCAAAGCCTGACTGAAACGAGGCAGGGCAACTCTGATCAAAGGTTAAACTACGCACAGCGTGAATCTCCACAATGCAAAGTGAGACTTCTCCGTTTGAAGCGAGGAGAAGGAACATTACGTTTTCTGAGCTCGGAGTAACTATTGAGGTATGCAGGCGGATTGTTGTTTTGCTGTGCATCGGGGGAAAAAAGTGATGGATACTTCTGTAGCGGCAGAGGAAGAAGGTCCTCTGAGGAATCATCCTCGCAGTGCAGCACATTTTATTTATACGAGGGGAGGATGTTGTACATTTCCTCTTAATTTGATCATTGACACTGTATTTCCCTTTCCCATACTGTCATTTATCTTTTTCTATTTTGGGGGAGTATACAAGATATCATTTCTCACAGAGGAAGTGCACAGGCAGGTTTATTGCATTGGCTAAGGGCCATCTTATTTCTGCTCAAAAAGTGATGAAATCTCTTAAATGACCCTCGCAGTTAGAATTTGTGTATTTCAAGTGTTTTTCGTGAGTTTTATTGGGGGAGTCAGTATCACATCCTAGGACTTTAGTGTTCAAGTTGCAGGTCTAGCAGAAACAAATGAGATAAACCTTTTTCATTTGGTGTCCATGTTTTTCCCGTTTTGTGAAATGTAGCTTTTTTCATTTCCCCTGATGTAATGAGTCTCTTCCCCCCCCCCCCCCCTATCTTTGCTTGATTTCAGGCCTGCTGGCTCGAGGTTGCACACAAAACACCAAGAAGGGAGACCATGACTCACTGGCCCCTACCAGAGACTGGCACGGGGCAGCTGTGCCAACCTCGCCCCTGCCTGCCGCTTTAGAAGCATCCCTCGGTACACCATGACGGAGAGGCATTGAGGTTTGCTCCCTGACGACCGTCTCAATACCTCTCCTCCTCCTCCTCCTCCTCCCTATCCCCTCAACAACCCCCCGTCCTGCCCCATCCCCATCATGCTGCGCTTCCTGCCTCTCAAACTTGGCCGCCTGTACCGCTGTCTGAAGCTCTTGTTGGTCGTGGGGCTGTTTGTCATCTTGTTGATGAACACCCACAACCTGTTCGCCTCCTTCCAGAAGAATGAGCTCACCGACAGACGCTTCATCAACCTCAACAAGTGTCCCGCCTGCTTTGGCACCAGCTGGTGCCGCAAGTTCATGAACGGCCAGGTTTCCTTCGAGACCTGGGGTCGCCTGCGATTCCTAGACGTCTTCAACGTCAAGAACGTTTACTTCGCTCAGTACGGGGAGCCCAGGGAGGGCACCCGCCGCGTGGTGCTCAAAAGGCTCGGCTCCAACCAGGAGCTGGCGGAGATAGACCAGAAGATCTGCAAGCGGGCCACGGGCAGGCCCCGCTGCGACCTCATCCAGGCGATGTACAAGACCGAATTTGCCCGGATCAACGGCGACGTCCGTCTGCTCACTCCGGAGGTGGTGGAGGGCTGGTCGGACCTGGTGCACTGCCCCTCTCAGAGGCTGCTGGACCGCGTGGTCCGCAGGTATGCTGAGACCAAAGACTCGGGCAGCTTCCTGCTGAAGAACCTCAAAGACACGGAGAGAATGCAGCTGCTCATGACTTTGGCATTCAACCCGGAACCACTCGTGCTACAGGTCTGTTGAAACTTTTCTTCAATGTTGTGTGTGTGACGCTTTTCAGGCTATTTTTTTGTTATGTGTTGTTGACTGATGTTTGCCTATGACGGTCTTTATCAAGATGCAATATTCTCTTCAAAGAGGTTTCCGTCAGCTGATACGTGGCCCCAGGTGTTCTCGGAGCTGTTGATAAGGTTTACCTTTGCTACAAAGAGGAGAAGAGCTCTTCAGTAAGCAAGCCAGGGTGTTGGCCCACTGAGCCCCCAGTAAATTACAGGCTGGGAATCCTCCTCTTCCTTCCTCTTCCATAGATCTGAGACGAGCTATTACACCCCTCCCTAAACTCTAGGCTACAGCGAGACTATGCGTCCGCTATCTGGAGCAGGAATATTCCTCTGCTTAGAATAGAGAAGGGTTTAAGAGCTGTGGCCTCCTGAAAGATGAGAGTTTTTTGCTGGCGGCAATACTGCATATTTAACACTATGTAGGGCAGTTTTGAATTATTCAAGTGTGCATCTTTAAATGGGCCGCGTTGTTTTTAATTTGAATATGCGTCTGTGTCCACTGGGCTCTCTTCTTTTGCGCACGTGGAGGAATGTTATACGGAGCTGCTGACTGGTATTAATACCAATGTTCTTGATCCTTCGCTAATCTTCCAAAATAAAAGCTTTTAAGCTAGATTTAGTTGGAAATCTTCAACTTGAACGAATGGACATAAACCCAAGACATTGTTGCCTCGGAGTGTTTAGTTCTGACGAGACTGTGACAGATTGGAGCGTTTCATGCTTGACGTAGTTGGACAAATAATAATGCTATAATGCGCCGCAACATTAGAAATCTTTAATTTCACAGAGTAAAGGATGCATGCTGCCTGACACAAACGTAATTGTCTTGCATGTCAGAGCAGCCATACTGTTTGTCATGTACGTCTGCATCCTTCTTTCGCTTACTGATTTACAATCGGCCAATCAATTTCAATCCGCCGTTGGCCGTGTCCGAACAACAATGGTCATGGCTCGTGTAGACATTCAATAACCCCCCCCCCCCTATGCTTCCAGAGGACAAAGGGCGAGATCTGCCTTTTATTCCGGTTGATCTATAAAATCTGATTAGCCTTTGGGGGTCACTTGCCCTCACCCCGTCTACTCTTCTCGTTCTCATTTTGTCTCTTCTCTTTCTGTGTCATCCTCTGCTACATTTCCTCTTTCTGTTCATGTGCGCTCCACAAACTGCGGCCACATAATTCCATCTGTGATTTTAATAGTATTCTGCCCCAGTTCAGAGGCTCGATGAATCACCCCCCCCCCCCCCCCCCCCCTCCCCCATCCTCATCTCACACACAGCTGCAGACATCGCACAGCAACACATAGTCCACGGCTCTCCTCGCTCCCTGCACCGCGTTGCCTCTGCATGTTTACAGGGACTCATGAATTGTTGATCTCGAGCTGAACTTGTGACCTGCGGGCATAAGGGAGCGAGAGCTTTAGGTGCCGCGTATGCACTAACGGGCGTAACGGACTGTGGGCGCGGATTACGTGGATGGGTAATGTACACAGAGAATCACAGGGTGCCTTGACTGCTCGTCAGCATCGCTGAACTCAAAAAGGTGAGGCGAAAATTTTGCCGAGAGACCTATACACGAGGCTGGGCAGCAGTAGACTATAAAGAATTAATGGCGTCTATAGAGATTGAATAAGAGACGTGCTCTGCTACGACACCTCCGTCTCCTTTTTCGCCAGAGTTGAGCGCTACTGTGCGGGGACTGGTTTCAACAAAAGGTAGAGGAATGTGGGCTGAGTTTTATGACCGGTAATTTAATGAAACCCGATCCGATGTTTCATTTTGCTTGGTTGTAGCCGAACACGTCTTCAGTAAGCCGGAGAGGTCGCTGCCACTCGGTGGAGAATAAGTTTGCTATATTTAGTGTAAATGATTTCCTACCGTCATCGGTTACCCGTGTTGTGCTTCTGGATTTATTTTTCCAACTCTCTCTCTCTCCTCCGGCTTCATACAATTGAATAATGTCTACAACGTTTCTGCTGCACTCTCTTCTGTTTCCAGTCTCGAAGCCACAGGCAGTAAATCGGCCCCGTTTCACCACCAGAAACCAGACCTTTCTTTGTCAGCAGGAAACAATCTGCGGTGTTGTTTAGGGTCCGTCCAACAATGCTTTTTCTGTGTGATCGGCGGTACACAAGCGTGCGCTCACACACACGCACACCACCCCCACTCCTGTGTCACGTGGACTACAATATGGCTTTGGGGGGAGAAATATTTTTGAAAGAGAAAATTATGTCAACCAAACAAGAAAAACCTTGTGCAATGAGGGACACCTTGTGTGCATCTTCATCTTTTTTTTTTTCTCTCGCTCTTATTCCCTCTTAGCCCATGCTGTTGTCTTTAAGGTTTCACAGATGAGAAAGGTTCTGTTGCTGTAATACATCTTATTTGTGTCAAAGGGTTGTCTCTTTGCCAACCAGAGAAAATCCACCACGCTGTTTAATTCTTTACCTCTCATTGGACAGTAACTTGGTTTGCATGAAAATTGAGGAATTAATTCTTCTCCGTTTCCCCGACTGGAACCTCATTCGCCATCCTTGGCTTCTCTCCTCCGGCTATACGACTCACTGATTCATCGGGTGACGGTTGTGTTTGATGGAGTACATCCGGCGCCCGATCTTAAATTAGTTTGATTCAGCCTAGTCCTCTCTTCCAAATCATTAAGCTTGGTGAGTTGGCCAGGAGCATGTGACTGCGCTCCCACTCTTTTTGGTCCTCAGCCCTGTGTTGCTCAGTGAAGCTGAGAATGGGATGTGACAGGCCTGTGGGGGTTAACTCAGTCATCTCCTCCAGACTCAAATCTGTGCTCCACCAGGCAGCCTCCTTCCCCTTTTTTTTTTTTTTTTTTTGTTTTGTTACCCCTCTCTCCCCACCTTCCACAAATCCCCCCCCACCTCGTTCTACACTCCTGACACAAAGACGTATTCGTCAGAAGGCACGAACCTCTCACGCAACACAGGCTCTTTTTTTTTTTTCCAGAACACAGGCGCGTTGACACGGATACTATTTCGGAGGCGAGAGGCGGAAGGGAGAGATTAGATGGATGACCTTATCTCTGTTTCCTCCGAACATCTTTGACAGCTGCGTTTTAACGCAAATGTGAAGTAAACATTCACAGCGCTTTGAGCAACACACTAGCAGCTTGTTTGAATCCTCTAAAACGGGGGTGGGGTGGGGGGGGGCCTTTGGTATCCCGTTGATTTAATGAGGCTCTGCATAATCTATTGAGATGCTCATCCACTTTGAGAAACGAAGCCAGAGTAAATAGTATAAATTCAGGGCCTTTCTTGGCACAAAGTGAGGCAAGTAAGCTCGACTCTGACCTACTGAACCTTTTTGTTTTTAATATATGAAAATAAATTGAATCAGGTCATATGCAGATGCTTACACCAGCTAGACAAATAATCGTATTACTGTATAATTTGTAGAAAATGATTGTTATTGCATTGTAATAAAAACGCCCAGCTCTTTTATGAAGGTTATTTTTTAGTTTTATTCTGTCATTTGAGGCCATGTCGGAGACCATACATGTAGTATTGGATTGTGTATAACAAAACAAAGATTTGGTCTATATTGGTCAAATATTAGAAAATTCAGTTGTCAAATGAGGCGTGTGCAAGGTAACTAGATGGATCACAGAATGTCTAGAATAATGTATTAAAAACCTCCTTATTGCCCGCCTGGTTCTGACTAATGATGCACAGAATTTCAGCCATTATATCGTCTAAAAGTTCTGCAATTGTATGGTCTGGCTTTCTGGGTCATGACTCCTTACAAAGAGGATCAAAGCCCGTTTTGTTTTTGGTTTGATTTATTTCTTTTCATTTAATCACAGACACTGCATGCTATCCCGGCTTAAGTGAGAGGCTTCTGTCTCTAAGGCCGGCTCAGTGGCTGAGGTCCACCGCTAAATAGTATTTAAGTTGCTAGTCTGTGATTAGAACCTTTTGTTTTTGGGTCTGGGGGAGATTGTGACGCTCTTAGCACATAAGAGAGGAGGTTGTGTACGCCGCTTAACCCTGCTTCAAGTGCTCCCAAACCCCCTTTCATTATTCGTATAGGCCTTTGTGTACAGACTGAATCCTGTTAGGATAAGACGGGGAGTTATCTGGGCCCGACTCCCCTCTCTTGGCTGCCCTCGCTGGATGGAGGCCCTGGTGGAAAGGGGAGAAGAGAAGGAGGACGTGGAGTGGTGTGTGTGTGTTGTACAAACCAGAGCCTTGTGGTGTTTTCCCCCCATTTGAATGAGCCAGACTGCTTGTGTTACCATAATCCTTTCTCTCTTTCTCCAGCTCTCAACACACACACATATACATATATACACACACACACATATGCATGACAGCTGTGTTTGGTTAGTTAAATGCCTGTGGCTGAGACCCCCCCCCCACACACACACACACACACCTCCCCTCCACTAACTCCACCCACCAGCTCCTATTTTAGGTTTACCCCTCCCCAGCCCCCAGCTTTCTACTGTTACAGCATGCACCCCAACCTACCTCGTGCCCAGATCCCGAAGACGCAGTTCTGCACCGCTGAAGAGTCCAACCCCCATTCACAACTCTCCCGGGGCCCCTTAAGATGGCCAATATGGATCGGGAACAAGTGGTTCTTTACTGTGCGCTGTCCCCCGGAGAGCCCAGGGCTTAATGTAAAGCAAGATTATGCTTTTTAGCACATCGGCTTGTCTGCAGTAATAAAATCGTCCACTGCATTAAAGCGTCAGGCAGCTAGTTCCCGTCAGAGGAAATATGAGGGGTCTGGGATACATCTTCGAGTCTCGAGCATTTTCAAACTTTATTTAAACTGCCAGTGTAGATATTTTGGAACAGGCTGTCACTTCTTATTATATATATCAGACTTAATTGCACTTTGTTGGGGGCTAGCCTTGTTTTGCAGAGAGGTTAGAGTGCGGGGTCAGTGACAGCAGGCTCCCTGCTTCCCCCCCCCCCCCCCCCCCCCCCGGCTGCTGCCCTCCGAGATAATTGGCGCCTGCTCTGAAATGCACAACCCTTGATGTAGGCCTCAAACCCACAGCCCTCAGGTCCGAAGCCAAGCTTCACTCGGGTTCCTCTCCAGCCGTGCGGGCGGCAATACCACCTAGACTGAGTCAACACCGCTGCCCGTGACTGAAGACATTCCTCATTTTCCAGCGGTGGGGGATTTATGAGTCGGCTCTGTGCGCAGTGGCTCGGGTTCAGGTCGGCAAAAAGGGGGTTTCGGCTAGCAGCGGAGTGTGTGCGAGCAAACCCCGGGCAGCACTGCCCTCGTTCCGCTTCCTGCTCTCGTTCCCTCTCTACGAAGCAAAGGCTCGCAGAAATCAAAGCCCTAGCTCACCCATTTCCATCAGCTCACTGAATCATGTGCATGTTCCTTCACGCTGCACAAGCCGTCTGCACATGGTCTTATTTGGCCTATCTGCCTGACCTCTTGGTTTTGATTTCTCATCCGAGCGCGGTGTTCATGCACACACACACACACACACACACACACACACCCACTCGGCAGTCCTTTTCATGTTTCAGACCTCTTCACTTAACGATTTTCCTGTTTCCCAAGACGGCTGCCAGCTCTACAGACTGACTTTGCACTCTTTGAACGGCACGTCTGGTAAAGAAAGGGGGCGGGGCCTATTCTAAATTCAGATACAGTCTCTATCCCTACGCTTCCTTCTCCTCTACAGACACACACACACACACACGCGTTCTCTCTGACGCATTTCCTGGCTTCCATATCTGGAACAGACGGCATCACTGCCCCGCGTTGCAGGTTTTTGGGGTTGGAACAAAGAGTGGTTGGAAGAAGCAGGGTGAGCAGGAGAAGCAGCAGGAGACGAGAGCAGAAGAGAAGAAAGGGAGAGCGCCATGTGTGTGTGCCAGGATGAGGAGTTAGCGCCGGCTCCCCCTCTGGGGCCTGAGCTCTCGCTGCGAACTAACCAACTGGATTTTAAACGTAAACGGCGAGGAAGAAGCCAGACGGGGTTAACAGGAAGAGCTGCACAGAGAAGCAGCGCTAGCCTTGCATAGCAGATGTGACCCTTTCTTAACGCTAAGACCCCTTTTGATAAACAGGCTGAATCATTTTGCAGCATCAGGGTTGAAATATAAATCTCTTTTTTTGGTTCTTTTTTAGCTGTTGTGTCTCACTTCCTGCGTCTGTCCGCCGTGCTTCCTCCACTTCACCGTTTCATCCCCAGACTCTTGACGAGTCCTGTCCCAACTCGTTTACAATGAAGCGGTGCGATTTTGCCGAGGACAGAAAATGTTGAGAATTTACACCGCACCCTGCTCAGAGGCATTTAACAAGCTGCACACATGAAACACCTCTGTGGCAAACTACTAATTTCAGTTTTGCTGTTAGCAGTTGTGGTGGCAGTATGAAAGCAACTGGTTCCCTTTTAAATCTTGCATTTATAAACACCGCTCTGTGTCCATCGTGTGTGTGTGTATGTGTATATATATATATATATATATGAGTGTTTGATGGACCAGTGTTCTTTGCAGAGCAGCCAAGGCAATATCTTGGGAGCCGTTTGTGTTTACTCGGCCCCTGAATAGAGGTTGTTATCAGCCCTGGTCACGTTGCATGTTCTCATTCACATGCACTTCGATACAGTTTCACATAGACACGCACACACTCTCACAAAGAGCCTCTTTCCAACTCTCTCTCTCACACACACACACACACACACACACACACACACACACACACACACACACACACACACACACACACACACACGCCTCCCCCGAGTGGCCCAGTAGAAGGGCAGGCCTTTGTCAGCAGATGTCAGGACGCAGGTGTGTGTTCCTGTGCCTCTCGCTCCATTCGTTTCATCCTCTTCTCCAGAGGCTGCCCATTTGTCTGTGGCCCTGTTTCATTTCAGCCCACTCCAATCTCTCCCCCCCCCCCCCCCCCCCCAAGAGGATGCCAGTGTGTCTGTTGTATTACAGGGAGGGGAGTAAAAGCACCCCCCCCCGCCCCCCCACAATCCATGCTACTGTAGTGCACCGGTACAACCTTTAAGATTAGATTAGTCGGGCTAGGGCCCAGAAGTCACTGGGAGGTCGCCTGTAATGAGTCTGTTCTGTTTTGGTCTCTTTTCCATTGTCTCCAGGGCCCGGCTCATTATTTCTGTAAAAAATATATATGTATTTATATATATATATATATATATATATATATACACGTATGTATATGTACGGAAAATAAGAGAGCATTTGGCTCCAGGTTTTAGAGTTAAAGGTTTTACTAAGCAGGAGATAAAAGGTTTTTATCCAATGACGGGAACAAGAAGTGATAAGACCTTTTTAAAGCGGTAAAAGTCGCTGAGACGTGACATTGGCAGTTCTGCACCCTCAGCATTTTTCAATAGCTCCCAATATCATCGCAGGCGACTGGCGAACTTCACCACCTGTGCAGTCCTCGCACATACAGGACCAACCGGAATTCTGCTCGTAGAGTGCAGCGGGTGTAGCATTACGCCGGGCTTTCCAATTTATTCCCCCCCCACCCCCTAAACGCCTCATTGCAGACGTTAATGACTTCTGCAGAGTAACCGTTTAAAGAGCGCTAAGGGAGAATGATTGGTAGGACGCGTAGAGTATTTATCGAGCTTTGCAATAGGACTTTGAATCCAAAAAGCTCAGGTGCCCACTTCCATGTGCCAGCCTACACCGTTCGGTACTTTCCCACCTTTTTAGACTTATTGCATATGAAACTTCGGGAAGCTCATGAAAATGGGTACGAGTTGTCGAGACCCCGGTAATTGACGCTGCGCAATGAGCCTGTTGGACCCGCGGACGAGGACTGGACAGACATGAAGCCGTTCTCGTAGCAGCCGTTGACAGTAGCTGAAAGTAGCCTTGGGGCATTCATCCTTCCTCCCCCCTTCTCCCATCTGCCGTCACTCTACTTTTGCTCCCATTCAGGCTGCAACCTGACAACAAAGAGAGGGATGTGTTTAGCAGGCAGGTCTTTGCTGGTTTATTCCTCCTGTCCACTGGAGCGGAGGAGTGAAAGACACTCTTGTTTGTCTCTCCTGTTTGCCGTCTCCATCGCCTTCTCTTTCTCTCAGTCTCCCCCCCCCCCCCCCTCACCGCCTCCCCTTCCCCAAATTTATCCGTCCGCCCTGCAGGGGTGAAAGAGAGCGAGAGGGAGGGAGGATGGATGGTGTTTTACAAAGCAGGTTTAGCCGTAACATCGGACAGGCTGAGTTTTGTCAACAAGACCGAGAGCCGCTTAGATTCTGCAGCAACATAAAGCGATCTGAGGTTTGAATCTGGGTCAAAGGGAAGCGGGACTAATGGGGATGTACTACCAACTGATCCAGCTTCAACATAATCTTTATATACCAACCTCAGAAATTAGAAAGCCATTTTAGATATTTAGCCTGTTAATTCTCCAATCCTACAATCTGTCATGCAGGAATGCCCGTTGCCTTGCGACATGTCAGTAGTTTGGGGTTGTCTCCTTTCCAGCCAGCACTCTGTGTTTGGGGGGGTGCAGTCACTGTTGTACTTTTTGTTTCTTCGTATCGGCTGGATTTTTCTCACTTTCTGAGACATGTCTTCTTCCTCAGATTCTCCTTCCTGTCAAGTTTGCTATATCAGAAAATGAGGTATGCTGTTAAGTGAGGCGTTTTTGGGGAAAGTTGGAATGAGTCATTGCCAAGTCTAAGGATGACAGGCGCAGACAGACGGACCGACAGGCTGCTGGAAGCCAGTACTGCTTCCTCAACAGACTTTTTGTCTGGCCCACAATTGATTGGGCTCGACCAAGATCGCATTGTTTGCAACTTATCATTGTCCTCCCCCCGTGGTGGTGGTGGTGGTGGATCTTTGCTGCATAGCTGCATTTGTTCAACGAGCCACTCTCTCTGTGGCAGAGGTCCAGCTGTTGTCTTTGAGCTGCAGCGGCTGCGTGGCCAGCAGGGGGGTTAAAGTGTGTGTGTGTGTTTTTAAATAATTCGTATTTCATTAAAATTTAAAGGGAGTTAGGGCAGCCATGCATATTTTAACCCCCTCCGCCCCCCCTCCATCTCGACATAAATTGAAAGCTGGTGAAGTATTGAATTACCACCAGCGTAAAGTGAGACGCAGCAGTCCTGGTAGTTCACGCCTCACCTACAGGGCCGCGGTGTGTTCCCTGACATATCTGCGATGCGATCGGGTTTCAGAGAGAGGGAGGCTTCACCGAGGCTCCTGTGAAATGTGAGCACTCGTGATTCCGTCTGTGTTGCGGCTGCCTGCAAAGAAACGGCAGCCTAGGAGAGATTTGTTACATAGGCATTGTGGGCTGTCATTAAGCCAGCGTATGGCACAGGGGCTTTATTGTAAAAGATGGGAGCTTCTCGCTTGTAGCATAACCAGTGTGGCCTGCAAAAAAAAAAAAAGAGGGATTTCATTCCCCCCCCGTCTGGCAATAAAATGGACCAGGAGAAAAGAAAGTGATGTATGGAAAGTGTGAGACACCTGAGCTCATAAAGAGAGATGGAAGCAGTAAACATACAGAATCTAGTCCCTTAGCAGCCGAGCACGTCTCCCAGATGCAGCTGCTTCACACCCAGCTCATTTAAGTGGTCAGTATATATATATATATGTGTGTGTGTGTGTGTGTGTGTTTGCCTGTGCAGACGGTACCGCTCGACTTTGAGTGATTTGCAGATGATGGTGTGTGTGTGCCTGTTTTTGTTTGGCCTTTATAAAGTCGAGTAAATCTGAGAGAGATTAGGGTTTTGTGCAGCAGCAGTGATGCCACTTCCTGCTGGCATTATTATTATGAGTAAACCGATTTAATAATAACAAGGTAATAGCGCAAGCAGGAATGCCACTTCCTGCCAGCGGTATTACCGTATGAATCAGTTTTAACCTTGTAATACGCGGCGCTCTCTTGTCAGCATGCCCAAACTGCATCAACGCGGTTAGCCAACATCATGCAGCAGTTCAAATCGCCCCGCTGCTGCGTCACAACACAATAAGGCTTTCCTGCTAACTGCTGCTGCCACAAATCGCCTCCTATCAGTTCTCTGGAAGCACTGCAGCGTGCGTCCGCTCATAGCTGTGGGGCTTCAACACAAACTGCCTCCTTTTTTTTTTTTTAATTTTTTTTTTTTTTTATTAAATTGAATCAGTTATACCCGGCGCGGGCTCCGTTTCACGCGATCCTTTGGCAGATTTTCAACTATTGTGTATCAAACAATGACCCAAGGCAGCACACAGGAACCTTGTGTTTGATGTGTGGGGATTTCTTTTCTTTTCTTTTGTCTCTCTGTATTTAGAGGCTGGTTTCTGTGCAAGTTAAACAAATATTTTTTGACAGAGTGAAGGTTCTCGCAATTTACGCGTTAGCCTTTTGCTCTTAAAAGCCACTGGGGTATTTCTGTTGTTCTTTCCAGCCAACTGTACATTACACAGCCTGACACCTTATATCTATTTAAATCATTTGTTGTGTCCCCCCCCCAGAGCTTTCCGTCAGATGAAGGGTGGCCGTTCGCCAAGTACCTGGGAGCGTGTGGGCGCATGGTAGCTGTCAACTACGTGGGCGAGGAGCTGTGGAGCTTCTACAACGCGCCCTGGGAGAAGAGGGTCGACTTGGCTCGCCAGCTCATGGACATCGCCGAGCAGCTCACCAACAACGACTTCGAGTTCGCCCTCTACCTGCTCGACGTCAGCTTCGACAACTTCGCGGTCGGCCCGCGCGACGGGAAGGTCATCGTCGTCGACGCCGAGAACGTCCTCGTGGCAGACAAAAGGCTGATCAAGCAGAGTGAGTGCATACGTCTGAGAGTTGCTATGACGATTCCATGTGTGTTACACCTTTTAACTATTGCTACTCCTGGAGGTACATGATTAGATAAATGCACCCAATCTCAGTGTTTACATTAACACTGAAGACTACGCCACCCTCAAATTATGGCGCTGTAATTTGGTGTTTGTTTACTTGTAATGATTGGTGCGTCTGAAACTGGAAGTGATAATTAACCATTAAGTGTATTCATGACGTGTCTGCTCTTACAGCGGTTGTTCCTCTTTCTCTCTTCAACTGTTTGTCACAGAGCTCCTCAAAAGCCAAAGTGTGATTCAAACACGGCTCTGAGTCTGTAGAAAACACCAGGTGTAGCTCATGAGTCGGTGACGAAGGTTCGAGAGAATAAAGGTCCCGAGGGACGGTTGGCTGAGGGCAACTTAGCAAACGCTCGAAGCTTCCTCTCTTCTTAGAATACGCTTCTTCGGCACCGCTTGTTCCTCCCGACACGCTCGTCCCCATCAAAGCAAAGAGAGTTCAGATAACAAGCCATCTCCGCTGCCCTAGTTTCTTTGCCTCTCAGAATAAACCTCATAACAAGGACAGAGAGAGCTATACATCACACACTTTTCTAGCCCTCAGTCCTCCATCCTGGGGCTACTTCAAAGAGAGGGACGACCACCCAGTCAGGCTCCTGGATTTATCTCTTCCCGCAGAAATCCTATTAAACTGATAAACTGTTGTGTCGCAAAGTGTTGAGGTTCCACCATTGTGCCCTGTGACAGATATGAACTATTGTGTGTGTGTAGGTGTGTAGGTTTCAGTTGGAGGGAGATTAAATGCCGCCTTTCCAAATTGCAAGATCTGACACCAGAAAACTGCATATAGATGTGTAACATGTCCAAGTACCACAACGTGACTGTGGGGTTTTTTTTCCCTTGAGTTTGTTGTGGATTTCCTGAGCAATTATTACACCTTATTGCCAGTAGCTGCAATTTTCCACCCTGTCCCAGTAGCCCTTTGCTAGTCCCGAAGCACGATCCAGGTTGAGACTCGCTTTTGTCTAGTCGACACATTTGGAGCTTGACAACTCAAGCTGCTTACCCCGGCCATTCAAGAGTGTAAGCCTCAAGAATGTTTACGCGCTTCTCCCGTGTTTGTGTGTCTGGTTTCTGTGTGTGTGTGTGCCGGGCCGCGGCATGAAGAAGGGGGGGATGGTGGTCGGTAATGAGCATTACGAGGTCAGGGCCGTGTGTCGGAAAGAAGCCGGAAATAGGCGCGGTAACCTCCCAAGGCTCCACACACCGAGACGCCGATCCCCACAATTGGAGCCCGAGATTGAAGGCGAGCTAAAGAGTGTGTTGCGGATCTCATCGGTCTAAACTGAGGCCAATTGATTTGCAAGTCAAACGCGCAAGAAAGTCGCTGCGCAGTCCCGCCCCCTCTGGTTAGGAGCGTCCATATTGATGCGGCGGGTTTCGGGCGAGATAAAACGCGTGCCGTGTTCGGCGCCGTGTGTTTGCACAGTCCAGCGGTGCGGAAGGATCCAGTCCCCATCATTGAGTTCATAGTGTTTGAGGATGGTTTCGCCCCGAGTGTTTTTTTTTTTGGAAACACATGCTGTATAATGTAAAGCACACTTCACTCACTCAGTCTATTCTCTCCCCGACAGGATCGCTCCCTGGCATACACAACTGCAACCGCATCTGAAACACACGCGTTCTCTTTCCCTCGCATTCAATAATGCACTCCAACACAGGCATGCATTGTTAAACCCGCCTCGTACTCTTGAATGCCACTAGTAAGGCCACGCTAACAAGCATTTCAGGCCCTATGTCGCTTCTCTGTAGTCCTGGGAAGGCGGAGGAGTGAGGTGAATGTAAGTCTGACCGGAGCTCCTTAACAGGCAAGGTGCAGGAGATGAGAGAGGCTCTCCTCACCCACGGCTCTCCCACCTATTTGAATTGGAAATAATGTCGTTTGCTTTGGAAATGCTGTGGCTTTGTTAGGCTCCGGCCCGCTGTAAGAGTAGAACTGAAGGGATTGGGGTGCAAATGTAACAACCGCAGACTTCTTTTAGCCTTCAGTCGAGTCTCAACGTTCTTTTTTTTCATCGTTGTCCTTGAGTACGAACCTTCTCCTCCCTGCTTGTTCTTTTTTAGCCGTTCTTTCTGTGCGCGTGTCCGTCCGTCAGTGCAGGCGAACAAGAATGGGACACTCTCCCGATGCCATCTGTCAATCAGTGCTGAGGTGTGATGCATGGCCAGCTCTGAAACATTAATTGCTTTCAGCTCACCTTGCCGCTTGTGCGCACACATCTTTATATGCACGCGTGTGTGTGTGTGTGTGTGTGGCGTCCACAAACAGGCAGATCCATCTCAATCACCCTCACTGATTGAGGTTGATGTGCCCCTCCTCTTCGGGGGGGGGGGGGGGCACAGGGGCCCCTTGCTAACAGGGCAGCGCTGGGTGTTTGATTGAGTTGTTCTGATGAGCCGGAGGAGAAGTGCGTTACAACGCTGATACACTGATTATGTGTTTGCATCCTCCGGGTCCACTGCCCCCCCCCCCCCCCCCCAACAATGTTATTGATCTGCTTTTTAATGCACAAACGAATAGCTCTCTCATCGTTCCAGGTTATTTCCTCGGCTCCCTCTGTTCCCAGCGCAATCCTCCGAAGAGGAAAAAGCAATGTGAAATGAGCTGGGGAGAGAGTTTCATTTGCTCGATAAATCTGGAAAGTGTTTCGTTTCTGTCAAATGAAACTTTAGATTGTAGAGTTGTTTGGCTTGTGTGGTTTTGAGAAAGAATTTCATGTTTGTGCCCGTGGGTTGTCAAATGTGGCACCTCGGCGCTGTCTGATTCTGGTCGGGTTGATTTCCTGGCGAATAATTTGCACAAAGTTTTCTTTGTGACCAAATGGAGTCGCACTGTTCATCAGCTGTCCTTCAAATGTCCCATGTAGTTATTAGAATGTTCCACATTCTGATAACGGTTAAAGAAAAGAAAAATCTGAGAAGCCATATGAAACGTAAACTGCAGGCTGGTTGGAACTCCTACGCTATATGCAAAAAATATATAAATGCATATTGCTCTCTGATAAAACATCATTTTGGAGATTTGATTTTCTTCAGACAAAGTTTGCAGGACCCCATACATCCCGACCTCATTACATATTCACCTGATGAAGGCTGTCAGAAAGACAGCTGATCACCCAATAAATGCGTTTATACATTTGAAATGAATGTCGTGCACCTCTGACTACGTTAATATTATTGACTACTTTATGACCAGTGTGTTGTTATTGTGGCGTGTTAATTTAACGGCCTCTCCTCTCTCCCTGCAGACAAGCCGGAGAGCTACGACGTGTGGTATGAGAGCCGGTTCGAGGAGTGCGACCGGGAGGCCTGCCTGTCTTTCTCCAAGGACTCCCTGTGCTCCAGGGTCACGGTGGACCACAACTACTACGCCGTGTGCCAGAACCTGCTGTCGCGGTACGCTACATGGCGGGGCACCACCGGAGGCCTCCTCCACGACCCCCCTGCCCATATAGCCAAAGACGGACAACTCGTGACCCTGTTGGACGAGTGCACCAGACCCCAAAAGCGCTACGGTCGCTTCCAGGCGGCCAAGGAACTGCGTGAATACCTCACGCAGCTAGCCGCCGCCTCCTCCTCTGCCACGGCCAGGTAATGAATGGAGCCGGCGTTAGCCCGGACGCACTGAGAGACTGGATCCTGTACTCTTTATCTTCCGGAACTCTCGAGACCCCGGTTCTTGTACATGATGTCATTCGCTCCTCTTTGCCCGTCCGGAGCAGGAAGGTGTTCGAGGTCTTGCATCAGGAAGTGTAAGAATCCAAACCTCACGGCAGATTTGTTAAAGCTCCAGCTTTTAACCCGTCTTTGCTCCTGTGAGAAAGGGGAGCGTGGCGCTGAGAGATTCTGGTTAGAGCCGGGAAAGAGAGGGGATAGAGGTAGCCTCTCCTCTCCCAGGGTGGGCTGCCATCCTTGGGGGGTGGGGTGGGGGGGAGAAAGGGCTCTGGTAAACGCCTCCTGCACTGGACTCGGGCTACCGCCAACCAGAGCGTCCAAGCAACAAGAGAAGCAACATCGCACGGCACTGACCCCATCCATCCAGCCTCAATGCATCACAACTGTTTCTGTTTGATAACATTAAATCTGAACACCCGTTTCGTTTTGCCCCCCAGGATTCCGTCTTTTATTCCCTTCAGGGCTGAATTGAAGCACGTTGGTGCGTCTACATTCTTTGCTGTGCCACGGCGTTTCCTTTCTCTGTAGCATGGCTGCAGGGCAGGCGGAGGTTGCATGAATCTCCTACTGCCAGTTGGCAGGGAAGGCCGAGCTACAGCAGGTAGAGAGGAGAGGCGGGGGGGGTTTACATGCGGGAGGAAAAGATAACCCTTGACGGCTATAGAAGTCTAATTTCCTGCTACTCCAGTCAATCACTTGAGTTCCAGGTACCAGGATTGTGGCAATCATCTCTTTTGTGTGTTTTTTTGTTTTTTTGTTTTGTTGTTTTCCTCTTTTCAATTGGAGTGAGACAGCTGCACATAGGAAAAGGAGAGGAATAATTGGACAGTGGTGGTCCCTTGATGCAGATGTGCCTATACCAAAGAGGCTATATGTAATATTAAGTACCATGAGCAGTACAGAGTGACGCCACCTTTCCCTCCAGTTGTTCCCCAGTAGAGCTGTCCAAAGGAACCGTAATGTGTCCACAATCCTATCCGAGCCGGCAGGCCTGCGTTCTGATTTATCTTTTTCAATAAGAGCTTAATCCAGAGGTATAGGAGTCTACGATTGGGCATACGTAATGTCACATGACCCCCCCCCTGTGCTTTAACCTTTCCATACCTTTGATAGATGACGGTCAGATTGACCGAGGGATTCTTTTCTTTGACAGCGAAATGAAAGGCGGAAAAGAGGTGATTCTTTAGAGGACTAGAAAACACAATAAAGCAGCGTAGTAGTGGCCTCCAGTGCCAAGTTCTCTTTAAATGTCTGTAATTGATAAATGAATCCTTTCCTCAAACTTCTCCCGCTAGTGCTGCGCGCAGTAAGCTCCGTCAAGTAAATGTTAAAGAAGGGGAAATGAAGATATCCTAAATTACTTCCTCGCTCCAGAAAAAAAAACAGCTTTTGACCTGGACTTTTGAGTTTAGCAGCCCAGATATTCCTGTCGAATATTTAAACACTCGGCGGACCAACGAATTAAAAGCGTAATCGCAAATGCAGCCTCGTTGGGTTATGGATTATGAGAGATTTTAACTCAAATAACATCCAAAAACAAAATCCCCTCTTTGGGCTGCTCGCGTGTTGTACTTTCATCTTGTCTTGATGTCGTGAAGCAGACGCTAAATGCCCAGCGGAGTGTTTGTGTGGCACGGTCAACAGACGGCCCGGGAAGTTAAGTAAATATGAGCGGCTCCGTGTACAGGGAGAGTCGAAGGCACAGCAGTTGCTTTCTGGCCTTCTGCAAAGACCCGGGGAGCTGCCGAGATCCCCGTCTGTTAGGAAAGGCAATAAAGAGAAGTTTGGCGACTGGATTTCCGGCTTCCTTTTGTTGTGTCCGATATATATTTCTGTTTCCCCCGGACGGAGGACGTTGAACCTGGAGGGATTTGTACGTGCGTAACGAACTGTCCACTTTTGTACTGTCGTCTTCTTTTGAGTATATCAGCGTTGTCTGATTTTCTTTCTTTTTTTTTTTCCTGTGCCTTTCATTCAAAAGTTGTATTGACAACTTTTAGTGGGTTTAAATATTCAAATAAATGAAGATCTATATATATATATATATACACATACGCTCTGTGTGGACTCTTCTTGATTCTGTCTCAATCTTTTTAGTCTTTCCGATTTAACTTCGGGGCCGTTTGGCTCTGGTTCATGTTGCCTTTAACATTTGATTCAGTGTGGCACTGCTGGATGTCAGTGTTTGCCAATTCCTATTCCTCTTTTCTCATTCCTCCTCCTCGGTTTTGATCTTTTTCATATCTTTATTTTTCCTCTAATTTGGATCTTAGCCCGAGTTCCCTTTGTTGTGCTCTCAACTAGCATGAGAGTCCTTCTCTTTTATCCATATTTGGGGAGATCATTCTTCCATTGCCCTACTGTGGCTGCGTTGAATTTTAGAAGCGGAACGTTCAGAGGAGCTGTAATTGTTAAAAGAAATAAAAACACGCACATGACAAACAGTATTTGTAAGCAACACAAAAATACTCGTAACCACTTATTTTTTGACTCTACTCTAAACTCTTTTCCTACTCATTATTTGGTGTGTGTGTGGTATTTTTTGGTGTGTGTGTGGAGTGTGGTCTTTGCTAATTCAATAGCTCTTCTGTTTTGTGTGTCTTGAGCCAGCTCATACTCGTAGCATAAAAGCCCACAGTGGAACAAAGTAGTACTCGAGCCAGAACCAAAATTAGAAGCTACATGACTGACACTCTGCCTCTCTCTCGCTCTCTCTCTCGCCCTCTCTCTCTTTGTCCTGTTTCTCTCCATGGTCATTTATCCACCTCTTCTCTTTTCTCCTCTGTAATTGTGCTTCTCTTTGACACGCCCGCTGGTTTGTGTGGATAGTTGATGTCACACTCATTGTGGTGAAGTGCTGTTTGGCCCTCTGTGCTGTAGCTACACTTAGCCCAGCTGATGAATGGCCCTGGGGTTGGCCGGCTATAAGAAAACACCACAGGAAAAAAAGGAATGGGCCACCAGGCGCTCCGACTTTAAATAAACATGAGGCCGTTTCAATGGAGATGTAGGAGGTGGGAAATAAAAACAATGAGACAATATGCTTGTGGAGGAAGAGCATGGGGAGGTGTGTAAACTCCAAACTACGGCAAATAGAACCCCAGAAATGTCCTTCCTGCATTTTCCAACGTGCTGCAAGTGAGCATGCCGCTGTTCATTGCAGTCTAAAGTAGTCAAAGCTACAATGGGGGCGCGAGCAGCTTATTTCTGGGTATTGTGTGCGGCTTTGCAGCCACTACCCGAAGGAAGAGGGGGGGGATATTGTAATTGATCTGCCACATGGTTGAGGGGACAGTTGGCATTATAAACAGGTAGGGGTATAATTGTGCTGTCTGTCACGTGACTACCTTTGCACATCGGCCCACTTCGCAAATCCGAAGCGTTTGGAAATCCACCCCTGAATCCCTGCTTATCGGCGTGGAGGAAGTCTTGAAAAGGCAGAGGTGGAAAGCATTGTAAAAAGGTTTCGCAACCATATTATCTAAATCTCTACATGACTGTGGCCTCGCCTGTCATATTGCAAAACCTGGAAAACTGCTGATATCTTATTCAGGTCATAAAGAGGGGAGATGGAGAACCGCCATATGTTAGATTACAGCAACAAAGGGATGAAAAATGAACGATGGAAAAAAGGAAAGTTTCTTGGTTGCTTGGCGAACGTGATGTAAAGTCTATTTCATGCTCTGGCAAGCCCCAGGGAGAGACGGCCATTTTTAGAACCGGAATGACCTATATATATATATATATATATATATATATATATATATATATATATATATATATATATATATATATATATATATATATATATATATATATATATATATATATATATATATATATATATATATATATATATATATATATATATATATATATATATATATATAATGTTTTTTTTAGAAGTGGGGGATATAGATTTGGCCAGTGTTGAGGGTGGTTATGAACAACGTGTGAAGCTGTGTCAGGGAAGAGCTCGCCTGTGTGCACATGGTCTGTTGTTTGGGGGCTTTTCCGGGTTTGGCTGGAGCTCAGCAGCGCGCTCTGAAGACTCTTTGTGGGCTCCTCCTGGAAAACCATCACTAATGCAACACAGGAGTTGCTGGAAGCGATGTTCCTGTCAGGCTGCTTACATCCCTTCAACACGGTTATGTCACTCTCACATCTCGTATGCCTCATTTATATAGCGCTCTGTTTTTGAAGCTTTGTTTTTTTTTTTTTTTTTTTAAAGCTGTGGCACACTTCAGCCCAACACACACATCTTTGGCTGAAGTTCTTCGTTGTTTGAGAATACAATATGCTTGACAAGGACCAAAGGGAAGCATCGTGGGAGCCGGGTTTTTTGAGTTTGTAGTTAATCTGGTTTCATTGTGATCTTCTCGTCCTGTGCGCTTTGACGCAATTCATTGAGAAACAGCGGCGTGTGCAACCAAGCTCGTCACTGAAGGTCAAAGGGCATTCAGGACGGGCCACGCCTCTTTAACGCTTCCCCGTCTCTATTATCTCCACCGAACCGAGTCAGCCAGGTATCATCAAAGCTTTGTGCTGAATTTGATGATACCGATATGAATAAAGCTTCACATGCATACACATTGTGCGCCGCCGCGTCGGCAGTATTCACTTCGTGACCTTTTAAGTTCAAGAAAGATGACTAACTTTGAATTAATCACATTTGCAAAGGTGCGTCGTATCAAGTTGGAATGCTTGTTAACTGCATATGTCAGCTATTAAAGAGGTCTGGCAAACAGCAGTTTGATATGCAGGTTTTTTTCAAAGGAGCACGAGGCAGCAAACAGCTCCAAAGAGGACAAATCGTCTGTGTCCAAATCAGGGGGGGGGGGGGGAAACTGCAAGATTGCTCAATATGTCTGTAGAACCATTGCAAAATTGGCCATCTGACACAAACTGCTTTCACAAAGAGGAACGATGGGCTCAAGTTAAAACTAACCGACGGAGAAATGAAACACTTATTCCGGAGGGCACGCAGCTTAATATGACTCAACTTTATAAATGGCGATTTTTTTTAAAAATTTAATCTGCTTCCTGCAGTCGCCCAAACAAGAATCCTCCTTGAACTTTGATTACTGGTGACTCAGTGAGGCCTGAACAGGAATCTCACACGTTTAAACACAATAAATATAACCCCCCCCCCCCCCAGCCTTCATTCCCGAACTGTCCTCCCTTATTGTTTATTTGTTCTTCCCTTGTACTTTTCTGGCACGGGATATGTGCACCTTGTACCCCTTTACCTCCCCGCCAGCACACACCTACGGTTGCCATTTTCTCTCTCATATAAGGCACCTGCAACCTAAACACACACACACACACACCAAATGTGACTGTGACTCCCTATCAGGGAAGGGGTCAATGGCGCTATCAGGGGAGCTTATCCAGCAGGAGACCTGCGTGCACACAATCCCATTACCCACCCGTGCAGCTGCTTAGACCGCGCATTATCATCTGCCATGGAAGGGCCTGCATGGACAGATGATTGCATGGACAGATGATTGCAACTTCTCATCTCCCAACCCCCCACCCCCCCCGTTTCCCCAGGCGCATTAGCTGGCACCCAGGGCTATGATTATAAACATCATTTTTTTTTCCAGCAGACTCACTTATCCAGGCTTGCATTCATCCCCGCTAAAGACAACATATTATCCAGCGTGCACGCAGATCAGTACGAGCACCAGCAGCCGTCTATATAGCAGAGAATGCCGATCGTGCATTCCTCGCTCAATGAATCACATTCTGATGGGCACATCTGTTCAAAAAAATCCAGGCTTTATTTCAATGTATTTTTCAGAGCGAAAAGCCGAAATAAGAATTTTTTTTTCTTAACTCTACTCGCCATATGGTCTCAGACGAGATGTAATAAGCGTTTAGCAAGTCGGAGATGATACAAGGTGACATTTGCACTGATTGCGGAATATTCACGCTTCCACTTGAGAGGCAGGCTACAGAATGTTGGAAGGGCGGGTCGCCTCCACCACCACAGCACTCCGCTGTAGACAAGACAAATCATATATGTCTATACGAACTAACTGATCTGCATGCATGGAGAATCCTATAACTCACTAAAACACAAGGCCAGATGTTTCTCTTGTCCTGTCCTTGCTGGTGCACCCACATGACACATGCTTAGTTTTCCTGCCAGTCAGAGCATGAACAAGACGTCACATCTGACATGACTCCGGCCCAAGACTGAGATCTTTAACACTCTCCTCGCTATATTTACCCCTCTGTGAACTCACATGGCATCTCCTCCATGCCTGTGAAAAGGAGTGCTAAAATCCTCGCCGCTTTTCACATTGGCTCGGCAGGCAGCTGCAGAGCATGCAGCCCGGCTCACTCTGGAGGCGTCCATCACTTAGTGACACTCGAGTGGACAACATGGAACATTCTCTCTGATGACTGTCGCCCCTCATTGAGTGACACGCGGCCAAAGCTGTTAACACGGCGGCGGGTTCTGCCTGCAGGATTTTCTCCTTGCTCAATTTCTCCATGTGAGCTTGTGGAAAAGAATTGCACATCAGAGAGGATAACCCCGGACACCAGGTTCACCGCACGCTCTTTCACCATGCGTCCCCTCTGCAGGCAACATGATACAGTTACTGGCTGTCAAATGTATTTCTGGAAGAGAAAGGGAAACAGGGACAAAACATTCATACTCCCTTGTTCCTCTATAATGTGTCATGAACAGTAGTTCCCCTCTGTGAAGTGTAACATTTATGAAAAGTTGATGACAGCTATTCAAAGATCCCCAGCGCTCTACTTCTTTGATTTGAAGCGAAACAAGAGTAAACATTTCAGAAACAATGCTTGAATAAACTCCAGACACTCACATCCATTATTAGGCTCGATTTTCAGACCCCAGAGTTATTTCCTTGACTTTTTGATTAATGCTTCAGATATGTTTACTCAAATAAAAAGAAATGCAGCCAAATACAAGTGTGGGAAACATCATTACAGCCACACAAACGGAGCCTTTTGCACACATACGCAGTTGATGAAAATAGAGCAATTCATCACAAACGCTCAGCATGTCCAACATCAAGCAGCAGGTTTCACACTCTAAATGGTAACAAATGCCTGGGTGGACACAACAGCTTGCCATTGTATGGGTGTTTGGCCTGTCTTGGAATGTAGACAAGATGATATTTGGAGAGAAAAGAGAGAACAGAATCTCTATTCAGAAGCTGTCTTGTCCATCTGCTGGGGTCAAACCTGCAGCTATTATGCTCAGCCATGCTCTTCTCTCCAAACTCTCATCTGCACACCAGCCGCTCCGACACAGTGTGCATCGTGGAATGAACCACAGATGTGAACTCGCATGTGGGGGGGCTTGTGCGCGCTCTCTCGCCAATGCGACTTCCTACCACACCAACGGAGACTTCAAACAACTCGGCTCGTGCACCACAAAGGGATTCGCCAGACGTCAAAGCAGCCAACAAGGAGCGACAGACAATTATTTCCACAGTTTCCCTCGTCAGCTGCTGCTGCTGCTGCTGCACAGAGATTGCTGCTCGCGTGTTCAAGCAGATCACTCCGGAGAAACTGCATAATAAGCAATTCAAAGCCTGTCGTTCGAAATGCTGAGACATGATGCACACAGGCCAACAGCAGCCCGGACAGCAATTTGTTGAGTAGTTATGGTGTCTGACTGCCAAGTTTTCTCTTTTGCGTAAGGTGTGTGTGTGAGAGAGAGAGAGAGAGAGAGAGAGAGAGAGAGAGAATGGGAGAAAAAGAGACCTGGTATGTGAGTGCATCCACGTGTTGAGACAAAACATGACTTTCCTCCACCAACAGCCCACCTGTACAGTCATCTAAGGCTCCTTTTTGGCTTTGATAAAAACAAAATCCTCCGCAGTTGAAAGACAGTTTTCTTCTAAAAACAGTTCTTCTTCAATTCCAGAATAGAGACTTGTAATGGAGCTGCATCCGTATCAATACTCACAGTTGTTGGTGGTTAATCACATATCTCCAGGTGATCAAATTGGTGTTTCGTTCTCCATGTTTTGCAAGTTGGTGTCAAAAACAACAGGACAGTTAGAGTCGAGAGGAAATGAGATTTGAGCGACGTGCGAAAGTCTGGCCTTGAACGTGAGATACTGCATGAATTGGATGTTGAACGGCCGATCAGAGAGTTTGCAGCAAGGACAAAGAGAAGAGCGAGTGACTGCAGACGCTGCTGAGGCGAATACAGGATGATACTGCATGTGCTATTTACACCCTGTTATGAAGTAAATCTGTTCATTTGGAATGTTACGACTCCTTCGACCTCGTGAGACGACTGGGTTCAGTGATGCAGGTTCTACTACGTGTCGAGTTTGCCTTCACGTGACACTTCGACGAACTTTCTCCTCACAAGAGGCAAAATGTTCCAACTTGTTGGGAAATATGGAAACCAGAAAAGTATTGCAAAACCCATTTTGCAATTGACTGTCGTGCGTAACCCCTCCCCCAAACAACAGTTGTCCAATCATAACTGAGCAACTTTAGCACGGCACGGCAGGCCAATCACGCTTTGGAGAACTTGGATGTTGGAGTCTTTCCAAAAAGCAGGAAGACAGAAAGTCTGTCTGCTTTAACCCGAGCCCAGCCTAACTTTGAGCCAAGAAGCATTTGAGAGTTCATTCTTTTTTATTTATTTATCATTACAGGATATGTAAAACGCCACTAAATCTTAGCGTCTCCTGACCTGTAATATATGTTGCCCAAGACATACCTAAGCACTTAGAACTACGAACAAACACAGTGGTTCGTCCTCATTATAAAAACGTTTTCTCTTGTCATAAAATGTGAAAAACAGTATTTGGAAATGCAAATAATGCTGAATACATATAAACAGTTTTTTGTCTTTTAGCCCGATACCATGTATTAGTCAGCTCTAGTCTTCTTTTAAGGCTGATCACATGGCCTTGTGTCTTACATGGACATTCGGGCTCCCGTTCTCATATGCCGTGACGGTGACACAAGAAATTGCCAGACCATGAACAGTTGAAGGGGGCTTGTGCGCTTTTATACACTATATTTTAATCAAGTCTGTGGAAGTACCTTCACTTCCACTGGTCATGAAAAGGTCATAAAAGACAGAAAAAGAGCTGATTAAAGGAGGTGAAGGGCTATTTTTACTGACAGATATAGCAGAGCAAATAGAGGAGGAGGACCGCAGGCTGATCGTTTCAGAGGGTTATGAAAGATATGGTTGGCATAGGGTGTTTAACAAATATCAACTATTTCTGGTCAAGGAGAATTGTGTGTTTGTGCAGCATATTTACTGGTCTTTAAACATTTACTTTCTGGTTTTGCTGTTGCATCATTGTTTTTATGGTCAACTCAAAGTCTGATCCTTCACTTGAGTACAGCATTGGTTTAATACTTGATACCCCCTCCATACGTGGTATATTTCCATGTATAATAGATGCTGAAAGCTTTATTAATTCATTAAGGCAGATACTGGGCTAGCTGTTGAGGGGCTCCAAAATAGCTCAAGGGGCTCTGACCAGTTGGCCTCTTGGTTGTGTGTGTGTATGGTTGGGAGTGTGTTTGTGTGTGCATGCAAAAATGTGTGTGTGTGCGTGAACTTGTGAGAATGAGATGAGAATAAATATGGCGTATTCTCTTTGTAGTGTCGTTAAAAAAACATTTAAAAAAAAAACACATTAAACCTGAAAGCCACCGTGAATCCAATCACCATCAGAGATCCAGTCAGATCACTGTAGCCCAAACAGGAAGCCACAAGTCTTTTCCATATTTCATCCCCCGACGTGCCCTTTCACGAGCAGAAATAAAAATGCCAGCATCGATGTTTCACAGTGTATTAGCTGTTGTATTGAGCTGATCAATCAATTGCGGTGGTTATTGTAGCGGCGCACATTCCTTCTGACACGCTCTCTGGAGTTTTGTAGGAATCAAATTTTAAAAAACAAGTTGTTGTGAAACTCATGAATATGTGAACTAATGATGTAATGAATGTTTTAAGGGGATCATATATGAAGTCACTGTCTGAGCCTGGTCTTCAGGGTATGCACAGTACATATAGAGTGAGTCATTCTCCTGTTTACATGCAGGGTAATAAGTCATTGTCCACTAATCCGATGTGCTTTGGGTGATGAGGTACGATGAGATCACAACATAACACTTCAAATGACCAGAACTCCTCTTCTTTCATACGAGCCGATACGGCAAATTGAGATTCAATGCACATCCAAAACCAATTGATCAGGGGAATGAAAGGCATCGTCAGGAAGATGCATGGATGAGATGAAATCTAATGCTGAAAGAAAGCAGCACGGAGGATGAGATGGGGCTAGGTATTCAGAGATCGCAAGAACAAAAGGATTAGCTAGAGGGAGGGATGTGGGTCACACCCGGCTGATAGTGAAACCAGCCAGTCACGATGCCCCAAGCCCTCACCATAATCCATCATGGATGCTGAGGGTTGTGCAGGCCACGTGCCGGCAAGAGTGGAGGGTCGGGTCGGGTTTTACAGGGAAACATTGGTCAGCACTTGCTAATGGAACTCAGAGTGTCATGGAGTTGTCTGGAGGGTGGGGTTGTACCTGGATCGTGCACTTTGACCCGTGGCTCAGGGGATAAGTCCTGAAGAGCACAGTCCAGTGAGGATTACACCATTAAGCTCCTTGTTAAGCTCGTGGCACGAAACAGACCTACGTGTCACGAGAGATGCTTAGAGGATTCATGTTGAGGATTCTCTGGTACTGTCTGAGAAATGACGATATTACAGGCAGTTTGAGCGGGGCTTCTCATGGCTTGTTTATTTCTGATTTATTCATAAAGATCATACCAATTTCTAAAAGAAAATCCTGTCACATTCAGAGCAAATAAAAGGAGGCCAAACCACTGGGATTTAGCTTCTATTACCATTAGGGGATGAGGGGGGGGTATAGATGATATCATGGTGCAGTAATTACTCTGACATGGCCTCTCCAGCAGTCTCAACAGACATGGATTTTCCTCAAACACCGGAAGTAAGATGGGGCTGCAGATCTGATAGGGTGTCGTGCCGGGAAGCTGCCTTAAAAACAACCTCCTCTTTATCTGATGGGATCAGTGGGAGCGCAGGGAACCCGGTGACCTACATCTCCTTCAGACGGACATCTGTTACCTTCCATCCCTCACCCTGGGCCAAAGGGAAAAGCACCAATTACTTTGATAAACCACCTCCACGTCTGCCAACTCGCGGCTACTGTAACGTTGAATGTTCGGGCGATGTATAACGTTCTGTTGTCCGGAGAAGGGGGGCGCAAAGCGTGATTTTTGGAGAGGATTTTAATCAAATTTTGCCATCTGCGGCGGAGAGATAATTACAAAGATCCACGGTGGCATGTGTTGCAGGCACGGGTGCGGGACAGAAGGAGGAGAGACGATTATGATTATTGTGTCATCTGAATACGATTGGTGTGCTCAGTCTTGTGTTCTAAACCCTGGAGGTCAGGGTATCAAACAGAGGATTACAACCGAGGAGCCAAATGGATTAAACACCGACTGACTCTACTCTGCTCAAACGCATTCCTTCCACCACACTCACGGTTACTTAACACTTAACGGTTACACTAATTGCCACAGGTCACATTCTAAAAGAGTATGAAGAGTATGTGTGTGTGTGTGTGTGTGTGTGTGACTGCACTCTCCCTGTAGCGATCACCAGCAGTAATCAAAGGGAACTAGGTCAAAGAGAACAATCACCCAAAGCAATTCTGCCACGTTGAAAAGGGCCTGATTGTGCCCTAGTGGTCACGCAATCAATGGTTATAAATAGACTTTGGTCATTGCTGGAATGTATTTCTAAAAATATGCACAATACATCAGAAGATGGGGCTGACGTTACGTTTTTTTGTTCAAAAAAAGTCATTACAAGAAGAGTGGATGAGCATTATGTAGGAAACATATGAGATTCTGTGTGTTTTCTATCATTTCTCTAATCTAATCACTCACACGGAGAGAGAGAGAGATAGAGCGGGTGTTCTGTTGAACGTCTGAGCCTTTATGAGTGAGATTGTGTCAAAAAATGACCAAGTACAGGCACGTTTGCAAACCTTTCCCTGCACACTTTAAAATAATTTCGCTGATGAATAACTAACGCAAACTAAATGGCATCTATTGCACAGGGAGTGATGTGCTCGCGTGGGAGGCGTAGAGCAGGAGAAGTTGATGCCTCTGAAATAGGAGGTGGATGTGGCCTCTCGGAGGACACGGAAATCACACTGCCGATGACATTTTCTTGCTTTGCATCGCGCACAAATGCGATTCACAAACGGTCTCGCTGATGCGGTGGGCAATCTTTCAACTCTGCAATTTAACAAGCTGTGATGAAATGGCAGCACGGCCTATGGGCACTCAATAATAGAAGGAATGCATACACAGAGTGGAACTGTATGCCTCGAGGCTGATAACGAGGTTAATAAGACGACACAAGGCCCAAGAACACCAATTCAACAACTTCTTTATCTTCCCCCTCTTCATCGTCGGCCGATCTTCCCTGAGGTCATCTCTTAGGTTACCGTAGCAACCCTGCGTTCCCATGAAAGACCAACCTAAATACTAGCATTGCCTGGAATTAAACATAATCCATTATGGAAAAGCTGAGGACTGTTACTAAAGGGAATAGTTTATTTAGTGAAAAGCGCTGAAGCCATGAATTTCTAATGCCCTTTTGTTGAAAATTAGTTCTAGAATCACTTGTAAGGAAATGAAAGGGTTGCGACATCTATTGCCTATAGTGAATGGAAGGCAAGTCTGCGCCACGGTAAACACTTCAACACACTCAAACGACCCCTTATCTAAGCATGGCAAGTGTGAGGGTTCATCTTATTAGACTTTCAGAAATAGACTGGAGTGAATCTCTCCCCTCATATGGAGAGATTGGCAGTGCAGTCAGGGAAGTGATTTCAGCACTGCATTGAATTGAATTGCTGGGGGGGGGGGGAGGAGGTTGGTTAAGCAAGGGGTTTAATTTGCTCTGGAGTATGTATTCTCATACTGATATGCCAAAATGTAATTGGAGTCGGTACAAGAGCTGGTCGTTTTCATTTGAGATTTGAGAGTGTTCGGTTTGGGATTTTTTTTCCCAGTGACTTGTATCGTCTAAACAGCATGTTTTCCCCCCGGCCTGTATTATCATTGTGCATGGGGCGAAACCGGCAAAATCTAGACTTATCTGATAGGGAATGTAAATGAACCCCTGTCTGTGGAGATACAATCTTATCTGGTGTGTAAATAAATGTCTAACACGCAGCTGTCACAGGCAACACGTGTTCATTTCCCCCCAAAACCAAAGCCAAATCCACGTCCGTGGTTCCTGATTGGCTGGGGTCGTGACATATGGAGATGAATATCAGTAAAAAAAAAAAAACGGGCGCACAGGTTGAATCACAGCCACTTCCTATAACACACACCTCCCCAGTATGATTCCTGTGTAATGATCTGGGGAGTCTGGACAGCCGTCTGGCTTAGCTCTGCCGCGCCGTGGGGGTGCTGAGCTGTACGTGAGGAGGAGACAGGAGGCGGTGCCTTCCTTTTTCATCCCGGCAACGCTCGCCGTCCTGTGCAGAGATGTGAGAAATTAACAAACACAACCGCCTGCGGAGATGAAAAAAAAGAGGTTGAAGTAAAACTCCTAATAAATGATGGCGGTTCATTGAACTCGCTCAGAAAATCAGCATCCACCGCAGAGATAAGAAAGCACAAAGAATCATCTCACTTTGACTTATGAGTGCGATTTCATTCGGAACATCATTACAAACAAAAATAAAGCTGATAGTGATTGCAGTTTGAGCCAGTTACACGATGACACACATCCCATTATTCTAGATGGAAAACAAAGAGGAGATTCCTTGGGTGTACTGATGCAGAAACATGAATGCCATCTGTAGCTCTCAGTCCCTTTATGAATATTTCAAATGCATTGTTACAGTGACACGAAAGATATTTAGGATAAAAAGACATCAACTTGATCTATTTGTGAGGTCTGGGCCCTTACGACCATTCAGTGGGGTTTAAAAGCCAAATCTTTCTGCCGCTTGCTGTTGTGAAATCAGTCAGACGGAGGCACGTCAAACTGCCCGCTTAAGTAGGCCACTCCTGCTGAGTTGTTGCTTTATTTCTGTGCGCTGGCCTCACATGTAGTACTGGTGAAGCTGTTGATGGAGCAGAAGAACAGATTGCGATATAGATGTGCATCCGCTTGGAACAGCTGAATACTGAATGCCAAGTGTAACATGCTGATAAATGTGCACGGCAGTTGTGGGAAAGGCATGACGGACTACTTGTCCTGGATACCGTGAACTTCTTGCTTCGTGAGGACACGTGTAGAAAGATGGAGGTTTGAGGGGCTTGGAGTAAGAGGCTTATTGGAAATGCTATCTTAGGAGGAGAAAGAAAAAGGGGAGGATAAAGAGGAGGAAAGTTGAAAAAGGAAAAAGAGCGGAGGCGAATAAATACAACAACAAACCCTCGAGTGCTCTATAATCCAAAAACGAGAGAGCTGTGACTCGGAGACAGTCATTCTGACAAGATGCATTTGAGCAATGGAAGAAAGGGAAGAGGCAAAGCCAGTTAAGAGGGCTACTTCCAGGGGGAAAAAAAGAGAGATGGATGATGAGCTGCAGATGTGACAAAGGAGATTGTGCTGGAAACCAGCCATCAATAGATCCAGGAAACAATGGCACCATCCTGGGAAGAGCACACAATCACTGGGATTATGCTGCGTGACACACGTTCAGTCCATCTCTACTCGGAACCTTAAAAGAACACGTTATGTCTCTGTTACAACTCAAATCTATTGTTGTCTGTAAATTATGGGTCCACATCACAGATTGTTCAGTTGTTGCTGATGTAAAACACTTTACAGTCTTGGCTTTAAAACAATGAATACAAGCAAAAATGCTTTGTACAAAATAGTAATAAATCGTAAATTATAGGATAATAAAAGGTGTTTTATTGTAAACAACCAATATGATATGAATGGATCAATAATATATTGAATATTGACAGGAAATACTATCAATTGTGCATGTGTATAATAATGCACCTCTTTCAAGGAATAGTTTTAAATTTTGTGAAATATACTTATTTGCTTCTTGTAGAGAATAAGATGAGAAGAACAACTTTCATGCCTGTGCGGTAAATACGTATCTACAACCAGCAGATGGTTGGCTTAGCTTAGCTTAGCTTAGCTTAGCTTAGCTTAGCTTAGCTTAGCAGACAGACAGACTGGCTGCAGGGGGAAACAGCTCGCCTGTCCAAAGGTAAAATAAGACCATGAACCTTCAGTCAAGCAAGCACCTTTGTGAGGTTTACCAGGTTCACCATCTTAGTTTAGCTTGTAGCATGCTAACGTGCCATGTTGCACTAAAGACAAAGCACAGCAGAGGCTGAGTGTCATTGATTTAGTATTTTCCACATGCATGGCAACCTGATGTGACTCCAAGAATGCTGTGCACACGGGCAATCATTTGTTCTGCGTATAACCAAAGTCTGGTTGGCTCTCGAAATGGCTAGCTGTTTCCCCCATGCACTATACAGTCTTTATGCTAAGCTAAGCTTACCAGCAGCTGGCTGTAGCTTCATATTTAATCGACAGACATGTGAGTGGTATCGATTTTCTCATCAAACATTCAGCAAGAAAGCAAATAAGCATATTTTGGAAAAATATATTCCTAAAGCTCTGTGTAATAATAGCGTGGTTCTGTGGCGTTATAAAATACACTCCACTTTTTGTATGTTTTTGAAATACTTCGACCCTTCATTGTGGGCTTTGCTTTAGGTCACTAATTAAAACTTTTCGGATTTTGTCCTTGGAAGGCAGACAAAAGATAAACGAGGCGGACACATACATTTCTCCACAAATCGTTTCACAGTAATAAGGCACAGAGGAATTCTCAGAGGAGTAAGGAGTTGTCTTTTGCTCAAGGGCACTTCAGCAGGGTGGAGCATGAAGCACCTGAGCGCCTCAGGGCCTCAATCAGCATGAGGCAGAATGAGCACCAGAGGATTCAAACACTAATATGAATGGGACCACAGTTCTGATGTAATTATTTTGTGTCATTCCAAAAATGTTTCGGTGTCTCTCAAAAGACAGCCTGTGGACTGCTTAACAGGATATCATAAAAACTAATTTGTTTGCTTTGGTTTGATGTTAATTTTTGGGGGGAAAAAAAACAAACAACTCACACATGCAACAGGAAGCCGACAACCCAAACCTACGCAAAAGTTCGCAGGAAAGGAAAACAAGCTGGGGCTGAGGGTCAGGCTAGAAAAGCTGCATCATTCTGTCAAACCGTTTTATTTACCCTGCCCACGTGGTTAACGCTGTTGATGTTTTAAGTGGGAAGCAGACGGATTTCTGGTCCCTGTGTAAAGATGACAGTAGAGACTCATTGCCCAAAGAGCAGTGTCTGTTTATTCCTGATAAATCTTGCCCACCCTCCGGCATCCTTCCATATTAATTTGAAGTGGTGGATTTTTCATAAAAACTGTTTGGAAATTAAATTGCTGAACATTTAACATCACTCTTGCGTCGGTTATTCCCATTTATTGTGCAATTATTTGCTACGAAGACTTTCTTTTGAAAATACAACTATTTCATTTGAGTATCGTCACATACAGCAAGCTCTTGTCTTGGATCCCAAATCTTATTACGCAAAAAAAAAAAAAATACAAATTAAGTTTTCTAAGAGAGCTTTACAGGTGGATGGACGGTCTCCACGCTAAATTACAGGTAATGGAAATAAACAGAGGGTTTAATAAGCTTCATGGGATGTCTCACCTGAAGTGTTTCACTCATAAACTACAGATACATATTTCCCCCCAAATCTTGTAATCAGACAGATGAAATGGGAACATCAGAAATGAGGCCAGACAACTCGCTGCTTTACATCAAGAAAAAAAAGAAAGAAAGAAGAAGAAGAGTAACAAACTGTTCGGATGACTGCGCTCGCTGTACACACACATCAGCGATGTCATCTTTTCCCCAGCACAATGTTGTTGATGCAGATCTGCCTGTCGGTGACATGCAGAGAATGTTGTTGCATTCATTCCTGCGTGAATTGGTGTCAAAAAGCCTCGGAGGCTTCTTAATCCTTCTACATCATTACAATTACAATTACAATGGTGTACTCGCATAATTACTGTGGGCCCGTGTTACATGAACAACGTGCTGATGAGTTCGCATCCTCCGCTACTTTAGTTTAAAAGTATAAAGTTATCCTTCACGGTGGATTTCGAAGGGTGTTGTACAAGTCTCTCTTGTGACAATATGCTTGTGTGCTTATTACGTCCACACATGGGACTTTTGTGTAATCTCATTAAACATCTTATTAAACTCACATTTCTCTACCTGGGCCAGCACCGAAAGGCAGACAAACAGAGTTAGCATCTAGCTGGTGAACATAGTGAAGCGTTTAGCAGCTGAAGAGAACAAATTGTGGTTTTTACGGGGGAGTTATGTGCTTCAACAATTTCTTGGTGAATTTGTGGAACGCCTAAGACCGCCATCATCTTCCACCTTTTATCACAAGACATGATAATAACTAAACCAGCAACATCAGCTGAGAAAGGCCACAGGTTTGAGGTTGGAAGGATTCTGAAACACAAAGTATCCTTGTGTTTTTTTTAAAGCATTTTTAAAGCATTCCTTTAACCCAGGGGTCTCAAACTCCCGGCCCGCCACGTCATTTTATGTGGCCCGCAAATCCGCCAGCAAAAAAAAAAAAATTATAATTTTAGGAAGTCAAAATTATGAGACAGAAAGTCAAAATTATGAGATAGAAAGTCAAAATTCTGAGATAGAAAGTCAAAATTCTGAGATTGAAAGTCAAAATGATGAGATTGAAAGTCAAAATTCTGAGATTGAAAGTCAAAATTATGAAATAGAAAGTCAAAATTATGAGATACTTAAACAGTCATAGAAGCAGCTCTTTGGCTGGTTACTGTACATTTAACATGGAAATGTATTGTGAGTACATTGAAGACTACTTTAAACTGTGAATGCAGAGAGTTATTTAACAATATGTTACGAGTAGTTACATTTACAACCGGCCCTTTGTGGGCGACCGTGATGCTGATGTGGCCCGGAGTGAAAATGAGTTTGACACTCCTGCTTTAACCCTTTGCTTTTTATATTCACAAGACTCGTGTTATGTCACGTAGTGCAATGTGTCACATTGCAGCCGGTATTTGCACAACTCACGTCTGCGACATCCGTCGTCTGTGCCTGTTTCTGAGCCTTTTATCCAAATGTAAGGAGTTTGTAGCTGCACAGTGTCAATGTCAGAGCACAGCTGGAGCTTTTTGAGATGAAGTCGTGCTCAAAGGCGGGTTACTGCTTGTGGAAGATCTTGTGCGGTGACATCAGCACTCAGTCACAGTCTAGCACTTCTTATTAAAGTAATAACCGCCAAGGTGAAATCATTTGCAGGTCGGTTTATGTCTCCAGAAATTAGTCCGCTGCAGATGAGCATTGTGCTGCTTTTGTTTATCGTTCCACAAGAAGATATTCTCCTTTAGAGGTGTCAGGCTACAGGGATTGATCTGTTTTATTTCTGATATATTCCTCTCACCTCACGGCAGCTGGTATTATATGTTACTGTCATTCTTAAATGACTAATTCATGCAGTGTTGCGTCTAACCTAGCAATGTAAATCCTCAGGCTTTACAGGGGACAGGGGGGGGGGGGGGGGGGGGGAGTTAATTTTATGAAAATCAGCCAAAGTAAAAAAGATGAAAAACAGAGAAGCATGACAGATTTTTGGATAATTACTTGTATACAAGGAGGAATCCAGAAAGATTCTGGCATGCGCCATTAACTGCAGATACACGGATAACGTCTCTGATTTATATTTTGCAGTATTAATGCTCATCAGGGTGATGTGTTAATTAATTAATTATTAATTAATTTGAACATTTTATTATATTTTCATCAGCCACATCATATGTTTGAATGTGGGACATGAAACAAAACTTTGGAATATCTTCTCTGACGTTGGTTTCATGTATCAACATATGTAAAATATTCATCCTGTTCAGGGTGGTCTGTTTTCACCTGTCTTCATAGGTAATATTGAAGTCCAGTTCACACAATATGTCAATTAACATAGTTTGTGATGACGAATTCGTACAGTGTCTGTATCTTAAGCAGTTTTAAACGTCTGCTGGGAAAGATGGAAAGTATTTTGATGATTTTCTGGCAGCGCTGAGAGAGCACCTCATGGTTCCATGTTGGATAATGGGCACTGATACGAAACAGATACGGGCTCACTCACACTGATGCAAAACACTCATCTGCGAGCCGAGACCATACATTATGTCTAGGGAACACTGGCAAACACACACACACAC
Organism: Lycodopsis pacificus; assembly: GCA_028022725.1. Lineage (NCBI taxonomy): Eukaryota > Metazoa > Chordata > Actinopteri > Perciformes > Zoarcidae > Lycodopsis > Lycodopsis pacificus. Next base: position 15,521,131 of record CM051704.1, on the reverse strand, counting down.
ACACACACACACACACACACACACACACACACCGTTTTTTTGCGACGTGCTAAATTTTAAGCACTTTATTTATATCCATCAAGCTAATTAGTGCGCACCGATTCCAAATACTGAGAGGTTCTTACAATGTTTGGACAATTATAAATACATAAAGCGCCATCTGCTCCACACTGCTAGGCTAGCAGTGGCAGCTGAGATGGAGCAAAAATTTTGCCAACTACCTACTTAGATGTGAGTTATCATCCTACAGTATGAATTTACAGGCTATTGCGAATTACAGTGATTTATGTCAACTCAACCTGTGAAGTTACAGCCTCCTGAAATAAAGCTGCGTTGTTTCTTTTGGATACTTTGTGCATTAAGACTTTTAAAATATTTGTATCCCCCCCAATGTTAACTTGTTTATTAAAGTAGGGGGAAAGTGTGGTAATTACACAATAGACCTCCCTTTGTGCTTGATAATCGTTTCTCTCATAAATAATAGATCAACTTGTGTGGGAGCCGCAGCACAGGGTCTAAGCATTATGTATTGTGAAAACACTGATGAAACAGCAACAGTTGTCCAGTACAGATAATATCGTGTGCTCCGTCTCATTTAGCTCTCAAGTTACAATGTATGTGGTTATCGAAGTTGAATTGCATGTTCAAGCGTTTTTGTATTAGGCTACATTGTAGCGTTACAGCATCATGCTGCCTCAACTACACTAGACCTACTTTGAAATAATTATTGTTTTGCAATCTTTTTAAATTCTATGCTGTGTACAGTATGCTGTTTGATTGTTATTATGTTTCCAAACAGGCTCTGATTTTGCTTGGTCATGTGTACCATCTGCGTTGCAACAATACTGTACAACGTTTTGAGTACAGACTTTTCTCCTTTTCTTTTGCCTTATGTTTTGATGCTTTTAATGGTTTTATGTGAAGCACTTTGAATTACCTTGTTGTTGAAATGTGCTAGACAAATAAACTTGCCTTGCCTTACAGACTGTTGTGATTTACCTTTCAGTCAGCGGGAGGCAGCACAAAGCACAAAGCAGCAGCTCCACAGTCTGTAGAAGAAGAAGAAGAAGGAGACAACTCGCGCCATTTTTTGATTCAATTTGGCAAGTCTTTCGGTGTTAATTGGGTTTTCCTGCACTGTCTTGGAATAAGTCTCCCTTTTTGTTACCTAACTGACCTCCGACGTCGACGTGTATTCTGCCGAAATGTTGCTCACACGCACACCTGTTCTTTTCACGGACTCCTTACACTTATCTGATGAATACCTTTGCAGGAGGAAGCTATCTCTCTCCAGGATGCATGGTAAGTAACGCTTTAAAAGTTTTTCTACAGTAAAAAAAAAAAAATAGAAAACGTCCACCCCACCTAGCTGAGAGAAGCATATCTTACAGGCGACCTCGGGAACGTCTGGCATAAAAAGGACGTTATTGGAAAGGAACATTGGCAAGAAGTAAAGAAGACCTTCGAATAGTAAGTCATTTTTGGAATTACGCTCATTTGTTCGTGTTTTATGGGCCGCCGTGTCATATTTACGAGGCTTGTGTGTGTGTGTGGCTGCAACATGGATACATAAGTTGCTCTCGCACCACTCTTACTGCCTCGTTACTTTGTATCTGTTTTATTGAGCTGTGGAGAAATGGCCGCCGTGCCTGCGCCATAACAGTACATATAACACCTGTACCTGTGGGACTTAAAACCTGCGGGCCTGCTCTCACACTGCTCGCATTGTGTTTTTATTGAACTGGTGGGATGGCCGCTGCGCCTGCGCAGTAACTTCCCCCTCACAGTGTTGAGCTCACCTGTGTCTGTGTCGTGATTACACAGCAGGTCACTCTGTGTTGTGCTGTGTTTCATTGTCAAGAGTGTGTGTTTGGATGAATACGTGATAGAAATGATAGTGGGTTTATTTTGTAAGCCTATATGCTTGTAGCTTAAGAATTAATCAAACCATGTTTAAAGTGTATTGATTGCAAATGGAAGTTTGTTGTGTAATACTTTTCTATACTAGTCATTTCATTTAAGTGTGCATTTAGTGTTATAGGGTCATTCCGTGTGCACTCTTTGATGGGTTGTTGTGTGCTTCTCTTTGAAGTAAATAGAGTATTGAGGAAATTCAAAGGAATAAAGGAAATGCTGAGCACCATAATGGAGCAATAGGGCTGGATAAAAATAATGGTCAGGGGAACATTTCTGGCAAGACAGGCTCTAAGTGGCTTTTAAACAGATGAAAACATCTACAATGCCATAATGGACTTTTCTCCGAAGAAGGATTGGTGCATGATGGACTACGCTCTCAATCAGACCTCCAAAACGGTAAGTTAAAATCATCGTTTTCCTTTTTGTTGCGCATTAATTGCAAGTTGCTCTGCATTGTGCTTCTGTTATGTTGTGCTGTGTGTCGTATTGGCCGCCGTGCCATCGCTGTGCTTATGTTATGACCTCGCTTGTGGCTTTGGATTTATATGCCTCTGAAATTTTCCATGCTCGAATGCTTTTTGACTTTGTCTCAGTGAAATGTATTTTGGGATTTGGCTTGTTGCACAGGAAGCCATATGTGTTGCATAATTTCACATCAGTTGGCATGAACCTCCAAACAGTGAGAGAGTCACTGTTTGTGTTGTGTCATGCGGTTCTGTTTGTTTGGAGTTGGCTGCCGTTTCCACAGCTCGGCCTATGTTGTGATCTCTCTCTCTCTTTTGTCTGTGGAGCTGTAAGCTGCAGCATCCTGTTGTCACTAAACCTATGATGGTTCTCATCGTTGTGATGGGATGTGGGACAGATTCATATAATTAAGTTTGTTAAACACAATGCTGTTAAGATTATTGACAAGAGTCCTTGTGTTGAACAGCGTTTTCCTCGGTTGTCAGAGTTGGATGTGAACATGGAAAGTTATAATCAAGGGTGATTATGTGTAAATCTGGCTTTGTGCCTACCAGCTGCTGTCTTGACCTCATCTCACTTCAGCTGTGTGTTGTCTCACTCTCGTTCTTGGCAGTTGGCGTAAAGACTGGCTGGTCTCTGCCAGAGGCGTCTTTGTATCGTGGCACCAATATAAAGCTCCTTTCATGATTTCCAGATACAAACCTACAGCATCTTTTAGTTTACTTAGCAAATTTCCCTTGTACATCGCTCTCGTGAATACTCAATTGTGCTTAAAATGACTCTATGGGGGGGAGATGGAATCCTGCATAAGGCCAACTGCCTCCTGATATTTTGAAACTACGCTGATGGTGCCAAAATATCCAGGCTTGGCCAAAACGAAGAGGAACGAGAAGCGTTTGCTGATTCCAAAGGGATTATTATTTTGTCTTGTTGAAGAGGTGCAAAAAGCAGAATTTTTCCGATAGCACCACTACCGGGGTTTACAGGCACACATATGCACTCAGAGGTGTCAGATTGCCAAAGTGCACATAAGGCAAGTCTGCAGCTCGCACCATATGGTCGGTACGAGCCGAGTCTCGTTCCACTTAAGACGCTCTCAACACTTGACATGGCTTCACTCAAAAGCTAAGATGTTCCAGTGGCATGTGAAGGGTGCGTGTATAATTTGATCAAAAGGCGCTGTTTCTAAATAAAGTACTGCTACATCCTCTCCAACCTTCAGCAACACTCACAATTTCACAGATTTTCTTTCATGCTGTTGCATGTCATAATTTGTCCCTGTGCTTAAAAAGGCCTGTATCGTAAAGCCCTGAGGAAGAACAAGTGTGGTTGGAAAATATTTTTTTGTGATTTACAAGGCTTGCATATCTAAATGTGCTCAAGAAAAAAATACAGTAATTCAAACAAAGTATAATATCAATGAACAGTTTAAGTATCGCAACAATCAAACGTGTTTAGTCACTGTTAGCTAGCTAGCTAGCTTGCTAACCCTACCCCTCGGGCGCAGCGACGCAAAATGTTTTTTTTTTAAATGAAAAGGGATGTTCGAGACAACCCTGCACCAGTAAACGCTCCAAAGTGTGTGTGTTGAGGAAATAAGACTTGTAATACATTAAATCTGGATTCATCATGGCAGCACTGATGGATGAGGGTGAGCAGCATATTTATTCCAGTGGACAAAGGCATAACACAAATGTACAGCACAGTTTAGTTTTTTTCTCGTTTGTTTTGGAAGGTGGTCTTCTGTTGTTTTTTTCTTAAACACATTTTTTTTTTTTTTTACAATCAAAGTGGGCTTTTAGTTACAAACCGTTAAAAACCCTAAACTAATATAGGCATTTTAACTACATACTTGGCTAAAGTAAGCCAATGGGTTTCCCTTTTTCTTTGTATTGTAATTATTGGAAACTGGAAACTGACGGAGACAAGATTCATTTTGTCTTTTTGGACTTTTTTTTTTTTTTTTTTTTTTTTTTTCTTTGCCTGGCGAATCTGTAGACTGGTCGGAGCAGGTAGATGTGGGACTGCAGATGTCGATCACAAAGACACCTGGCAGTTCATTAGTCAATGGTTCTTTCAGGCTGCTTACATTTGCATAGACAACTTGAGCTCTCCTTTCAACGCGTTCCTCTCGCCGCTTTGCTTGCAACGCTCACCTCACACGTGTCCTTGTCAAAATGAATAGAGGTTGTAACTTTGCATATGAATATTTTGTTGCAAGTGGACTTTCACCACTTGGTTTCCTTGGATTTAACCTCTTAAATCTTGCTGCACCCACCAGGAGGGTTATCATTAAAATGCATGGAGCTGGGACAAGCACTGTTCAAACCCACAGAAGTTTCTTTTAGATTCTAGTCACGACACAAACACCAAATATGTCAGGCTGAATACAGAGAAATGGGTAAAAAGGGATGCACAAGAGACAATAAGAGTTTCTCAATTAATGTTCGCATCATGTAGGCTAGCTTCCGTTAAGACATATGCAGAATATGCAGCATCATACTGTAAATAATAATTTTTTACTTTACTAAATGGGACATTTAAAGCAAAATAAGAATTCAGGCAGAGAGAAGAACAAAGGAATTGGCCCAAAAAGCCAAGGGGAAATCTGAATCAGACCTTGGATTCGGTAGATTAATTGGGACATTAAGTGGAGGGTAGGTACATTAACCACAGCCCTTTTCCTGAAGAACTAAGTTAATTGAACATCCATAAAGGTGGCTTGATACGGATGCCCTGCAGTACATAAGCACAAAACCACAAATATGTCCCTTTTTAGTCTGAATATTGTTTAAATTACAATAAATAAGCAAAGCTAATATAGGATAAACATCACATCAGATACCGAACAAATGTGGCCTACAATGAAAAACACATTCTGCTTTAAAATTAACTAAAACTGTAATGTCATCGAGAAGTGTTGATCATGTTTGGGAATGCACTTTAAAACCAGAATCGCAAACATCACGAAACACCTTTTCACAGTTAGACAACAGTGTGTGTGTGTGTGTACATTAATGCAACAAGTGAGACTGTTGTGGTATTATACCAGTATTGTTTTATCAGGGAAAATATCATCTTCAAGGTGTTTCCCTGCAGATTGTTTTGTTGTGATGCCATCTATTTTAATTGGAGCGCAGTGAGTGCTTGTTTTTCTAGTTAATATTAGAAACATCGTATCACATTGATGCACAATATGTTATCCCCTATGCCGTGTATATTTGCCATATCACGAACATAAGTCAATGCTAAATAATAGAGGAGGAAAGTCATGGTGGTGCTGTGGCTTTTCAATATCGTAAAAGCAAAATGAGATGCAGAATTTATATTTGGGGCTCCTCCTAGAATTCCTTTCCGACGGCGCAATCAAAGTGTATTAATTAACAACAAGAGTTGTCAATGTGCTTCGGTTTGATCAAATAAGCATTAGACACACTTGACGCCACAGTGCGATTATGCAGCCTCATTTCTTCACTCTTTAGGGGAAAGCCCTGAGGATTATGGTATTAATGTGAAAGATTGCAGCGAAAATAAGCTTAGATGTGAAGATTTATAAGTTCAAATATGTTTGCGACGACAACATGACCTTTGCTACTTTTTTATTAATTGCATAATCCTATAAAAACACGGACCAGATTGTGTGCGGTTTCACACCATCCATCGGAAACGTCTCCTCTTGACGGGCTGACCTTTGTTAAATCTCTGTGATGGCGGGAGTGTGGTCGTAATTGATTTGTTTCGGAAACTGTTTTCAAACACAAAAGTGTGAAAAGCTTTGACTGTAAGAGGGTTTGAGTAAAAAGGAAAGTGGAGTGTTGCGTCTGTGTGATATGGAGATTGGTTCTTCACAGATAACTTTCACTGAAGGCAGAGATTTAAAAAAATGCACAGTCCACTGGTGACTTACACAATATTCCTCTCCGTTTCTAAAACCATTTTGAGTGTTGATGCTTTTCGTCGGCTTATACTCGCGCGATGCTTCCAAACTTTCACAGCACAGGCACACGCGCTCTCGTATTATCTGAGAAATTCAGGTTAGTCAGACTTTTGTCCCGGAATTTTAAACCTTTTTTTTTTTTTCCTGTGCCTTTTGGTTGCGTAGTGAGTTATTTGGCCAAGACTGACAGATGCCTTGTTGACGAGACAGCTGCCAGCTCTCACTCCAGCAACTAGGTCAAGTCCTCCTGACGTCCATGACGAGCCTCTGCCACGAGGGCTGTGCCACTGTCCCCTCGGGCTCTGTGACGTCTCCATGTGTCACCTGTGCTCCTCTGATGCCTTTTGAGAGGACCTAAGGGACCTTATAGATTTTCCTGTGGTTCAGATTCGGCTCTCGCGTGCCCACGGACGGGATATGAGGCTCTGTCTTATAATTAGGCTCTGTGGCATATACCGGGGCATGCAACCTACGTCTGCCGTTTAGGGATGACGATGACTGCTCCTTCCCGATCCGTGCTGCATTATTAAGGGTTGCAGAGTGTCTCTACCATTCTCTTTGTACTGCTTCCACCTTACCCGCTACAGCCCCCCCCCCCCCCCCCCCCCCCACCCCCCGGCCCTCCTCGACACCCCACCTCCATACGTGTCCTCTGTGAAATGGAAATATGCCGCCCCATTAAAAACCGTCAACCTGAAGCAGATCAGTGCTGCACTTATGCAAATGTAGACACAGGAAAATATCACACAAGGAGAGGAGGAGGAAGAAGAGAAAAAAAGGGGAAAGCAAATCGGATAAAAAATTACCAGTTTCACTTGGGAGATGTAGTGCGTAGTGTATAGTGTCTCTAATTGCAGATGAATACTGTTGTAGTGTGTAGATAGGAAATATTCACGATTGTGCGGGAGTTGTGGTGGGTTTAAAGTGAGAGTTGAGGATGCACTAGAGAGGGGAGAAAAAACAGACAACAGCAAACTTGGATGGGAGATAATTAGTCCCACGGTTTGCCCCTGAATAGAGCTGCAGAGTTATCCGCATACATCAACCGTTTCCCTCGGCCGCAATGCTGTGGTCTGCGACAACGCAGGTTGGATTTAAAGCTGTTTAAATACATTCTTATGATTCCCAGTTATGTTAAGTTTTAAAGGCTAATGTTTAAAGTGGTTTCTGAATAATTGCCCACTGATTAAGCACAAATACAAAGTTGTAAAAATGTAGCCGTGGCTGCCGGGAAATGGGCCTTACAATCACTTAACAATTAAAATCTAACTAGACTTCGGTGTACAAGTGATGCATAAAATTACAGCGGAAAATAAAGGTCCTCTTACTAATCTGTTTGGTTGCGTCTTGGCGGCCTGGGATCAGCCCCCCTGACACCGTGGAGAGTGACAGTAATGATAAACCGTAATCAAATCTGCTCCCGCGAGGGTCTGCCTCATTCCTCACTGCACATAATGGGGAGAGGGGAGGAAAATTAAGTGTCCCTTTGATCCATGCGGCTGAATACTGAGACTGTAGCAAATTAAAAAGAGATGCCTGCTGCACCTGCCTGGAGAATTGCTGCAAAAGAATACTCTATGCTCGATTGTCAGTCTCAGACCTTCATTTTCTCTAAACGCAGCGGTTTTTGTCTCTTATTAGTCCTGAGTAGGATTTGTGTGCATTGTCCTTCTTTATCTAAGGACACGACCAGCAAACCTTTCACTTAAAAGTCTGGAACAGCAAATGCAGTTGTTATGTCGTGTTTCCCATTTGCTTTGCCTGTTTGACTCTTTACCTCACGGTTTAGCTGTAAACTCGTACCGATGATGTTCATCACAAATGCACTCGGATATGCAAACCTCCGTGCTGAAATTTACATAATATGCTGTAGCGGGAGAAAAAAAAGAAGCAATATGTGTGCTGAATTTAACTCACGAGTGCAAACATCTGTGCATCTCTGTTTGCCAAAGGAGGACATCTTGATCAAATAGGTGCTTTATTGTTACGGTTACCATGACAACCATACGGTTCTACTAGGATTAAGTGTTTTTTACTTCGCCATGTGAGGAGCATCGTGTCACTGTCGCACTGGGTGTTCCTAAAGGGCCCTTTTCCTCAGGTGATGGTGTGTTGGCATTGGTTCTCTTCCTTGTTATGCACACGACGCAGACGACGTGTTGATTGTGGAAAAGACGATTGTTACTCTAACAGCTGTCAGTTTCCAGATGCACGATTCTGTGTACTATAATCAAATGTGTGCCATGGCTGGAAAGAGAATTCACTTCAGATCTGATTGTTGCGTTTGTTCCTTGTTTTTATAGATGCCTCTGAAGGGTAATCACGATTTCCAATTGAATTAGCGAAGTAGTGCTGAAGTTCCTAATTAATTCAAAATGCAATGTAGAATATACAAGTCGGCTTCAGTAATCAACTCTACAACCAAACTATACAGCGTTGTTGACAATGGAGGTGAACTAGTGGGGATTAGTTGAAAAACAATAACTTTAATTTTGTGAAAACAACAAATGAAAAACATGATATGACCCCCCCCCCCCCTCCTCCAAAGCTGCCAAAGTTTAAAATTGTGTCACCATGAATAATGCAGTTTGTCTGACACCAACTCCATGAACTGACTTTTAAAGCTCTCCAGTTCAGATACTTCTTAACTAGACTTGTGAGTGATATCATGGTTAAGTATCATGGCCCAGCGTTGTCAGGCGGTCAGACCCTTCAGGGGGAACAAATTACTCCGAGAAATGTGTGTGGGGGGTGGGTGGTGGGTGGTGGGTGATGCCCAGCCATATTACACACTACACGGGTTAAAAACAAATGTATCGCTGCACATGAGAGTCATTGAGGCAGAGTTTTAATTATTGTCAGTGTCAGACTTGAGGATAGCCTCCACTCAGGGAGGCCAAAATAGAAAGGGAATTAGCCCCTTTCCACTACCCCTGACAGCTAATTACATATAAAATGGCCAACACCGCAAAACAAAAGCAGACAATTATACTTGGCTGGGGCTCGAGCTGAGCTTTAAGGGCTCTAACGCGGATCCTTAAACTTTGATTTGTTTTTTGAAGCGGACTTAACGATCTTGAGAGGCTTCAGAATGCAAGATGCATCATCTGAATGTTTGCATGTTTTCTTTGGAGCGATCAATATAAACACGTTCGGTCTTGCAGCAAATGCGGAATCATATTTGGCCTCGCTTCGTGATGCAGCCTTGAGCAGATATCAAAGCGCTCGAGAAAAGTCGACCGCAATGAATGCTAAATATGAGTTCAGCCAGAAGGACTGTTTTATTGGCCCTTATCCAGATGAACATTGACTTCTTCATCTAGTTGATACATTTCTAACTCCACCCAGGGAACGGTTAAGAGGCCGCATGACTCATGAACGCATGATTCCGTCTTGTGTGTCTTATTCTAGTATTTTCAATTAATCATATTCAACACGGTCTAATCAATCTAATTGGGGGGGTCAATTACTTTCCCCCTCTGCTCCTGTCCTGGATCTTGGCAGGCTGGTGTCTGAATGGGAGTTGGTTTGAAAGGAAATGAAGGTCTCTGTGGTTGTCGGGGCTGCTGCTTTGTGTGCTTTCCCAGCCTGGCAGAGACTCCCTGCTCTCCGTCCTCCAAGTCAAAAGCCACCTGACCAGCCAGAGATGGACAGACAAAGGGCAGAGACCGAGCGAGAGAGTGGCCTAGTTTGGTCTCTGGGATACTGACACTACTGGGCCTTTCCCCTGACTGTCATACACATTTAGTGTGTTTGCCTGTGTGTGTGTGTTTCTGTGTGTAAAGATTGGTCTCGATACTGCAGGTGTGCTATCTCTCCATATGAGTTATGTGTGTGTGTTTTAAGAGTTACAAGCCCAGGAAGCAGCTGTATTTATGTATGCGTGTGCGTTTGTGTCAGCGATCCCGGACCAGCTGTATCGCCACAGTGTTCATCCGGGCTCGCATTGCTTGATGCTGGCGTAAACAAGCAGGCGCTGATCTGCAACATCCTCACATGACAGCACAACAAAAGGCGAGACAAAGCGCATGTGGGGCCTCGGCGTCAGCCAGTTGCACACCCTCCCGACGCGCTGGCTGAATAAAATTTGCCCGAGAGGCAGCAAGACGAGCCTATAGATCTCCATGACTGCTTTAATTATATTCCAAAACGTGTTTGGTCTGCCCAAAGTCGAGTCTGCATGTATCTGGAAAGTGAAAGCAGTGGTACCGCCGCATAATGTTTGATGAGCCAGCTGGACTCGAGAAGCTTTTGTTTCCGTCTGAGTCTTTGTTCTCAGCCAGCTGTTTACCGAGGTAATTGCTGAGGTGGGAAAGGTAGAGATGGTGGAACAGTTAAGACAAATGAGCAGAAATCACCTGGACTAAAGGAGTTAGACTGTGACGCCAGCTGATCTTTTGAAATTTGTTTAGAAAACTGTGTTATTGTATGCTGGGATGCATTTTAATTTGTTGTTAATGAGACTGTGCCTCTAGCTGGTCCACTTGGTCCAAAGAACCTAGGACATGGCTTTTAATATACAGTGGTATTCAGTAGCAGAGAACTCCTTGTGCTGTGTTGCTGAAGTTGCACATATACAGTAAGTGAGCAGTGATGCTGCATGGAGGTGTAATGATTGACATCAATTCCTCGTTTCTAATCTAAGCTTCCTATGCTGGAGCGTGGGATTGGATGAAGGCGTAATCATAAGGTTTGTGTAAGTGCCTCTGTTCTCAGCCAATTCTCCTTTCTTTCCTGCGAGTCTTCTGGGCTCGGGGTGAAATTGTGACGTAGTTAATGCACACGACGAATGTTTCTAACTGATGCAAAGCAGCAAAATTATAATGCTTGAAAGCATTGGCAGTGATTGAGGCACAGTAAAGCGCTGCTAAATGTGTTGGGCTGATGGACGTTCAGGGGCCCATTAATTTGAGATGAAATAGTTGTGGAGGTGGGAAAACTAATTAGACTAAAAGCCCCTTTTTTAAAGCACAGCTTTAGGTGACGTCCAGGAAAAGCAGAATAGTCTTTCTTTTCATGTCTCCGGAGAGAACTCGCACCACACGCAAGCAACGATACGAAAAAAAATGTAATCCTAATATTTTTCCATGTGGTTTTGAGCCGAGGAGACGCCGCGTCACATTAGCATCTGGATGAACGGGCACGACTAGTAATGAGGCTCATTTCAAATATCAATCAATGTCGATGCATTCCTGGCAGTGCTAGTCTTGGTTCACTCATTTCAAGTGTTTCTTCTGGAGCATACAGTGCTATTTCACTTCAGGATCTATCAAGAGAACGGTTGTCACTGTATCCAAAAAATGTAAACGGTCCACAGTCTGACCTTTTTAACTTCCCCCGAAGTGATGAATAGCTCACTGCAGGACCCACAAGTGACCCCAAAACAGTACACCTCTTTAAATAAAACACTCAATGAGTCGGGAGAAATGGACACACTATGTAAAGAGATTTAATAAATCACGGCAGAGGTTGTGGAGCAACATATGCTTATAGTTACCAGTAATGTTTAAAATTCAGCTGAGCTTGAAATCTTATGAAGTGGAGGGTGGAAAAATAAATCTCTTTCTATAATAATCTGAACTGACTCCAGCATTTCTGTTTGGAAGACGCACATGAATTGAACCCGTTATGTAAACCTGTAGGTCAATAAGGTTACCGCAGCATCTTCTGAACGTCTACTGTCTAATGGGAAGAGATCCTCAGTTCATAGGAACAGATTATTATCCCAGCGAGATGATGCTCAGTAGGTGAGAAGCGTGTGTGTGTGTGTGTGTGTGTGTGTGTGTGTGTGTGTGTGTGTGTGTGTGTGTGTGTGTGTGTGTGTGTGTGTGTGTGTGTGTGTGTGTGTGTAGCCAGGTACTGTAAGACTGATGAGGTTCAATACAATTCTTCACTCCTGCTGAGTTCACAGGGCACTGCTCCAGTTTCAGCGTTGCAGACTCTAGATTGCACCACAACAGCCGTACATCTTTCCTTCTCCTATAAATCTGTGGGTGTAAGCTTAACAGGGGCGCATAGGCTGCACATCTTAAATAGAGGTAACTAATTCCTCTGTCGCACTCGACCTACAATTCTGCTGAGATATTTATAACTGGGTGCAGCTGCCAATACCCGAAGAAACAAACGTATTGCTGGTACTTTGGTCACCATTTAGCGGGAATTAAAGCCCAAAGCCATTATTGGTTTAGAGTGTCATTCATTAGTCTGTCCACTCTTTGGTGTGGAGACGGTTGAGTAGAAAAGCAAATACAGCTATTTGATACTGGGGCCTTGAAGGGCGAGTCTGGTGAATTCATATTCTCTGTTTTTTCCTCTTGTCAACAAATCCATGAAAACTCCACAACCAACAACAAATTGATCCTATACTGCTACAAGTATAGCTATATTACGTTGAACTTGGTTTGGTAGTTAAAGTTGATCCCATTAATTACACAGTTTAACGTTTTACTGACATCGTTATCTGCCAATATTCAGTCAAATATGTGATCAGGACATCATTTATGCTTTTCTATTTGGCAATCTCTGATAACGTTGCATTTCAAAAAACCAAAATGTGTTTAAATCAACAAGAGGAGAATGAAGATGATGCGTTCAGGCTCTGTTCAGTGAAAATGAGTATTGGGTGAAGGTAAATTATGTCATGATGTGTTCACATGTAATCTTGTAAAAGGTAGTTTTGTTAAGAAACTTGAATAAATCCAGTTGTTTGAAGATGTTTTCACATAAATATAAAATAGATACAAGAGATGAATTATGAGCCTGTTTGACTTCCTAACACGAGCTCTGAGCAGATTATAATGCATCATTAAAACTACTAAAGACAAGATTTGTTTTTAAATGGTAAATAATACAATCTTTTATTTCCTTTTTATGAGGAAAAAAAACACAAGGAAAAATAACATTTTGAATTGTTTATGGTTTACAGAAATACAATAATAGTCTGGAGCCTTGTAGACCAGCTGTATAATCAAACAACAGAGGGATCTGTATCTGTCAATATGGATCTTCAATTATCGGCGGCATAGCACATCCTTTTCATATACGGGCTGATAGTGATGATCTTTACTCCCTTTGATCTTCACGGCTGTTTGAGTAAGACGTGCGAGCTCAGACTTTAACTGTACCGACAGGTTACCGTACCCTACTGGTATGCCATATCGAATTACAGCCTGCATTTGCAAACTAAATTGCACAATCAAACAGTTTTTCTTCATTTCTGTGGTCGAGCCTGAAACCAGCTAGTAACAGTCAGCAAGTCGCTGAAGCTAACGGCAACGTGTGACGGCAGACGTTGCGAGGTGAGATTGTCTGTGTTAATCACCTTCATGTGCCTGAGTTTAGGTACATTATATGGACTAAAAAAACAATATGGTAATTGTCTGCAGCCGCTGCCTGGCAACGGCGGCAGAGCTTCGGAGAGCCGGGGATGAGAGAGGCGGAAGGGTGAGCAGTGGGCAAGATCTGTGCAAATCACCGAAAAGCACTGACGCGTCTCCAATGGACAGTATGAAAATGATGTCCAAAATACAACATTCACTTTCAGTGGATTCTGTCACATGAGATTTATTGCCTTTTAGCGTCAAATGTTTTTACGGTTGTTCCTCCGTGGCTTATTTTGGACTTGCAGATATGGCCGACGGACTAACACAACTTTTCAAAAATGTACACAGGTTTGTAATTTGCTCTTAAATGTATTTTGTTGTCTGGTCCATTGCTACAGGTTACAGTAATCTCAGAAGCCGATAAGCTTTTGGAAAGAGGAGACAAAAAGGAATAAAGTAATTGGCCAAAGTTTACCTGACGACGGAAAGCTCCAGTGAAGTTTGTATTCATCAGCTATAGCTGTTGGATGACAATGTTGATCCAACAATACCCATATGGAAGATACATTATTCTATTCTTTCGCACAGAAAACCATTCCTCCTTGCGAGTGAATTATAAGTGCCTAAGTCTGTTTATATTATATATGTACATGAAGTGTTGCCCAAGGCAGGAGCATGCCAGTTTGCCACGACTCTCTCAGGTGCCTCTCATACATAATCTGTGGCATTTCTAATCGTAGCATTCCTCACAATTTTTTTGTTGTTGTTGCATATTCCGGTAAGGTCGAACCTGATCTAAATAAGTGCAGGTTTTCGGTTTATTCCAAAAATCGTGATTGATTATTTTATGAGGTTTTTTGGAAATGGCAGATTGTGACGAGGGTTTTGACACTGCTGTCAGCAAAGAAGTAGCCCTCACTGATAAAGGGTTATATTTTACATACAATGCAGTATGTAACGTAGCATTCATTACATTTTTTTGTCCCGTTAAATTGTCATACTGGGTCTAGTTTGTTTTTCTCAAGTTGTAATCTGAAGGACTATTTATTCCCTTCAACCCAGTTGATGAAAATGTACCAAATTTACATTTTCTTTCCCTCCCCGACATTTCAAAAGTGTAATTCAGATTCTTTTGACAGTTGGATTGAAATCGTAATAGTCACCAACTGAGGGCGGCACGCAACTTTCTGACAGTTCAAAAGAACAATAAAACCAGTAACGAGTTGGAAAAGCAAATATGCATAAGACTTAGGAAATACGTACATTTTATGATAATTTGTTTAGCTTATCGTCGGCCTAAGAGAGACGAATATATCTCACGGCTGTGAGGAAGATGGCAAAATGGAACATCAAAGCCCTGTAGGACTTTAACATATGTCATCAATATTTGTGGAAGCAGAATGTGGTGTGAACTCAGAGTGTCCGGAGGAAATGAAGTTCCATGACAACGCCGAGGAGTCAATTAATCGTAGGGCCGTAGTTCAGGCAGAATGATGAGTTGGGGTTAAGTCTGCTGGGCCACTAATTAAAGCGCAGCAAAGCTCATCTCTGTCTCTGCAACACAATGGTATTTCAGATGGCGCTTGTGCTTGCTAACGCACACACGTGCATGCATATGCACACATAAACAACACGCACACACACAAAGTTAATTGCCATTAGACCACACCGCTGAAAGGCTGCTGTTCCACTGCTGTGCAAATGCTCTGTGTGGGATGTGAACAGCATAACTCTAGTCTAGTAAAATCCACATGATTATCCTCATCAAAGAGGTGATGGAGAGCCACGCTCATGTTGCCTAATAAACGCCGTAAATGCCCAACATTGATTCAATGGCAGTGCAAAACACAGTTACATGACATTGAGAAAGCAATTATCAGCGAGGCAATAATTTGGTTAATAAAGATCCCATTAACAACCATTATGCTACTTTGCTGATTCTTTTATCTCAAGGCGGGCAGGAGGGAAAGAAGACAGATGCCCTAACTGCTGACAAAGACCTTATTTCATTCCCTTTGTTTGAGGGAAGAGACTGTATTAGAGATAGCCACGCTTTTTCAGCCCTTATAATGTATTGCTTGTGTTCATTTTCTTCCTGCCTAATAAGGTTTAGAGGACGACGGTGGAAGAATGGCTCACCTCCTCCTCACCACCTTAATTTGCCTTGTCCTCCACGAGCCCTGCCTCAGAGCGCCGGTGCTTTGATTTGCATTTATGCAGCTAAATAATGAAAATGTGTGGTGTACTACATCAGCGGAGAACCCAGATTGCGTTTAGGCAGGAGGGCCGAAATGCAATCATAATATGCTTGGTTACACAGAATCCAAGCACAATTCTGCCAGTCATGTAATGGACTAAATGAACGCCTAAAGGTACCTTGTGCCTGACCACTAGCATGCCGTGGAGCAATGGTATGATGAGCAATGTTTTGTTTGTATCTCATGCTCTTCTAGCATACGGACGAGAATGTATGTGTAAACATGTTTGTGACACAGGGCTGGACCATATGGCCAGAATTATCACTGTATTGTTGTTTTCAATAATAATTCTGCTTGTCCACTTTAAACTATTCCACCCAACAGTTGGTGGCGGAAACATGCCAAGAAACGTAGCAATGCAGCAGCGAAAAGCAAAGAAGAAGAAGACGGCTAGCGAGCGATCATGGAAGTTACCAGTACAGCTGTCGAAATTCTCAAAAGATTGTCTTTGTAAATGTTTAATGAGGAAGGAAAGGGTTTTGGTGAGAAGCTCTAACTATAAACATAACTGAGTTCATGAGAAAAAAATGAGGTGGCTTTTTAAAATACCCAGAATGCATTTGTCTTTTAATGGTCGAAAATATAATCTATAACAAGCAAACAAGCCGAAAGCATTCATTTTTTTGAAGGTTTTTCTTTTTTCTTTCTCTCTGCACAAGGCAACGCAAGAAAGAATTTTCCGCATCATCCTGCTCAGTCAAACAGCCAAGGACGCTCTCCATCAGTCGTAACTCTTGAGATTCATGTGTTTGAATGGATGTGTGCAACGGAAACGGTGTCGGAAGTGCGAGTGCAATATTCTATTTCAAAGGTTCACCGTAGCCCAGATCTGTTATTGAGTAATTTTCCCCCTAGTTTTAATATGTTCTCCTTCATCTTTATCTCTCTCCTCTTTATAACTGTTTGTAATACACATTTCTAAACAACTTTACAAACAGCTTTACATCAAGAACATACAGCGCCATGCAGAAGTAAAAGGCACAGCAGAGTTCAACGACACAGCAGGTAATAGTTGCGCTGTAGAACAAGAAAGACACGAGAAACGACACAGGTCGAACAAGTCGCAATGAACTAAAGGAGTATATGAAGTAAAACAAAAGAACATGTTATTGAAATGATAAAAGGGACAAGAGGTTTTTTTTTTCCCCACTAAGGACAAAATGATGTATTATGAGTATACTTTTACGTTTTTACCCCAAAAATAACCCCAACCTCCTCCTCCGCCAACAACCACCATACTGAAGCTCGCACCCACATGTGCACACAGACCGTGGATAACCTCATTTCCCGTGTCTTCACGGATGAAGGAGTAGAATTTGAGGTACCGGGGCCGCTGGCTCTCACACACCGAAATACAGAGAATGATAGAGGAAGAATAGTAGAGTAGAGATGGAACGAGGGGAGTTATTATCCCCACTGTTCCGGGAAAGAGACTTCATCTGAGCATCATCTGTGGTTTTCTCCTGGGGGCCATATAACTGGTTGGCTAACAACAATAACAACACACCTCTCTGGAAGGGAACGCCACTGCCTGGAAAAAAACCCACATTCTTACTACACACCAGTTATCTTTGTCATGTAGATACAAGTCATTGTGTATTGTGTTACACAGCGAAACAGGGAAGTGTTGTATCCTTTGGGTTGTTGCGCGATAGGGGAGGAAAGCCAGCATGTTGTAGATTGAATTAAAATGATAAGTACGGGAGCAATCAGTTGAATAATTGATCAGTAATTAGACATCAAATTATTTGTGATCTATTTTGATAACTACATATTTGTTTTAGTAATATGTCAATCGTTTCCTGCTTACAGCTCCTCAAATTTGAGAATTTGCGGCTTTTTTTTGTTTTATATAATTTGGTTTTGGAGTGTTTGTGATTAATAATCAGTTTAAGGATGTCACCTTTTGTTATGGACATTTTATACTATTTGCTGCCACGTTACTGATGTTAACTGACTGACTTCACAATAGGGCTGGTACTCAAATGATTATGAAGTAATTGAAAAAATGTAAGTCATTCATTTAAGTCTTTGTATGTAGTAGTATAATTGATAACCTGTGTCGCTAATCTATTCATCCGTCTTCATCAAGCGTCCACGGTTAGATTTGTAGCGTCGATGGTCTCCACAGCCTCCTGACTCTGCATCCCTGCTGGGGACGGTTTCAATGATGTGGCTCCCTGCCACCTCGGAGCCGCTGAACTGGGTTAGCTTAACATCTTGATGGTGTCCAACCTCCCGGGGGCCCACGCTCCCGGCTAGTAACTGATGCCTCGCTCACATGGCAGCACCGTTTCCTCTCAGCAAGGAGGACCCACGATCAATAACTCAATGGCATCGTGCTGTGTTTGCATACGTACTCTACTCGAGATGCAACTCTGGTGGATTGGAAAGTCTTTGCAGCGTAGAAGTCCTTTAATGCACCATATGACTGAGCATATATATGGAATATTTCCTGTGGTGTATCCTTCCTGGAAGTCGGGAAGTAAATGTTGACTATGTGATTCTCAGACGGAGAGAGAGAGACAGCTAATCACCACTAATACAACTTTATTGTTCCTTTCACGGGTACCTCCATGTTGCTTCACACTTTCTGTGTTGTGTCTGAAATTGGCTAAATTTCACCATGTCTGGGAGGGGATCTGTGTGAAGCAATCGATTTCAAATTGCCACTGAGCGGGAGAGTGCAATTGATGTCAAGGCAGCTCAGAAATGGGGTTTCTTGGCTTTCCGATTGAAATGACGTGGAGCCATTGTGACTGGGAGCAAAGTGGGGACAGACGAGGACCTATTATCAAGCTCTCCTCAACCCAAAGCCATTCAGATTCAGAATCCGCTCCCTCTCCACTGTCCCACTCAGCCTCCTCCATGCATAGTATACATTCTCAATAGACGGTAAAGCACATGGCTCGGAGCTAGCCAGTTTCTCATCTGCCCTTTTTAGGGCCAGAGTGGGTCAGGACATCTGCTTTCCAGAGGTCTGCTCACGAGAGATGGCCAATTAAAAAACACTGCCCCCTCTGCATCGTCTGTGGGGAGCTAGCAGAGGCACCCAGTCACTCCTGTCAATATTTACTGTTCTCACAAAATACATCATTCATTGCCATCTGTTCTCCGGCAGCACGCATAGGGGTGCTGCTGCTGCAAAATTAATAGCACTTCTAATGCTCCTTTCCTAATGGGCCTAATCAATTAATCAGCCCGTCGCAATCTGGAGGCCCCATTAACCAGTGCATAGATCCCTAATGCTGTCAAAAGATATGAGTCGGCCCCACTGCTGTCACCAACTACGAGTGCCTTTTTGGCTGCATTTAAAGTTATATTGCTTGTTTTCTCTGGCATTATACGGCTGAGACACAAATGTTTTTGGGCCTCGTGTGTAAGCCATACGAACGTAAAACAATGTGCATAGCATCTGGACGAAGCTGCTGTGATTTGACAATACAGTGTTCACGTCCTGCAAAAGCAGCACATAATGTCGCCGATGAGAGCCAATCATCAAGCAGTCCTTCTGTTCATGTGCAAAGATAAGCAGTGATAAAACGATGTTCGTCACACCGAGTGCCAAATAGCTTGGTAGCTACAGTCAGGTGGGGTGTCATAAGCTGCTATTGTTGTTATCATTAGCAAGCCCTTTTTTGTTTATTATTATTATTCACCAATAGAGAGTTTTGTCTTTACACCTTTTTGGACTTTAGTAGTAATAGTGTGTGTATATAGAGTATAGTAATAATAATTAAGAATGCTCTGATCAGTCATTTGATATTGATTGTCTGTTGATACTCTGCCCCAATCCAATACTTCTATTTTCCTACAGCAACACAATGCAGAATTCTAATACATTGAAGTTATTAATCCAATTTATATGCTTGACAATTGAATAGCTCTACATCGAGAAAATTACCTGTAACCAATCTGCTCCTTTGTTTTTTTTTTTTTTTTTTTTTTTTTTTTTTTTTAAAACAATATTACAAACCCACTGTAGCCTCATGTTTTTAGCCTTGTGGCTGTCTCGGTGGAATTTCTCGTCAGTGTTTGTTGCTTTAGTGGAGCCTTTGCCTGAATGAACGATACTATGGAGAGTATTTTCCACGTCTGTATATCTTTTGCGTGGATTACATTAATAAGTTGCTCTAATTGGCTTTTTACTCGCGTGGCTCTGCATCACACATGACCGCAAAATGCAAGAGAGTCTCACACGGAGCGGAAATGAAACTAGTGCACATAAATTAGATAAATAACCCAAATAAACAGTCTCATACTGTGCTTTGCTGTCGTTTATGGTTTGAGAGTTGATGGCTGCTGAACTTGTTGCGTTGCTGGATCGGATCTGACTCAATAGCTTGATAGCCAACAAAGAAATGCTTTGGTCAGCCCCCATACCGGACATCCCTGATAAAAATGGTTAAGAATTATGTGAAATTACGTAGTTTTAAAGTCAAAACCTTCCGACCACCCCACAACCCCAACTGCTGCAAAGCACCCTGAAAACTCAACTGTTTACTATATGAACATGATTTGTTGCTCCTCAACAAATGTTTAGCACCAGAGTGTCTGTCGCTTCACTGCTGCAGCCATTGTTCCCTGGTGTGAGACACACACAATGCAAGCGCAGGCCTTGTACGAAGAAATATTGCATGGGGCAGCCTGAAGCTTAGGCCCATAGGCTGGATGTGATCTTGCATTTTGATGTTCTGTTCTGTCCTGTCCAGTGTGTCTTGATGTCCGGATGCGTCTTGTTTTGCCACATCTGGTCCCTCCAGTTCTCCTGCAAACACACCGACGCTGGAGAAGACGGAGATGTAAAATGATGTTTGACAAACATTCTTCTCAGGAGGCATCTCATTCTGATTCCACAAACCGAGGCCCCTTGGAGCGACGGAGGTTCATGTCAAAGCCAAACACCGGATTGTATTTTCAGCCCACTTTTTTCTCTCTAGCATGTAGGCCAAACAGTCTGGGATTATTGTGTATATCCGAGTGTGTGTGGTCCCAGTAGTGGCGGTGTATATGCGAACACAAAACTGTCATTTTATCCGTGCACACTCAAGCCATCAACAGTATGATCACGCATCAAAGTGGCTGCTGTGTCTGACTGCATAATCACCAGAGCAAATCTCACTCCCATTCAGCCCAGAGTTATCAGAGAGGATATTGTTTTAACCCTTCGTTGTGTGGCTCTGAGCGAGGATACGGAGGCTTTTGTGCCGAGCAGGTTGATGGAGCTGTATCATAGCTCTGAATGCTCTGCGATAACCTTGAGCATGCATACAAACAGCTGTCTTACATGGACGTATTCAAGTATTCCCACTGTATTGCTGTCTCTTTCTCACACACGCAGCTCGTTCGCCTACATCCCTCCACCTCAGTCACACACACACACACACACACACACACACACACACACACACACACACACACACACACACACACACACACACACTTAAGCATTCAGCTATTGCTGTCTCTCTAAAATATATGCACACACGCACAAGTCTCTCACAGCTACCTTCAGTACGCTTGAATTCCGATGGTAATGCTGTGCCTCGCGCTTAGATACACTCGTACAGATATACACAGCTGGATCTCTCGCATCTCGCCCACAGCCTAATTCACATGCACGACCATTCAAATATTCCCATGCCACTTGTGGCTCTCTTTCTTTTGCGCCCACACAGAGAGAGACACACACACTCTTGCCAGATGATCCATCCCAGGAATAGCAGTCAACATCTGGCGGACAGGGTTTTGTCTCCTGCTACATCTCCCGGGTTGCCCTTTACCAGACCCCTGTGCGTCCTGATGGATCACCTGCGGACTGGGATGGATGGTGCCTCATCCCCCCCCCCCCTCTGCACCCTCTATGCCATTTCATCCTATCTGGGCCACTAATCTGTCATTCTCATAGATTACTTCGCCGGGGCTGCCGTATGCTTTACATATGCGCACATGTTTGCATATGCCCACACAAGCGAATCCCTGACCCCCGCTCGCAGTTGGGCTGCCACTACACACACCCAGGGGAGGCGCTCTCGCTTGTAGTGATTTGTCTCATCTTTTAACATTCTTCATCTCAAATTGCCTCATAACAGAGGGGCTCTCTTGCAAGGTTATGCTCGGTGCTGTGCCTTTGTCCTCCGCTCATCTCCCTCTTCTCTTTATGATGGAAATTAAAAGGTGAAAATTGGATGGGAGGGTGAAAATTGCTTTGTCTGGTGTGGTGAGGGGAAAAAAAGTTCATCAATTGAAATAGTTAGTTGAATGTTTAGTTTCCATCTTTGACAATGTTACACCTGAGGTAACACTTTATTTGCGTAGACCACTGATGCTGTATAATGTGAGCTGACTTGGCTGGAGAATGTGACATGCTGTGTTGTAAACTAGGAATTGCAGCAAAGATAGTTAGTGCGCCTTATTAATAGTTTTTACAAAACTTCCAACTAAATCAAAGCAATCCCCGTCAGTTTGCAACTGTTCCTGTTGAGCTTTTTCTAGACTCTGATGCTGCACAAATGCATGTTATCCGTCAGAAAGGCAGGATACCATGGCCAGAGGGGAACCCGTCCATCAGTCAAAAGCCTCAACTCGGAACCAAGGGACTTCCAGCATCGCACCGAGCTCTGCAATACAAACACGTGTTTGGCCCTGCAGCTGTGCAGAGAGGAAGCTAAACAGAAAATCAAGGAAACTGTAAACAAAGTTGAGCCGATCCGTGTCGAACAAAAACCCTTAGCCTGGGGAAAGACGGCAAAGACCTGTTTTGCTCCTCGGCCTTGAGTACAAACACATGAAATGGATTGCCTGCCTCGCCCCATCCACATGTTCCCAGGCTGTTTCCATTCAGTAGCTTATTACTCAGGGTGCCCTGGATGTGATTTTAAGCATGGGCCTCTTTATCCACTGGAACCTTGGAGAGATGTGAAGCTAAACCTCCCCCCCTGGAGGTGCCTTTTTAAAAAACATTTTGTTGTGTTGACACAAAAGTTTCCCAGCTTTTCTCATTTTATGGTTCATGTCGGTGAGCGGGCCCCGTTTCATCCACTTTTGCTCCGATAGCTCGGGGCAGCGTCTCGGCCGCTGATTGGAAGCAGCACTGGTAGCACCGGTACGGATGGTTTGAGAACCGGGCCGGATTGTTTGCACTGTTTCTCCATTGCTTTTAAGAGGATGGACGAGGACTGTGGTTCTTCCCGCGATGCTTTTATCAAAGCAGAGAGGGCCATGTGTTCCACTGCCTGTCTCTGTGCTCTCTGGCAGAGTGGTACAAATCAGCAGTACACACGGCATTAATCAATGGCCTGAGGGGTCAGCGAAGCATGCCTGTCCCCTCACGCGTCCTTCTGGTGAGTCCTTCAGACTCTAGGCTGCAGCAATCAATCACAGATAATTCCCGTGTGACGCTCTTATGATGAGCCACTTTTGGTTGTGTCGAGGAAAAGTTTGCAACTGAATCTCAGACAGGTTTATTCTGAGCTGTGTCAGCCTCTGCTTCTGCATCGGTGCTCGTGAAGCGTTTCAGCGCGGGGACCTAACTCAGGTCAAGGCACAGAGGCTGTCAGAGCTCTGTTCCAACTCCCAGCAAGGCTTTTTCAATTGTCTGACAGTGTAATTAAGCTGCTTGGCTGTAAGTATGAGATGTAAATTATACAGTGGCAGATGTCACTTAGCTTGTTTTATGTATAATGTATGTCTTTTTTTCCCTCACTTTCTGGTTATAATAAGGCCTCACAGTTACGATTTAAAACATTCCCCTTTGCCCAGGAAACTCTGAAACGAGTATTGATTGACGTCCTTAAACGCATGACATTACAGTTCATGAGAAAAATGGGTACTTTCACCACAAAATAGCTTGATCATTTTCACCAGAGCAGAGTCATTAATTAAATTCCAGACTTATTTGATGAGAGCAGTGGAGGAGCTTCAATGTACTTTATCTTAAATATTCTGTCTGATTTTATCAGGTTTTCTTTTGTCCCCACCTGACAGGATTTGTCCCTTTTTTGAGTCTTGATCTTGTGGCCAGATGCTATCACCAGTCTTATCACAGAAATGCACAGCACTGAAGGACGGGACACTGGGGACACCCTGATGCTACAAATCTGTGGGAGGGCGAGAAAAGCTGTTTGTGATTTTACACCGAACACAATTTTTTTTTTTCAAGAGGGGGGGGGGGTGTGTTTGCATCTGCGACACAGCTTGTGTGCTTATTACATGATATTGTTTCTTTTGGGGAGAGTATTACATATTGCATTTCATCTCGTCATTAAATAACATCTTATCTTTTTCTTTGAAAAAAGATGCTAAATAATGTAATGCAGCTTTATAGAAAAAAATAAAAACGATTATCTGTTTATTTTTTTCAATTACTAAACCGCGAGCTGAAATTACAACCAGTATTTCTTGAGTCTTCATGACCTTTGCTGTGCCAGATTGCAGGACTTGAAACGGGGAGAATCAGTATTGATTCATGATTCCTGCTCTCCAGAGATAAGACTGGAGATGTTTCTCTTTTTCCCTCAGTTGTTTTCGGTGGCGGTAGATTTATATAGTGTGTGAGGAAAGCCTAAAACTAAAGTGTATATACCGCTGTGGTTTCCATTTCCCAATGGAAACCAAGCCGGCCCAGCATCCGCAGCCCGAGCCTGCGGCTCCTGTCTTATATCACGGCACGAGGTCACACTTTTTAAAAGGCATCCAAACCCAGCTGCAGCTGTGACTGACAGGTGCAAGCTTTCCATCTCCGTGAACAGGAAAGAGGGGGAAGTAAGCTTCTAAAACAAAAGCCGGGTTGAGTGATCTGAATCTCTGCTTCATCCAACACAACTGGGTGAGGCTCACAGCGATGGCTGGATATATATCTCTCCTCGTTCCAAAGGTGATGTAGGCGGAGGAAGTGGAGGCTGTGGTGCTCTGCTGCTTTCAGTCATCAGTCAGTGTGATGACCCCCCCACCCCCACCACATCAGGCATCTAATGCAGATTCAACATCACACACCCTTGGGCTCTGACTGACGAGCAGAAATCCGCTGCTTCAACCCAAAGCTCTTGATACGGACAAGAAGAGAGGAGAGAGAAAGACGGTCTCTAGCTGCGATCGCCCATCTGTGAGCCCAGAGTGGAGGCCTGATGAGGCCAACGCTGCTGCTGCCGCGGTGGTCGTGTCGGTGGTCTGATGGGCTAAGCTTAACGCTTGCTTACCTAATGCATGTTTGATGAAGACCAAATGGAAGGAGCACACATGGGCCAAGAGAACACAGATTAGCTCACCACAGGGAAAGCCTGAAAGAAGCTAGGGAATAAGGAGAAAACCCCCCCCCCCCCCCCCCACCACATGGCATCCCTACAAAAATAGCTCTTTCTCTCGCATCATCCTTATTTCCCAGTTCCGTCCTAGCAGCTGCTTTGATGGATCATTTTGTTTCCCTAATAGCAGCTCCAAATCCCTGGATGCTCTCCATTCGGTGGGAGACTATAACAATTTAGCAGAATCCATCTCAAAGATTAGTGCAGGAGTAGAAGAATAAGTAAAGACAGACATGTAAGCTTCACCCAAGAGGGAATCAACTTGTACTTTATTTAGACTTTCCTCTGCCTTTTTAATTTTTATTTTTTTTTAAGTCGATGCTTTGTCAATATTAACTATAGCTGCTGCTTGCCTCTTGATTTCTTGAAGGAGCCTGGTATAAATGATGCAGTCCTCCAAGCTTGCAGAGGCCTTTCAATCATGCATGAGTAGTGGATAAGTGATGGAAGATGCTGTGGCCCACCACTCTTTTCCTCCCTGTCTGGTTTCCATTTTAACTGGGGGGGGGGGTTCAGAGAGATTTTCTATCACACTCACCGCTTCATCACAAATACCAAGAGCGGAAAAGAAAGCGAGTGATGTTTTGCACAGTGGTGTGTGCAAAACCACAGTAGATATATTTACAGCCTCGGAGACGTATCAGCCAGAGCGGATCATGTGCAATAACAGTCTGTCAATCAGCCGCGCACGGCTAGCGCGTTGTTCAAGGTTTGTGTAGCGCATTAATAAAAGGCTCGGGACATGTTTGATCACGCGTTCTCGACGTGGCGGTTCAACATTTATAACGACCTCATTACACATTTATACAACTTTTATCGTACATGACTGCCTCTCAGATTTCAAATTAACACTCCAAGCATGTGTCATATTTTTTTTCTTATCCTAGACTGTCAACTCTGTCTACATGTCGACCCTGAGGTCTTGACCTTTTACATAAACCTGATGAGACAACTAAGAGACACCCCTGTCTAAGCTGTAAAAATAGCAGAAACCATGAAAACAGCATCCATACCGAATATGCAGAAGTATCATTATTGAACACGCATATAGTCTCTGTATAGTGTCTACAGGCCCTGTCACAGGATTTCCATCCATGCAGCATAACCATTCTCAGAGATACACTGAGAACTTGGTGACATTTTTTTGTCATGAGACACAAAACATCAGCAAAAACATTTGAATCAGTTGTAGAAGAGCTGGGCGATAAAACGATCCCTAAAATCTTTCACAATAACGATGATGGATTTATGAGATTTATTTTCTTTTTTAAAGATGGAAGACTGCTTTTCCAGGAGGAGAGCGGGCATCAGAGAAAACATAATGGAAATGGCAAGATAACGTTAGCTAGCTAGCTAACTAACTACACACTCGTGTCTCAGGCGTAGGACAGCACTTTGCTATCGCCAGATAATCAGTCATTAACACTCATTCACCAGATTTTGTAACGTGCTGATAGCTTAATTTCCATGACACAGAAAGGAGAGACAGGCTTATGCTGTGTGGTTGTAATGCTACTCAGTGGTTACGAAAGAGAAGAGGAGGGTAGGTGTGACAGAGGGCGTTCTTGCATTTCACGACGTAGACTCGTCCCAAACGGTCGGCTTCTCTCTTCCACCAATCTAAGACTGGTTTGATTGCCTTGTGAAGTCATTGTAAAACACACTTCATTCTAACTCAACTTAGTCTTTACACTGTCCCAACAAGTGCCGACTCTGGTTTGGTTGAAAGAAACACAAGATAACATGTGAAAATATGCTGACTCTACATAGCCAGACCTATCTGCACACGATGTACTCAGCCACTATTAGATACATCTGTCCAATCGCCCAAGCCTATTGGATAACAGGGAATTTGTATTTTCAACTAACTTTTTCCTTCACATGTTGGTTTTTTGGATGCAGGTCTTTGTAGTCAAGTCAACTTGTCTAGATGCAGAATCTCTTTGCACTTAAAATATTAAAATAACACCTGGTGCAGAAGGCTTTTTTTTTTTTTTTTTTTTTTACTTCGCACCATAGGTGAAAACAGCTTTGGGTGTTGAAGAACATCACAGCTTGGCTGCGTGGGTGGGTGGAGACACGGGACATTATCGGGCCTCTCAGACGGAGCATGTTGTGTGGGACACCACACCGTCACATTATATTATGGACAAGAAAGGAAATGAAAGGACGGCATCAGCAGGGAAATCACTTATGCAAGGGAACATCTTGTACAACGGCAGGAAAATTGATGGCATTGGTCCCCGATGGACTGAAATTGTGAAGAGAACGAGGAGGCAGAACCCATCTTCGTCTGTCCAGGGATTAGATTCCAAGTTTACTGCAGGGTTTAATTTGCGTTGGATCCAGCCGTAACAGGATCCTGGCATGTGTTCCAGTGTCTATTTATGCAAATGCACTAGTGTGTGTGTGTGTGTGTGTGTATAGGTGTGGCAATGTCCATAGCACTGAAACAGAGCGGAGGACGTTCCTAGACAGAAGGAACACGTCACATTCCTTGACATTACTTGAGCTTGCTTGCTTTTCGTGGTTGTAAATTAAAATTTTGGCTCTAATTCCATGAGTAGTAGTCCAGTTGTCTCCAGGCACTGTGTATTTTTTTTCTTTCCCACTGAACCGCCGTAACAGCAGCCTCTGTGTGCGGAGACCTCCTGATTTACGAATGGAGCACGGGTCCACTGTAAACACACCAGCAGATAACGCTGGTAATAAAAAACATAAACGGTTCTCTCTGCTTGCCTTAAAAATGATCCACAGTCTCAGTGGCAAGTATTAGATTAACCATGCAGCTCTTTAATCGTTATAATATTCCTATTAGAGGGAGATTTAGAGTACTTTGTGTGCCTTTGAGACAGCAAAAGCTGTAAATTAGCTTTTACGCATGCATTTTTTGTAAATCATTGTACCCTGTGGTTAGACAAAGCAATGGTTTATGAAAACCCTTTTACTGAATATGCAAGAGGTGTTCCCTGTCAAATTTATTAGACCGAGACATGAGCGGTCTAGGTCGCCATCATACTGACAAACAGAGCCTCATTTAAAAAATAGAGTAAGAAATAATAATTATTGATCCTTTATGCAGCAGACCTTATGACTCATGATTACTTTATTGAATTGATTTTTATTTCTGATTGTTTTTCAGTGGAAAAATATTTTTCCTATCTGTGATGCAATAAGATATTTGTGACATATTTTCACATCATCTCTTGCCATGTATTACATGATGTATTACATGATGTATTACATGTATTACATCTTGGGAAACTGACTGTTTCCTTTCAGTGAGTAGCTATGTTTTAAGTCTGCTGTAGCTTCCAGATGTGATGCACCCAAACCAGAAAAATTTAACTTAATTCAAATAAAAAAGATATATTTTCACCTTACCTCTAGTTATATCTAGCCATGTATGTAGTTTGTTTTCAGTGCCCAGGTTTGAGGTATCTAATAATTCAGCTTCCCATTACAAAGCACTGAACATGGTGTTTTGAAAATAAATATAATAAATCAATTCCAGTAACAATACTCTGGACTATTTCTTCTTTAGAAAACAGTTTCCAATAAAAACAGTTTACAACAAAGTCTGTGGATTATCCAGCGAAATCCTGACCTCATTTCTGCAAGAGTTGACTCTTTCAAATGTCATTTTTGAGGTTTTGAGCCCCACAAACACCCCCCACCCCCCACACGCCCCATTCTCACTGGGGTAAGAGCTTGAATCAATAAAGTGTATATCTGTAAACCTCTGCACGTCCAATAAAAACTATCTACATTGCAACATGTCGGAAACGGCTATGCTTTTAAAATCTGGATGAAATGATCCTCTTGAAATAGCATCAAACAGGAACTCTGGATAAATAGCATCACTTACACAACGTCGTCTTCCTGAGTGCTTCCGGGAATACAAACGGCAAACAAAAGCCAAGCCAATTTAGATGTCCTCTCAGTGCAGCGACACAAACAAAGCAGGAAGCGGGGGGGGGGTCAAGGGGCCAAATCCTTGGTTTGAAGTCCCAGGTCCTTTCCTACCATGAGCGACTGCATTCTTTACTCCCACAATCTCCTCCAAATTAGGCCATCCCCGTGGCAACGCAGGGAAACGGCCAAAAGTTGAGGTGGGGCGCAGCAGTACAGAGAGATTGAGGTCAATTAAGAGGTCAGCATGCCATTTTCAGAGCAAAGTTCCTGTTCCCTTTTGGCAAACAATTTCTTGTCCCTCGGCTACCAATCAAAGTAGTTTGTGAGTCCTTTAGCTTCGGTCAAAAGTAGTCAAGGCTCACTCAGTGTTAAGCCCTTTAGAATTTAATTAGAGCTAGGGGCTTATGATATTGACACATCTGTCACATTTCCCCTTGGACAACTACTTCCTGTTCTGTACAGGTCTGTTCTCTCCGAGACCAAGACTCTCTTGACCGCCTCTTGGAAATGGCAAGATATAAAGACGAAGCATGTTTTCAGCTGGCCCTCAGTTTCTAAGTGGTCCCGTGGGATAATGACAATACATCTGTGGTCACGGTTATTAAAAAGCTGGAGAGTGGCATTTAGAAAATGACATAGGGTCGTGCCGTGGCAATAGTGGAGACTTCAGCACCTGACTATAGTTATTTGAGCGTGACATACGCTCTCCTGTCTGACAACGGAGAGTGAGCGGGAGCTCGTGTAATATGGCAGCAGGACAAGTTGCTGTAAATATTTCATGGCAATAGGTCAACAGGATGTTAATGTTGTTTTTCTTTTGTGCCGCGGCCCCCTGGTAAGCTATGTCAGTGACAGATTAAGTGCACTTCAAACAGTCACTTCTGCCCTGATGCAAACCAGTAGCTGCCACATATTAAATTCCGACGAGACCTCCGCGTGCTGGTTGGTTTGAGTAATTTAATAGACCTGAAGGAACTCTACAAACACACCCAGCATGTCACAGCTCTTCTCCTGTACATCGCTTTATTAAACATCCACTAACGTTATGCACATGAGTATTCTGAAGCCTCTAGATGTAATATTGGATTAGACCTCTGTGTTCTGGTTGGTTTGAAATATTGTGATGGACCCAAAGGAACTCTAGAAACACGTAGAGCATGACATTGCTGCGACACTCTATTAAAAATCGACTTATAAGTATGCAAATAAGTGTTATCAAGGCCCCATATTTCCAGAAGCTAATATGAGTATTTCATTCTACTTAATCATGTTTTGTATTGCCAATTTTGCTTATTTAGGATCTGTGGCTTGTTTGCCTTCGTGGTAATGCTGGGCTCAGCCACTTGACCATACGTCTGTTACATTTGAGGCACTTTGTGAATTAATTTGATTGTGACCTCTGATTACTTGAGTGTGATTTTGTTTTTCAAATAAGGGTGACGGGTTGCCGAGGAAAAAGCGAGATGAATAAAAAGCACACCCTTCACAGAAGGAAACAAGCTTTGAATGTCCAACCAAACCTTCTAATTTTCCGCTTCATTAAGAGCTCCGGTGCTGGTGCTGCGAGCCCAAGGCCAGAGGCCGCCTGAGGCAGAGGCAGACCCTTTAATAGCCTGTTTGCAAGCAGACCGGTGTGACGTCGGGAGCAAATGGAAGGACTGAGCTTGTTAACAATTTAATAGCTGCATTGACTGATTCATGGATTTGCATACTCGCAAAGGTCATATTTGTTACGTTCTTCGATGGGCAAGACTTAAAGCCACGTTCACTGAGGTTTATGACCCACACTGATCATTTTCAGGGATGGCTGATTATAATCACGCATAATTGGAAACTGCTTCCCTCCTTTGTGGCCACTCGACAGGTCAGAAATTAGTGTTCAGTACAGCAAACAAAGACGAGAGTGGTGCCAATGTTTTACATTGCTGTCAAAACCAATTCATTTGTGTGTAAAAATGAAAAGGCATACAAACGCACTACAAATGTACCAATTTATTATGGTCAAGATATGTATCATTGCAGATTTATATAACCAAGCCCACAATGGCAGCTGATGGCTACTGCAGTGTCTTTGCAGCGTTTCTAGGCATTTGTTACATTGAGTTGAGCCATGAATAATGTAGCTGCAATACTATCTTATTGCTTTTCATCTCACCGGGGGAGCGCTAAGAAGAAAGGAGGTCTTGCTTTCTTTATTAAGATTAAATGGTGTAATCCCTGACACGTGACTCTGATGGAATATATTTACACTCCTGGCCATAGGGTTGAGACCGTACTATCTGCCATACGAGTCCTCGCACCCGTATGCTGCTTACATTCCACCATCTGCTGCGGTGGCCAGCGTGAATGACGTCATTGTGAGACTTCCAATGCAACACCCCAGAACCCTCATGGTGACCAGTAAGGAATTTCATTCATCTTTAGCTCTCTCCTGGCTTGAGCAACTTTAAGCAATCTGTAGCCTGTACAACAAAAGAGAATACAATCCTGGACCTCATATATAACCCCTACACCTGTTACCCTTTGTAGCCACCTACAAGTCACTGGTGAAACAACAGGATGTCCCTCCAGAAACATTTCCATGTTACAGACTGGGAAATGTTCCAGGAGCAC
Source organism: Lycodopsis pacificus (assembly GCA_028022725.1). Lineage (NCBI taxonomy): Eukaryota > Metazoa > Chordata > Actinopteri > Perciformes > Zoarcidae > Lycodopsis > Lycodopsis pacificus. The sequence goes on along the minus strand of CM051704.1, from coordinate 15,489,402 downwards.
TACGGGGATTAACAACAAGATCAAATGCCTTCTGCACAGGAAGAAGAGGGCTTTCATGGCGAAGGATCAGGAGGAACTCCAGCAGTCAAAGAGGAAAAAACAACTACAGGGAGAAGATTTAGGCCAAAATGGTACAGACGGTACAGAACGCCCACCCCCATGTGATGAGACGGTGTGTACCGGTACTAGGGAACCTGTTCAGACCTGGCATTAACATATGTCTTGGGTGTTGCAACACAAGTAGTCAGCTCTCAGTACTTCAGCTCACACCTTGCGTCTCAAGTGACCACTTAAGAGCTGATCTCACTTCCCCGCTCCATATGCAAATAGACAAGTATATTTCCGTTTGCAAAGACCAAATGTCTATCTTTGATTTTTAACCGGTTTGTTTCGAATTATTTAATGTACTTCTTGTGCCGAGCAAATGAAGCAGTTGGCTAGCGAAGGTCTCCTCTGTCCCTTCAAGGGGACAGAAGAGACTCTTCTTTCTGAGGTGAGTGCAAAACATGTCGGCCTGCAGTAGCCAGTGCTCTGTTCTTGGTGTCATCAAGGCTCGTAAAGCCTCGGACGTTTGGTTTTGTTTCAGCTCAATGTCAGTTTTTACTGCGTTTTGCTGTCATTTGCTATTGTGCTTGTTTCTTTCCTCTCCTTTTAATCTCTCCGTTTCATTGAGGGCTGAGCTTTGCAAAGCAGAGACGGCATAAAGATATTGTGAAAACCATGCTTAACGGAGTGGAAAACCATCTGCGCCACAATATGCAACCAGGGGCTGAATTGCTAATAAAATGCCAGTAGCTAACTAAAAACATCAGATTTAAGCATCTCAAAGGATTATATTAGCACCATATGTCTACCAGAGAGTGTAGTTTGTAACTAAAATTATAAAGGAACACGTTAGCTGTTAGCAAGCTAATGTAGTTAGCTAAGGCACTTGCAAACATATTACTGCATAGCTTTCTGTTGTATTCCCATTCCACCATAACACACGTTGCATACTGTCAAATGTTTGAGCTCAACTTACAGAAATATAGTTAGCCTAAAATGGACATTTGGACAAAATGTTGGCTGCTCACGTAGGCATAATGAGTAGTCGTGCAACGGATCATAGAACTCACGGTTCAGATCGGAGTCACGGATCGGATGGCAGATTGGATCAGCACAAAAGAAAAAAGGAAGCAAATATAACTCAAGTACGTGTCTTTGACCAAAGAGAGTCTGAGTCGACTAACACTCGAGTTATTGATTAGTTGATTTAATCGACAGAGCTGTAAAACTTAGAATGTTGTCTTTTATCAAAGATGTTCTCTTAAGTTCCTTGGAAATAAGTCTTACAGCCTCAAGAAGCATAAAAAACGACTAATCAACCAAAGAAATCTTAGTCAAATACGACAAACGATGGACAGTCAACTAATAGGGAACAGCCCTAAATTACAATTTAATAAGTGTTTGGTTTATCCCAAAGCTTATTTGGGACTTGCAGTTGTGGCAAATACCAAGCTTTTTGTCTTATTTGCTAACACTGAAAGACTTCCACACCTATGACATGTAAATACGAACCGGCCCGTTTCGAATGGCAGCCGATTAATTGGGGCATCTCTATTGTGTATATACCTCTTTTATTTCTACTTCTTTTTTATTTTAACTTTTCTATATCTTATTTCTCTCTGTGGTGTTCTCGCTGAAACACCTGAATTTCCCCTTTGGTGATCAATAAAACCTCATCTTAGACCATGGCTTATAGTAAAAAAAAAAATGACAGTTGACCCAAATAATGAATTAGAATCTTGTCAGTTAGTTTTCCTTTGCAGGAAAAGCCTGACCCTTTCAGTTTAGATTGTAGATGAATATTAAAAAAAAAAGAACATTGAGGAAGCGTGGCATACATCAGGTGTCCCTGATTTCTTCAAACCGGCTTCCTTATCTCGTCCTTTTTTTGTATTCTGCAAGAAAGCAAAGGAGATGGTGACATTAAGATTTAAGAGTAACCTGTGTTTTAGCACCTTAGTGACTTCTGACAGCTCTTTCTTTCTCCCTCTGCCTTCTTTTTTTTCTCACTTTCCGCTCGGCTCTGTCAGACCATGTAAAACACGCAAGGTTACACGATGTCTGGACAAGGACTAAGGGCATACAAAGTCAATGGACCTTGACTGGAACAAGTGTGAAGTTGCAGCAGAATGGGGGGAAAACTAGAGCCGCCTAGTGTGGCCAAGGCGGCCGTCGCTGTGATGTGAATTTATGTCCGGCGAATGTGTGGGCTGAAACTGCAGACCATAAACAAAGGTGGAGGACCCACTGTGCATTAATGCCATCTGACATCAGATCTGACCCAGGGCACAATTTGACTAGTGGAGGTGTTTGAAGGGTGGGTACACATGCTACATTACCATACCAGCAACTTCATCCCATTATTTGTGATTTCCGTCCTTTTCTCTTTTACGTTACGCTCATCAACCTTTTGTATGATGAATTAAAAAGGCCAACTACAACGACAGCTCTCTGATGACCTGGAAGGAGGACAGGTCATCTACAACAGCACGCTTGTGGCCTTTTTGTGATACGCCGTTTCTTTCTTGTTTTGTTTGCTTCCGACTTGCTGCACGCCTCCACCAAACGTAATTCGGCATTGAAAGTCCTTCCAAGTCACCGGTTGTGACGGGCTTTCCCCGGGCTCTTCCTGCTGCCTGGGGTGACCCTAATACCCTTTCATACCACCATGTGGAACCGAGGGCACGTGGCCAGGGCCAGCGTGTTGGGAGCTGGTGGCAATTCTCGACTGTAGAGTGTTATTGGAGTTTGTGACAGGGATTGAAGGGATGAAGCATGACAACACTAGAAAATGTTATCAATTTAGGGTTAAAGCTTGGAGCATATATTTGATACCGGCAACATATGGGAGAGTTTACCGAGTAGCAATGCAGGAAATGTTCAAGAGATGCTGCTTTTGGAAATATAAATGATGGAATCGTCAGAGAAATAATGATGCAGTGGTGAAGCAGCACTGCCGAGATGTGAAGCAGCTGTACCCTTGGCCCTTGAACCATTCATCAGCCAGACCGCTGGTCTTTTCGGCCTTCTGTCGGGTCCCCGTTAGGCTGTGGAGCCCTAGAGGAAAGAAATCCTGACCTCCCCAGGCTGGCTCGCCTTTCGACGGCCTACTGTCAACATCCCACAGCAGCATTGCCATCTGGAGCATCCTCCCTCCATCTCTCTGTTTATTATTTTCTCTTTCACACACATACCGGCTCCTTCTCTGTTACGCAAACATAAATATATGCGCAGTGGTAGAAAGGATACAGTGAATACTCGGTCTCAACACCAACGGACAGCAGGTTTTCACTGATGCACACCCACACCACTGTAAGGCAGGCTCATTTGGTTTTGTCTGGAGATGAAAGCCCCGCATCATGTGGTGGTAGAAAGTCCGTGCAGAGGGCAGGACATATTAATAATGGATATTTATCCTGTTTAGTATTCTTTTCATGTGCTCAAAGAGATAATCAGGCAGTGGAATCCTTTCTGTGGTTGCCTGGGAGGACAACAGCCTTTTACAGGCCAACAGACATTTATTTTGCTCTTCTAAGGAAATAAAAGTTGATGTAAATAAAGCACAACCCTTCTCCTGTCTCTGAAAGGACATTGCTATACATTTATATTAGCATAGTAAAGGCCAGTGTTGCTGCTTTTCATAATTCCCACATCTCTCCGCCGTGACTCACTTGTGTTAAGTAGATTTGGACATGCATTCATGCTTTTGGGCATTTGCATTCAGTCCAAGGTGAGTCACTGTCTTTGTCATGTTTTGACATTTAATTTAGTCTTCGGGATTGTCACATTATGCTTACTCTGTCTAATACAGTGACACTGCCAAAGTTCAGAAAAAGATTCAATGCATAATACCTCACACTTATATCATTTCCATCAGCTAGAAACTCGTATTAAAGCCGTGTTAATCCACTTGTCCTCACATAGCGGTTGCTTCACACAGCTTGCTGCACTGTATATTGACTGCACGATTGAAAATCCAATAGTTGACAATCCCTCAGTGTCTGATCCAATGTTCAACCAGGAGCAATCACTTTAAACCAGCAGTGGCTTGCATGACTAGTATGCTAGCTATTGTTGTGCTGGGATTTCATCAGGATTCAATAGCCTGCATCTCCAGCGTGTGAGCGATGGTGGGACGCGACAGGAGGGACAAGTGGAGGAAAGAATAATTACTGGGACCGTTTCCTCCCCAAGTCATTCACGCGCCAGCAGGCCCAACAAAAAGGACTCTTCCCCGGCATTGTTATTATGAAATGAAAAATGGGCGGCAGATCAGTACAGTGACAGGCCGCTCGGAGTATTTACCTGTCATTTGTCTCCTTTTGGACAGGAGTGGACACTGTGCAGTTTGAGGCGCTTTGCGCCCACTGATGATATCAGTTTCTGAGCTCCCGCTTTGTGCTGTAGATGGATGTGCTGCACTGTGCAGTGTTGGCTGTAATCTAGCCACATGCTGGCTGTCGGACACCGAGAGGAACACAGTGTATTTCAGATGTAATATGTTTTGAAAACGGGGCCTAATTAAAAAGCAAACAGCCAGCACTTGGCAAGCATTGATTGTTTGTGTACCTGCACGTTGAGGATAAGGATGAGGCCATTAAACTGCAAGGATACTCTGTATTAATCGGTAGCTTGAAGCAAATACCACATTTGTACATGAAAATGAATTTCCATATATTGTAACTTCTTCTCCTGCACTTATGTCACAGGCCCGGGTGGAACCCTGCACGTTTGCGGATATTGGCTGTAAATCGCGATTGAATCTTTAGAGGAAGGTACAGTGAGCACGCACATCAATACACATCAACTACACCCGGGCTCCTTTATTAGCCATAAAAATAGTTAAGTTAAGCCATTTCCAATTTTAGTTTTTACTGGATCAATTTGCAACAGCTGTCAGGCTTATGAGGACTAATGGAGGCATCATCCGGGGTTTATTCATGAGCTGAGAATTATGTGATTCTATCTGCCTTCAGGACTGGTCTGAGTTATTGAGCTTAAAGGTTTTCAACATTGTGTCAAATGGCTATTACACACACACAAATGATTGCTTTCGTGAATTCAAATAACACCACAGTGCAATTAAATGCTGGGTCCATTCACTGACTTGGTTGATGTGAATAACTCGGCTTGGACACAAAAGTGAGACAGACATTTCAAAGTTGGCAGTACGCTTTTATGCAGTGAAATAGAATAATAATAATCTGATTTCTGCCAATACTCTTCACTGTTTGAGAGGCCAGAGAAACTTTTTCATCTTTTGTAAATGTCACAATATGTACAATACGCCGCAATATAAGTCAGTCCAAAGTACTGACGTTGGAATAATGGACTTCAGTAAAAATGAGTATTGAATAAGATATGTGCAAATTAAATCTGGTAATCTTGTGTACGAGTGTTTGTCGACTGAGGATTTCTTTGGTCAAGGACGGCCCAATTGTAATTCATTCCCATGAGTTCATGGTCATATGAGTTATCTCAATGACCAACAGCACGAACTACACAGCTGACGTTGAAAGAGGTCGCATTGATTTTATGAACTAATAATGCCACGATGTTTCTTCATCAAAGCAAATATTTGAAAATGGAATACAATATTGTGTATATGTGCGTGTGTGTGTGTGCAATCTTGTCTTTGACGATCTCCGAAGTAGTGCAAAACTTTATCGATTAAGTTGAACATGGACCTTTTTTAATCTAAATTGAGCAGAGTTGGAGTGTTTTTATTTGTCAGCCTCCGGGGCGGATGATCTCTGCATACACAATAATAACCTGTCTGGGAAAAAAAACAGGTTTGCTGTCGGAAGTAAATCCAGAGCGATCAATCTCTGGTTACACTCGGAACGACTCACTGGCGTCATCGTCTAGCATCGGCGGGAATGCTGAAAATGATAGTTCTATATGCACTGAGAGGAAAGTCAATTTACTCCAGCAATTTGCAGAAACGGATCATATCAGTCAAACAACATGGTGTTGACTTTGATGGCACCAATCACAGGAGCACAGCGACACGTACTGTGAACTCACTGCTACGAAACTGTGTTTTTGGGAGCTTTCCGGCTTTCCCTTATTCATTCTCTCTCTCTCTCTCTCTCTCTCTCTCTCTCTCTCTCTCTCTCTCTCTCTCTCTTCCCCCCCCCCCCCCCCCCCCCCCTTCGCCTCCTCTGTCAATACACTCTGCACACGCGTCACCGGCACGCTCTCCTACACTCAGCCCCGAGGAAAACGCCGTCATTAAAAAAATGAACGCATAATGCCGATGGCAGTGAAGCAGGTGGGAGTGGTAGCAGCGTGAGCCTTTAGACTGACTCACACTGACTCATACTTCTGCCCACTGACTGAATGCATTTACTCAAAGCCGTCGCAGACTTTATGGATTTCAGGCATTGATTTCCTTATTTTGAAACTGAATGAACTGTAAAAAAAAAAAGAGAGAAGAAACCATTCCCCTCATCTAGTGGACTGCTTTCCCTTTTGTTGCCGACATTAATCAGTTGGTTTGCCATGCATAATTGAAAGATTTATGATTTCATCAATGGACAAGGTGGGTTACAGTAAATTCCCCGACAGCCTTCCCAATACTTCCCAAACACACATAAGCTCAACAAGTGAATTTGCAATATAATTATGCCATTCTCAAATAATGTCTCAGTAAATGGCATTTATTTAATGTCTTTGTGGAGCATTTTAAATACAGTACGTAGCTGTTTTATTCATCTATTTATTTGTATAACTTTGTGAAATAATAAATGTTATAACACAGTGATATAATATGGTCACTGCAAACCTTCCCAAAAATACCGTGATATTAAGTCTCGGTCCTATCGGCGACACGTACATAATAACGCTTTAGTCATATTAAAGTATTTGTCACATTTCCCTTTTTGTGCATTGTGAAGCAGGCAGGATAATTGTATCTCCACCATTGTCGTCTTATTGAATAAAACCAACTGTTTGTATCTCTGAACATTTTATCAAAGCAAATATTTTTCCCTGTGAAGTTGCTCTCTGTGAATATCTTGCCGTGGCCTCAGCTCTTCCTAATTATTGCATTCTGAACTGTGCAACATAGACAGCCACAGGTTCACTCGTGGTGTTTATGCAGGGCCTTCTAAATGATTTTGTTCTGCTCGGCTGCACACTTTAATGAAAGTGTAAATGCTTTTGGAATGGTGGAATCAGCCGAGTTGGGCGGATTAGCACTTCCTTTTGCCACAGCCTTGATGTTTAATTACCACAAGTTTGTTGTTTTCGTATTCATCTGTTACTTTTTCTTTTTCAACTTTTCGACTGCTCACATTTAGCTCAGGCCCTGAGCATTCGGTGCGTTTGGGAGGGGCGAAAGGAAAAGCGAGGAGGCAGAGTCTGTCTGGCTCCTGTGCTGCCAGACGATGGATGTAAAGGTAGTTTAATAACCGCAACACTTTCCGCTCGGCAAACCCGGCTGAACAGATATTTATATTCATTTTTAAAATTTCTCTATCTCCTTTTCTCTGCTCTCTAACCCTACCGTCTTTCCCAGCATGCATCCTCTTCCCCCCCCCCCCCACACACACACACACACACACACACACACACACACACACACACACACACACAGACACACAGACTCCTCCTCTAGATTATCATCACACCCAGCCGGTGGAGTGTGTTTAGGTCATTGGTTGGCTCTGACCTTATATTTAGCATTTAGATCAGGCCAGGGTTGACTTTGATCTCATTACCGGGGGGGGGGGGGGGACGAGGCTTGTCCTGCAGGCCAGGTAATTTACTGCAGCAGAACAAGATGGAGAGACTGTGTTATTATAGACTTGATGGCTTGGCAGGCCGGCTTGTAATTGATCTGTGCTCTGCAGAAGTGCTCAGTGGTGATGGAGGGTGCGGTTGTGGAGGAAGAATTCGATACAGAATGGAATACATACTGTATAACAGTGAGACGGATCCATAGTTTGAAAACCAAGAGGACAGGCAGAAGAGGGTTAGAAAAGTGAATATTGATAAAAAAAATTGACACTGCTGCTCCCTGTGACATATATTTAGAAAATTCTATGAGGGAGAAGGCCTTTAAAGTTTGGCATATGATCATAACGGCTCATCCAAATGATAACTGATGAAAATAATGAAGTCATTTGGAAGAGATAAAGGAAAGAGCTTCACCCAGTGCTGGACTACAGGAGGTAGAAATGAGCTGGAGAACCGTTCACCTGTGTTCAGCATTCATCTCTCACCGTTTCCTCAAATCTCAAAGGTCATAAGGAGATGAACATCGTGTATCGATTGGAAATCTTCCCCTCACCCTTATCACCGAGAGTGGTGACGCTTTATTTTACTGTTGGATGTTACAAGTCACGATAAAACATTAAAATGGTAAAGTATATTTCAAAATAACTGTTATAGCTAATAAAATGCCATTACGTCCTTTTCATTAAAACCTTAAGCTCTCAGTAGTCGTTTGAAAGCTGGTCATGAATCAGGTTTCATGGTTTTGAGAGCTGTTAGTGCATGTGTTCAGGCCCTCGTCGGTGAAATACAATCCAGGTCACCTCTGTCTCGGTGACGAGTTTCCATTCGTTGGGGAAATGTCTCCCGGCACCACGTTGATTAGACATAATGAAGAGACGGATAACGGATAAAAATAAGATGATGCGCTTGGCCACAAATATTTCCGTGTCCCTTTTTTGTTTAAGTACCGTGCATGGTACAACACCACAATCAATTTTTGTCATTGTCGTCAGGAAAACGCGAAATGAACTCATTCAAAACACCATTACTCCGTCCCTCAACAGACCAGAGTAATACGTCTTGCTCAACAAAAGCATACATGAATACCAATCCTGAAGGGCTCTCTATAAGATTGCATTTCTTTACCGCAGCGCCTCTCATGCGCGATGTAATGTCTTTTTGCTTTGTGCGTTTTGAAGCATTATCTTCACAAGAGATGTGAAGGAAGCAAATGAAACCTCCCGCAACACTTGCCAAAACATTGTTTATCGTCGTCGGTGACGAAGGCAGAAATCTCCAAAGTCTGCAGCTGATGTCAGAGTGGTGGCAAAGCCTGAGAGTGCAAATCTGGCCACACAGTCCTCCCTCTGAGCATCTGCAACAAGGCACTATCGATCGTCTAACCTGCAAGAAATAGACAATCTTCTCGAGGCTCATCTGAGCTAGTCTCAATAATTTTGCTCTCTTCATCGTGGCTGCTTACAGCAGGGTCCTTCAGGGAGTCCAGAATCAATCAGGCACTGTGGAGGTCTGCTTATTATCTGCCAATAGAGGGTCCAAGAGTTATTTCTGGTGCAGTGGAATACAATGAAGTCATTTAATATCTGGGGTGGGGGGGGGGGAGATGGGTGTAAAGGAAACACAGTTTGTGATGAAAGTGATGCTCGACTTTGAAGTCTGCAAGCTGTTGGCACCCTGCTGCAATGTGGAGCGCCTCCTGCGTGAATCACAGTATTTGGACAGAATAAGTAACGGCAACACAGCTTTTAGAGTTACCCGTGATATGGCAGCGATGTCACTCTGGAAATAAATAGAGATGTCTTTTCACATCAAGTACGGCTTTGGCTCTAAATTCAATTTCACCCCCCACACCACCACCATCATCCACTCTTCCGTGTTCTTGGTCCGCTGTGCTTGCTGAATGTGTGGCGAGGGTGCAAGGAAGGGTGACATCTAGGTGAGGATGAGTGACTCAGAGCTATCGCAGGAACACAGGGAGTTCTGGAGTAGGAGGTGAAAAATACAACCACAGACACGCAGAGCTTCCGCCCGACATTCTCCGTCCCTTTCTGAACATTCGTGAATTCATGAATGTTCTGTGACTAAGGACGCGACGGAGCAAGGACACATGCTGTAATGTAGACACGCTGCTCTGAATCCGTTAGTGTTATACTGTACAAGGATCTGAGGATCCAATTTATTTAATCTTCATTTTTTATAGCAGAAGGCGATTGCTTTTTACAGATAAAACCAAAAAACCTCACTGCTCTCCATTATTGTCTGCGTAGACTTGATTTGTCAATGAATCTCACAAGTTACCTTGAGAATAATATTTTGTGTGGCAGAAATTCATTAGCGATGTCTTTTTTTTTTTTTTTCATCAGCTTTCCCTTTTCAGATTGATTATTCTATGACACTGTCCATTAAAGCCCGATTAGCCGCCATTATGCCAGACTGTCTTCACTGCCAACAATAACGCTCAAGCAGAATGCAGTCGGGAAAGAAGCACAGCATACAAGCGCAGTATGACAGTAACAGGATTGCTCATCATTAGCCGACATTGTCTACGAGACGCGGGGATATGTCATCCGCTAAAGGGCCGCGGCCCGTCGTTCCCAGCCGGATGGCTTTACATGACGGAGGACGTTGCTCTCTCGTTCCTACAGGATTCTCTATCAACACCGTCGATAAGGGGGAGGGGGGGGAACAAAGGAGGACCCACTAATGACAAAAGATGCGATTCATTTGGTTTAAGTGCAAAACATCCATCCTCAATATCCTCTCCCACACTGAGCCTTTTGATTAAGACAAAACCGCTTTAAAAGGAGTGTCGAGAGGAGAAATATAGGCCATTTCCCGAGCGCCTGTATTTCCTCTCTCTCTCTCCAGCTGTATGATAGGTAAGCAAAAGGTGGATGCATGGTCATTACTTTAGGCAAATAGAAAAGAAAAGTTTGTTTTTGAAGTTGCCAAAGTCACGAATGACTCGTTACACCAACCTATTCGCTGAGAAAAAGGCTACAACTCATGCATCGTCTGCATGAATAATTTAATCTGAAAATGGCCGTCATATCCAGAAGATTGGCCATTATTTTAGTTAAGTGTGAAAACACTTTATGCTGTTGAGAGCTACTTGTTTTTCTCTCTTGTCTGCGTTTAGGTTTTCCACTTTCTGCCCTGCAAACACTAGAGTAAGGATTCATGTGTATTTGTCCGAGTTACATTGTGGTCACGGAACCTGAACGCTGGATCTTTCTTTCTCATCGTCTTTCACTCTCACAGGCACTGTATTGCGTTTTACCTCCAGAAGGCATTGTGATTACTGACAACAATGAGATTAATAGCAGTTACATTTATCACAATGTCGATCAGAATGTCGAACACATCCTTAGCATTGCTTGCACTGCATCTTAAATCAGGTACTCCAACACAGAGCAGAAATCAGAATCAGAATCAGCTTTATTGGCCATGTGTGCTTACGCATACATGGAATTTGTCTCCGGTTTCCACTCCGCTCTCAATGTACAAACACAAATTTACAATAAACAGAGAATCAAAAGGGCAGCAAAAAAAGTAGAACGGATGTAGGTATAAACATTTAGCTATAATACAAGTATAAATATATATCCAAGAGAAGAAAAAGTGTGTGTGTGTATGTATGTATGTATGTATGTATGTATATATATATATATATATATATATATATATATATATATATATATATATATATATATATATATATATATATATATATATATATATATATATATATATATACATACATACACATGTGCAGATATACTTTTGCTGTTTATTATCTAACTATAAAGAAAGGTCTGTCTGTATGTGTGTGTTCTTTGCATATCTTGAACTGTTCTGATCTAATTTGCACTTGTGGATGTATTGCGTGGGACCCAAGGACATGCAGTGTCGGCGTTGGTGCAATTGGTACGTGCAACATGTTCAATAATAATAAACTTTTGGGGGTGTGTGGGGGCTTAAGGCCTCTGCGCGGACCTTTACAGGTTGCGGCTTTTTGATTGCCGTTCGCTTTTGCTGCTGGATGCTAGAGATACTAACGTTACTTTTCCTCACTTCCCTGGGGTCAAAGAGCACGCCCCGTGCCCCCCACACACAACGCTGCAAGCAGCAATACCGGGAGCCAAGAAATCGGCCCACACAAATAGGCAGTGCTCAAGTATTTATTAAATGCAGTTATGAGGCCAACGTGTGCTTCTACTGTATAAGATGTGTGTTTTCAGGTTTGCAGTCAATCTACTTCATTTAAAATGTTTCAAACAACCATCACAACTAAAATTCCCAATTATTTCCACATGGATCGGATGTTAAAATTTGTTTATGGAAAACGATTTATAGTTAAATGGAATAAAGCGACATGAATTAGCTTGCATGAAATGGTGTCATTGAGTGTTTTTGTTTGTTATGATGTGTAAGTCTGCACCAAATTCATAATATCTAAATAACCTGAGCATAAGCTGCGTGGCTGGTGAATAAAACTACTCCTAGGTGTCAGGTTGAAGACTTGTGATGTGTGTCAGTGTGTACTCTCGGTTGCTAGGCATTTATGCGCATGTATCCGTTTTATGGGAGGATTGAGTGCCATTAAGTCGCTCCTGCAGTATGTAATTGTCCTGCAAATGTATGTTTAATATGCATTTAACATATATTTTAGAACAAATAGGGAATAACAATGTGCAAAGTAATTACATGGTGGGTGGCTCCCTCCCAGCGTCTGTCATTTCAATCACTGTGTTGAATATCCTCGCGTCTGTTCCGTTTCTCACCCCGAGCAGAGACGGAGAATTTTAATTTGCATCGTGTCTTGGCCTGGGCACTCGCCCTCATTGACAATAAGCCAATAAAATGAAACATGTTGGAGACTGTGTCATGGTTATTCAGGAGATGTGTATACGGTAGTATTTGGCGGCATGAATCCCTTATGATCGAGCATCAATAACTGTCTGAATGAATATCTTTAGTGCAAATGGCAGGAAGTCGCCCGGAGGAATGGCCACCGTGTTGTGATCAAAGGAAGATGACGAGGGGAGCAGCTAGACTGGTGGACAGTGGAGGATGTACAGGGGAAATAAAGTGACGCCTTATCACGACTGACATCCTTTATGGACACGACCATCTGAACTCTTAAATATCCAAAGATGATTGCATCTAGGCCACGTGTGCTTCACAGTAGCAACGGGACATTCCGCATCCTACAAAACACTGATTTCCTTTTGCTTTTGCACAGGTTTAAGTGGAGACCATACACCCTATGTTGGCGGGCTGTGTTGATGTAAATTATTTTCATGCACCATTAAAACCATAAAGTATTCCTTTAAAAAAAAAAAAAAAAAAATCTTGTCGCGACTCTGATGCATGCTCAGTACTTAAACTAATTGTGTTTCCCTGCGGTGACTAATGTTAAAGAGCCATATGAAGAGAGCGTTCATGGTACTGCTTGAGCGCACATGTGTGTTGGGGACGAGAGATGACAAATGACGCAGCGTTGAGAAATTATCGACGTGCGATACTGACTTCAGCACTTCAGCGGTCGTCGCTACATGGATAAACTTCAGTGCAGCACTCATGACTGTGAACAGGCTTTGATTTGCGGGGCGTTGCTCTGAACGGTGAAATGACTACAACCTATTCCTCTGTCACACTTTGTGATATTGATATTTCACATGCACCGCTCCCCCTTTTGAAAATAATTGATTACCGCTGGCTACATTGTGCCTGCACCTTGTTTAGCAATGCAAGTGTTTTTATTGAGGTCGGGGTTGTGAAATGCTGTTTCATAGTGTTTTCATGGCGAGTAACTCCATACGTCTAAAAACGCACAGTAGTCTGACGTCATCCAGCTAATATCCTAAGCGTCGCGTCAGCAGTATTCTTCCGCAATGGCAGCAAATACATGCTTATGGAAATTGACGAATAGAAAATCAGCTTTTCCATGAAGCCTTCCTGTTGGGATATATTGCTGTGAAAGATTCATGTTTGAGTTTAAGATGCATCAATCTTTCACACAGCCGGACCGGGCTAAACTGTTCTAGAAGCCGAGGGCTCAAGATGAATATCAATGAGTGAACCGCATGATTCTCATCTGAGCCATTGACGTTTTTGAACTGCAAAGTTTTTCTTCTTAGCTTTACCATATTTTATCAGGGCAATTGAGAGATTTTGCTACGCACGATTATGTTTGTGATTACGTTCTCAATAGATGCTTTAACTGAGTTGATAGCATTGCATATTATGCAAATCCATACGGGAATGCACAAAATAAGTTACAAGAAACTTTTTTTGTTTTCGTTCTCAAAGCCAAGATGTGACTGTTCAAAAGTCTGTAGAGAAATTTGTTGAAAATCAGAGCCTGCTGGCGTCTCTATTAGCATCCGCTCAGCAGGCCCAGTGGAGGCCTGGCACTCAGTGCCACTTCTTCTAGTGCAGAGAAAGAGATGCCAAGCCGACTTAATTGCAACACAACTGGCTGCTGGCTCTTTAAACTGCTATCCACTTCATCTCTTTTCATTTTCCACTTGAATGTTTGCCTCATCCTCGCTCCAGCCAACGAAGCAGGTTTTCCTGTTTCAAAGCTGCTGTACTTTGGCCGATATCCTCGATGTTTACATTAAATCAAATGACTCCCGCAGTGTGGGAAGTATACTGCTTTTGCTGAGTCCACTCAATCAACAGTTAGGTCTGCATCTCTACGCATGTGTATCAGACGTTTCAAGCCAGCTGTGCGTGTGCTGTTGGCTCCGTTAACTTTTAGCTGATGGCCAAACACACTGTCCAAAGCAAGACAAGTGGGCAAACTGTTTTCCCATCACGGTGTCTCCCTTGCGGCCCCTACCAGCTGGGGGCTGCTTTAAAGTAGTAGTGAGTTAGGAGTCAGCAGTCAATCAATGGCAGCAACAAACGGACTCCTCGACAATGCAGCTGTAAGTGAGCACCCAAAATATCATGCGGTTTGGTGCGACAGTATGCAAGATTAGCCGTGGACAGACATGGATACTCACTCACTCACTCACTCACTCACTCACTCACGACCAATTTCATTATCTCCTGGCTTGAAGAACAGGTACATATGAGGTATAACACTCATTAGTGTCCAGATCTAAAGCCTACATCAGATACTGAAAGTAAACTAAAACGGTGTTCTATTTTAAACAGGCAGAAGTACCCAAAAAAGCTGAAAGATTTTACTGAGTAAAATGTTGTCAAAGACAGGAATGATGGCCCTTACTAAAATAATACAACCCAGGTTGTGATGAAATGACCCGTTAAGCAGCTCATTGGTGGATTATGTAAAAACAGACCGAGCTAGAGATGGCGAATAGTCACAGGGCAAATTGTGTGTGTGTGTGTGTGTGTGAGCTCATGCACTGCTGTGCGTTGTTATTGGTATGTTGTGTCAAAGACTGAGTGAGTTGGCTTGACTAAGAATACAGTTAACACGCTCAGCTGAACCCTAAATGCACTTAGGGCCATGATAAGCAACGTCATGGGCCATTTACTTCATATGCAGAAAATGATATCTACATTTAAATCCGTCAAGTTAAAAGGTAGCAGTAATCCGACCCGCTGTGTCTATGTAATTGAACAACAGACAGTAGCACATCTGCTTGCAGAGATATCGCACGATTCCCATATTTACATTTGTTAACCCTCGCCTTGCGCTATAGAATTAATGGGGGGAAATTAGGATCCTGCCCGAGGCAGTAAACAAAGAATTGGATATCGGAGCAGCACAGGGCTTCTGTGAAATGTTGTCAAACCTCTTTTGAGAACACAAGTGACACAAATTCCCTTTTGCCGCATCTTGACACTTGTTGGAGACTGTGGTGCCAAGGTGCCATTAATTAAAATATTATAATTTAGTATTAACATTAATGAAGCTATTTATTTGAATGTGCTGTGAAGAGAAATCTCCTCTGGATGCTGTGTATTATGACATGAATCCTTGATGTTTTCCTTCTAAAAAAAAAAGAAAGTGACCCTATTCCAGACAGATCATGTCTTTTTAAAGGAGTCACTTTTAAAAGCCTCATGTATTGAGCTCATTTAGCATAAAAATGTCTCCAGCCTGTGCCCATAGATGGTTTGTGAGTGATTAGCTTCCCCACTGGCCTGTGGGTGAATTCCACCTGAGCTCTCTCCATCACCATCTCACAGTAAGTTGGAAATGTCACCAGAGGTTCTTTAATTTACTATAGAGCTGAAAAACCAGGGACAATTGACCATTGTTGAGCATATTTAAGCTGAAAAGTTATCGATGGCCAATCACATTTGTGTGCTTTTTGTTTTTCCTACGCATTTAACTCATGATGTCCTGTCTTAAATGTGCAGCGTGGAGGAAAAATAGACTACAGCCATGCAAAGTAACAGTACAGTAACTTTGCTTGTAATGTCATAAATGTCAATATCAAAAATACCCTTTAGTACTATGCTTAAAAAGTTTAGGCAGTAATATCATGTGTTAATAGAATTAAAGGTCACATATTTAGCCATTTGGCTCCTGTGAATTCGTAAAAGTAGTGGTTTTTTTTATGATTACCTACTCTATGATCACAAATGAGACACTGCCAATTCCCTTATTATCTACTCTAGCCTAAGTGTAAATGTCTGCTGGTGTGTTTCTCTGGCTCAAAACGTTAAGATTAAAGCGATCGTCATACAGCTTGTTTACCCCCCCCCCCCCCCCCCCCCCGGTGCATTTGGCTAATCAAATGTACATTATCTTGTCTGTTGAGATGTCATTTATTTTCTCCCCAACAGCGAGATGTCTGTGACGGTCTGATTTCCCAGTGCTTGATTAGAATCCTGACTGTCGATAGGTTCTTTTGGGGAAAAAAGGCTGGATTCTGCCACAGTGTTCTGCCATCTAGCATAATTAGACTTCAGGCCCTCATTTTATTTAGCACTCAGTATTCAACCTATATCTGTATTCCAAACTGTTTGAAGTTTTTTTTTGTGTGTCTGTTTTTCGTTTTGTTCTGACTTGGAATGAGAGAGCGCTTGTGGAGGCGGCCGGAGGGCTTCCTGATTGATTCGAGTTCTTCAGAGGGGAAAAAGAGCTGAGTGGTTCTGAGGCTTTTAGTTTGCAACGCTGGGTGGCAGAGGGCACGTAGGTTGCTCCCAAAAATGCACACCTTGACGATCCTGTTTACTCAAACAAGCACAAAGTGTGCTGATATGGGTTGTGTTGACGGAACCATTTCACAGAAATGCACACGGGATCTTTGCAGGCGTCTGTGCAGGTGCTTTTAGACCCACGCGACCAGTCCATTCTTGCTCTGAGCCGTGTGACATTCTGACACTGTACGATATATTCAAAGCTGGATACATTAAATTGCTGACATTCTGATTTTGTCTCTGTTGGGGAGAAAATAAATGAATGCCTTGTCGGATTCTTGACGTTTCACATGTACCAGAGGACAAATAACTGTAGCTCTCTTAAAAAAAAAAAATCATACATGACTCAAATAGGCATGGAGGGAATACATCTACATAAACGTTTCAAACAACAATGTCTCCATCAAAGGCACAAGTGAGCTTGGTGATGCTCTTGTACTTATATAAGAAACCTAACAAGTAAATGCCTCTCATTCGGAATGATGACACAGCTTGCCAACTTAAGTCCAGACTGAAATATCACAACGATTACCTGTCACAGGCACACATTTTGGTACACACGTTCATGGTTCCCAGAAGATGTATTAATGATGATGACTATGACCAAATTCTTCTAAAACTAAAGGCATTCCAGCCAGGCTCAGGTGGACTTCATGTAGTGCTAGCGAGCAAACGCTAGCACGCTAACCCAGGATGGTGAACACTGCCGTAAGTAGGCCTGCTAAATATCAGCATATTTGAATGCTAATGCTAACATTTAGCTCTGTATAGGCTGACGGAGCTGCTAGTGTGGCTGAAGACGACTGGCTACAGATCACTTTGTTGTCGTTTTCCTAGGATTGTATCTTAGAACAGACTTAGACCAGTCCTGTGACTTCTGACGTCTCTAAGTAGTGAGGGCATTACGTATGTGGCAAGGATGGAATAAAAAATGTGTTACAAGGCAGTCAGAAATCCAGTTTTCCATTCCCCCAGCCTTCTAGTATCATTCCAGGCGGGACAAACTGGGGCTCCGTCAGGCAATAATCTGTAACTGGAGGCATTTACCCAAAGTGGACATTGATGTCGGGCCAAAAAGAAAACCCTCGACTACATAAACTGTGACGGCAATTCCGTCTCTGTTTACCGACGCTTCTGCGCACCCTATTTTAAAGGTTTACTTAGCGGCGTAGCAGCTGCTCAAACACTTGCTGGTGGACAAATGACATCATGTCAAATAATGAGGAAGAGCCAGTGTACAGGAGAGAATCCATAGCTAATTAGAGCAGCTGGCTTTTAAGCCGGACAGTTTGACGAGGACATTAAGAAAGCATGTAGCCGTGAGTCAATACTGTTTATGTTGCTCCCTCTTGCACTCTCGCACCGCGCTCAGCAATATTGGATGGCTTTCATCTCCTATAAACAGACTGAGTAGACAATGAATGAATCACCGTATCTGTGGCCAAAATGGTGAAAGTAAAAGCAACTCATTGCAAAGTATTTCATAGATATAACGTGTGCTGTTCACCTGCTCCTGAAGAATCTGATTTCTTTTCTCTTTTTTTTTTTTTCATCCTCATTGAAGTTGACACGAGGATTTCTTGACATGCAGGGGGGATAACCACCGTTAGTCATGCTAATTAAAGTGTTATTTATTAGCATCAACTTGAATGATGGATGTAATTGCCTAGAAGAAACGGGGAGCTTCTCTATTTTAAGGAATTGGCTTATTGATTGTGTCTCTTCTCAAGCTTAATATATATCTAATGAGCTGCTAATGCTCTGCCTGTACATCACACTGATGCATATTGACATTGTCTCTGCTCTGCTCAGCCTGAAGGGTTTCATCATGAACATACCTGAGCATACACTTACATCATCTCCCACAATACTTTTTTATTTTTGATTTGGATTGCTGATTTAATGTGTTTCATATATTCTGGAGGGTTGATTGCCTGGAGTAGAATTCAGAAGCCTTGAGTCTATTCAATGAAAAATTTATATTTTCTCTCCAGGTCACGTGCGCGGTCTCTCCTTCAGCTACAGCGCTCTCATTAAACACTCATTTTCCTCAGCCGCGTCCTGTGCACTGTGTGTCGGCAGTCCTCAAATAGCAGGGAGATGTTAATTATGAGGGATGAATTCTATCTTTAATTAACGGTGAATGTTTTTTTTTTTTTTAACATTTCAGTTAAATTGGACTTGGCAGAAGACATATTGAGTTCCTGTTTTCCAAAATGATGTATGCTTAAAGATTGAACTGGAGGAGAGGAATATTTTTGATAATCAGTAATTACTTCATCTATCTATCTATCTATCTATCTATCTATCTATCTATCTATCTATCTATCTATCTATCTATCTATCTATCTATCTATCTATCTATCTATCTATCTATCTATCTATCTATCTATCTATCCTGAATTAATGTAGTAACATTTGGAATCTTTATATCACTTGTTTGTCTGTTTATTTTATGTTTGAGAGTTGAATAGACCATTTCTATGACACGGATGATTGGAAATATTCCCCGAGCTGCTTCTGCAGCCGTAGAAAGCGACCGTGTTACTAACACTTCCATTTCTGTTGGTGGATTTTTGGAACTAACATGCAAATACCCTGGTTTTCCACGGGGACACTGCTCACAGAGTGTGTTGATGAGTATCTTTTTTTGAGTGCTGCATTAACACAGAGAGAGAGAGTGTGCTGGTAGAGATTTACAGGGCATGAAATCATCATCTACCGTAATCATGGTTGCAAGGTCTTTGGCAGGAGGAGAGCTGTTCTCCGTTCACACAGCACATTTGTAAAAAAAGAAAATCTGAACCCATATGAAGAAAATGAAAATGCAGGGGGAAGTGCAAGTGGACCGACCTTGAGCTAATGATGCTTTTATCGGTGAGGGAAGAAACTAACTGGCCAGCCTTCCACATCACAGCGGACACTGCTGAGAGCTTGGGCCCCAGTGCAAAGAGCTAAAGACCACCTGTTTCCTTTTCCCAGTTCCAAACCAAAGTGGATTTCCTCTCCCCACCCATTGGTGTGGGATTCTTAACTATCGATTTTGGCAGCTAGGCAGCTCCCGTAATTAAAAAAACTTCTATGTGGAAGATGGTAAACACTGCTCAAAGCCAACTGTGGCGGGGCTCTTCATCCCTAATGAGCTTTCAGTGGAGAAGCTAAGCAACCAACCCGAAGAATCAATAGATTTTCTCTCTTTCCCTCTCAAAATGCTTTTGATAATCTTCTCTAAGGCTCTGATCAATTTGGGCTGATGCAACTCATTAATAATACTTGTCCGGGTCGACTTATATTATGTCGAACTCTTAGAAAGAGATCAGAAACGGTATCTTAGTCATATTACATTCCGTGGCGCTCTGGGAACTTTATATCGATCTGCAACCGTGAAATAATCGTTCATTTGAAGTTTCTGTAATTCCTCTAGATGGGGAAAGGATCAGTCTGTGGGAAGCACAGTTGCATGCATCCCCCAGCAGGTGCTAGGCAAGTGTGTTGGTGTCATCTCATTAAAGCTTCAGTCTTTATTAACGTCCCGTCTCATGCTATTATGTTCTGTCAGAGGGAGGGGCCAAATCAATAAACCATTTACTTCATTTTGTACTTCGCAGCAGCTAATCCGTACACGGCTCCCTCAGCGGTGACCTCAAAACCCGACTGTACTCCTACATTAAAGAGGGTGCTGTGAATTCAGCAAGGCGATGCACTTCTCCACAGTACGGCTACTTAAGGCCTGCGCACGAATGCCGACATGTCGTACGGCACAAACGCGAGGAGGGGAAGGAACGAGTGCGCCGGCATTGCTCTCACACTTTGGTATTTACTTGTGTGGCTGACATTAGCTCTGCAGGGAGCTCCTCGTCATGATGACCAGCCCAGTAAAAGTGGAAAAGCCAGGATAAAAATACATTCATCATCTTCCTGGACCTCTCACATCTTACCCTAAAATAAACATTGTGACATTGAAATGTCATTACTTTACTCCTCTCCTGCCTTGTATCGGGGGTGAAGAACTTTTCATGTCTCTAGTGCCTATAATTGAGGAGCGTCCTCCCATCTCTTTAACAATGAAAACCCATTTCAATGTGGGGGAGAAATAATTTCCCTGAGGTTAAAATGCACCAGACAATGATTAACACAACTCCTGTTCCTTTAATTTGCAGCCCTCAAAATCATTTTCAGCATGACAACATGCATTTATCAAGAAGGACAATAAAAAGAGTGTGACATTGCATGTTTCTGTGTGCTGCAAATATGTAAGCTATGTATCATTTGCATAGTATTTGTAAGAGAGCTACTGTGCAATAAATTGGGAAAAAAAGTAACTGAGGAACAACGGTATAAGAGTCCCAGAAGACCTTAAAGGCTCTGAGGCAAAGCGTGGAAAAGGTACGGCAGCCCGAGCAGCCCACAGCTGGAGATAATATTGTCGGTAATTACTTCCATCCCTACTGGGCAGAGGACCTCAGTGTTGTCTGTTTCTCTGTCATATCTGGGCCAGCCGCTCATTCCAGACTGCATCACTTCTGTCAAGCATCAGCGAGGGAGGGGGGGGGGCGCCGCCGCCGCCATTAGTGGACCCCGGAGACGAGCGGGATGAGGTGATAAGAGCGTCGCAGGGAATCCGCCTCATTTAATGCTCCACACTGCTGAAAGTTGTTGCCCCTCATCTGTACAAACAAAAGGTGTGCGGTGCTTTGTTCTGCGTGCGCGTGTTTAAGACATTTCTAGTTTGTGCATATGTTTAATCCTATTTAACAGAGTTTTGTGCAATTTGTCACCTACATTTAACCTCCACAGTAGTAAGGCATGCATGAATAGTTTGTTGTACTGGATCATAATGCAAAACAGGCTGTGTCGTTAAAAACAACTGGTAACAGATGGTCAAAACATGCTTCACATCGTATCATTCAATACGTTTTAGTGTTTCACATCACACAAAATCTCTTTCATCATAGTCTTTATGAAGTAATAATCCATAAAAAATGATCATTTACATTCAGGCGTGATGTAAATTAGAATGGTTTAATAAAACCAAACGGCTCTAACACACCACTGTATTCAAATAAAAGGGATAAAGAAGATATTCAGTGAGGCTTTTCTATTATATACCAGCCATAATCATAATTGTATAAACAACGAGGGAATTAAGAAATATTTTGAGCAAAATGGTAAATGGGGGAAACAGAAAAGAGCAGGAGCTGAAAAATAAAAAGAGCGAGCGAAAGATGAATAACCATGGTTTCACTTTGCACTCGGCACTAGTTTTGACATTTCTCGCTTCGTGGGCTCCATATGTTTCAGTGCCATGGAAGCAAAGTACTTCATTAACATTACCCAGAGTTATTCTTTTAACATCTGCCACAGAACTCAGTCAAGTTGTATCAATATTTTTTTGCTGGAAACGCACATCAATATGTGCGGAGTGGAGTGTGTCTTTAGCAGTGGGTAGGCGTATCAAGTCCTCCGCCTGATGTGCAAAGAACTGCGTCACTTGCTCAGTGTAGTTTTGGCTCAAATATTTGCCTTTTTAAAATTTAAAATTGCTCATAAATTAACCACCAAGGTCTCAATGTTATACCTAACTCTGGGCGAGCTAGTTTCAGTCAATACGAAGAGAGAGAGAGAGAGAATTATTTGAGAGTATTTTGCTTTTGTGCAAGTGTAGAATGTGCAGAGGTCCCGCTGCACGCTGCCTTTATGATTTCCCCTTTATGAATGTGTCGTTAAGAATCACAAGTTAACCTAATTTCCTTTCCCCAAAATTCTAATTGGCACCTGACGACATGCTTCAGCACATGCAATTTCATATCTGCAGCTAATGACAGCTTGTCGATCTCTCTCTCACACACACACACACACACACACACACACACACACACACACACACACACACACACACACACACACACACACACACACACACACACACACACAGACCACCCTCCATGCTGTAGTTATACTGACAGGACTGTGCCGGGGTTATTTCATCTGGGATTAGCTCAGTATTATTCAACGTGGCTCGATAAGTATCCGCTTCAATCGCCATCTGCCTCGTGAAACGGGTGTTTTTTTGACAGCTAATCTTGAAATGATTGAATCATGAATTCATAACATTGTAATAATATTCCTCAAATATATGCTAATCAGTTTGTTAAAATATTTCATAGTCAACCAAACTTTTTAAAGAGCAGATTTATTGCCTTTTTTTTCTTTCTTGTTTTTATCCCACCGTGTGTGGACTTGGACAAACTAACCACCACCACTACAGATTTAGTTTAAAACTGCCATATCGATGTCTGCCGGGTGAAAACGATTCCTTTGCAGGATTCTCAGAGCACCCGGGCTACAGGAGTAGGAGGATAAAGGCCGGAGGAATCTCTGTGAGGTCTTGTAGGGCAGCGGTGCTGCGTACATCCTTGACCTTTTCTCTTCTAAAGCCAAAGAGAGCAATCTATCAGATAATTACTCCAGGCTTTAAGAGAGATCCTAAAGCTCATGCCTTCAACGCAGTAATGGCTAATGGATGAGCAGCTGGATATTATCTTTTCCGTCTCAAATGTGGCATTCATACATACACATTAAATCCTTTCGCCATGTGCTGGAGATAATATACTAGAGGAAGGCAATATTTGCAGCTTAGTAATAGATTGTTGAGGGTGTTGGGAGGAGGATGACCTCAGAGCGGTTTGCGTCATTGGCTTGAGTGCACGAGTGAATCGATACATTGACACCGGGGTAGTTCTTGCACCATCAGTCAGCCAGCCCATCTCATCACAGTGTTTATTCAACCGCGGTAAACAATAACAACCTTCATGCTAGCCTAGGCCTCTTCCTCTAATTACTCAAGCATATAGGACCGATATCTATATATATACACATCTCGCAGAAGAGCAGGTGCTGTAAATGTATCCTCACAGCAGATAATGGGCTCATATGCATAATACTGACAACGGGGTTAGATTGTACTCTTCCTGCTCGCTGACAGCACGTTGTGATCCGTGAAACAGAAGCCTGGATTCAGGTGAAGTTAGTGAGCGCTTCTTGCTTAAAAGGCACGGAGCAAGCTGAATATATTCATCTTTGCCTTTTGCACTTCATTAACACTTTTTGTAGACCTTAAAGATGACCTATACTGTATTGTTGTTTCTGGTTCCTGTACAATATAACTGACAAGCAAGCATGCAGGTGGAAATTAAAGTGATTTATTTATGCATAAGGCGAAAGCTGAATAAATCATTTCAAAATATTGCTGCAGTTTTGTCTCTGAAAACTTATGGTATTTGGTCCTTTTTATGACACCGGGTTAAGTAGGTGACATGGCCTTTACAGTAATTCGGTGTGTTAAATGTGAAAAACTGGGTCATTACATCGAAAAGGTGAGATTAATATAGGCTTTGCGATGGCGTTAATGGGTACAGTAGTTTCCCCAAAAGGTGCGACATGTGACATAAAGTCAAGCAGGTGACATATGAAGTCCAATTACAGCGCCGGTACTGCATGGAACTCGGTGTGTTGCACCACAGAGTGCTTCCCTAATTCAGGAGCGAAGAGCCGCTGCTATTAATATTGCACTTCCTGCTGAACGGCAAAGGACAGCACTGCATCAAATTGACAAGAGGCACACAAAGGCCAGTAATCAAAAGCCCTTTCACTGTAATGAGGCAGAAATATTAAACGGTACATCCCCTTTCCCTTGATCCACCCTACCACTTTTGGGTATGATAATAAGTCTGATGCTAATGTGTGAAGTGCTAACAATAGGGACTAACTTCTCTGGATGGGGGCTGGATGCTGAATTTGAATTTAAGGTCTGGTCACACAAAGTTGTTGTGGAGCATCCGATCAGATCTGAGCGAAATGGTAGAGAAGGCCTTCAAAGCTCTGTGGTGGTTGGCTGATCTGCATTGTGCCTGCCTATATATGGGGGGGTGGGGCTATGAGTTCAGTTGGGTAGACACACAAGCTCATTGCCAACCCAGGGATGAATATTGACATACATGAGGAACGCTGCTAATGATCCAAACACATTTTTTGGCAATGTGCAAATATCAAAAGTCGCTGTTGTCAGCCTCGACTAAGCACAACAAAACAACAACAAATAATTTGCCAGCGCAGTGTATGAAGCTACAGAGAGAGCTGCTTGTTCGGTGACGAGGTGCACGTTTCACTGCTCGGGCTTCTAATTTAATGTATAATACAGCACAACAAGATACTCGCCTCATTTACAATGGGCTGCAATTGGCTGCGAGGATACAAGGTTAAATGGGCCAATACTAGTTTTCAGTCAAGTGCCAAATCCAATGGGTAAGGCAGTCAGACAGCCTCACAGCAACGCACAAAATATCAGCTGCAACATGATTAAGCATCATCCTCTTATTTTCAAAAGGCAGCTCAATTTTGATTCTTTATATTTAGGTACGCACAGCCGGTCCTTTGATCCTTCAGTCAGCGCCAGGCAACTTTTTCTCACGCTGCAGGCTCTGCACAAAGCGAAGCCTTAAAGGGTTTAGGAAAGGAGAAAAGTGACTGAAAGTCTGTACTTGACACTTCACTAATTCTGACTGTAAAAATGCACCGGCAGAGAGACAATTAGACCATTATAAGGGTCCCCAGTGCCTGTTCTGTTTCGGGACAGTCATTCTAAATGACACGCATGCCAAAACGCACGCTTCCTCACTTTGCTGGATAATTCTCCGACACTATTCTGGATTTACGGTTTGTTTGCTGTCGGATTTGTGTAGACGCTGACTTGTCTGAACTGCCTTAATGCAACTAGTTAGCCGGGAGTTCTGCTACTGTTTACTTGTCTAACTTGCGCTGTGATTTAGTCCCATGTATATTGAAGTGAGCTAGCAGTTGTATCAACATCTGTATGTAGACAACAACTGGCTGTCAAATCGGATAAAGATAGTCCAATTGAATAAAATTTTAACAATATTTATTGTTGGTTTTCAAATTGAACTGGATGAATTGTAAATAATATATAATCTAATGGTAAATAAATGATTTTGCATTTTATGTAAAATCAGGGCTGCATTAAAAACTCATAACCGAAAGCTTTTGAAAAATGTTCATCTTAAAATAAAGGACTTAATTTTAGTGAAATGAATTGAACTGAATTGTCGTTGCCCTGCAGCTTTGAATTAAATTCATTCAGGTGTGAAGTGACCAAAAAGGCCACGCTATTATATTCTTCTCATCTTCTAAAAAGAGAGAAAATTGTGTGCATGGACTTTGTCTGTGGTTATTGAAACCAGCTCTCTTCCTCTCTCTGTTAACATCATTATTGGGAAGTGAAAGAATGTGTTAGGAATCTGGTGGATCGATCGTATTGGGCTCTTAGATTGTTATTTTTCTGCACCGCTGAACGAGTGCCGTAAAGGCTAGAAAAGCTGCACCGGTCAAAATGTTATAATTCTATTGAGGGTTGTCGGTGGAACCTTTCACAGATGGTCCTAGGTATATTTCCTTTATGTTAAGTTCAAGATGCAGTACCCACCCGGCTCTCTAAGAGTGACATCATCTGATCCTCCGCTGCCTCGGTACCACCCCTAGAGAGTCGGCAATGCTACACTCTCTCTTCTTCTCTTATTGTGAAATCTCTACCAGCCTTCAGGAAGCATCTCTGACCCAGACTGGATGTTTAAACCCAAGCAGCTTGCTTTACATCCTCTCCTCCCTGGTTTGCTTTTTCTCTAATAATCCCATTTTGCCGTGGAAATGGCAGCAGTGCTTTCACAGAGCTGCCCGCCCCAACGGGTGATGTATGGCATACGATTGGGTGTGCTCCAGGACTCCCAGTCTGTTATCTGCAACAATTCAGTTTTTTGCAATTCCAATACTGACTCAAATAGCTGGTTAGGGTGTCTGTGACAATATGCCGATCTGGTAACGGATACTATTGTTATGATAAAAAACATATATCTGTTTTTATTTGTTACATGTTGATTTCCTATGTTTGTAGAGCAATGTGTAAGTCCTGCCGGATGTTTCCTTGCACATAAAAAAATGATCCCAGTCTCTTCCATACAGCTTATCAATTTAACACTGATACCGGATCAGTACTCTGTATCGACCATTACCAAAGCGCAGGTATTGGTACTGAAAAAGTCGGATCGGTACAACTCTAAAACTTACTTTTGGCAGTAGAAGATTGTTGCACCAACTTTTATGTGCTGACAGTTTCCTTTTCTCGCATGTTGCTGTAAGTCAAGTCTTCATGCACCACCGGTTCCTCTTGCTCTGTGACTTTCCTGGTCACTAAGAGGTCTCATTTTGGGGAAATCCTCTTATAATACAGGATAATAATCTCCCTGATTTACCAATTATTATTATTATCATTATTATTATTTATCAATAATCATTGCCAGTTATCCGTTCCAAGCCCTCCATCAGGATTTCTCCCCTGATTTTAGGGACAGACAAATCCCCTCTGGCAAGCATGAAAATAACTAATTGGCACAAAAAACTATTTCTCCAAAAATGTGAATAACTCAAACTAGATGAGTATCCTTGTGCAATTAAGTGTCCCCACACATTCTGACCCTCTAATTAGGTTGTCGACTGGCTCCGTCCACTGTTGAGGATAATTGTTATTCTCAGCCCGCTCCAGATTTCCGAGCCAACAAAGAGCTATTCTAAGACTTGCTTTGATGCTGTCATGTGATCGTTGTTTGGAGGCCTTTGTAGGTTAATGGAAGGATAATCTGCAGCATTTGATCTCGGCTGAGTTGTAGTTCGTGTTAGCTTGTGGCAGACCTCTATTCCCTCTACAGTGATCCAGTCTGTTAATCACTTTGCATGTGTGATTCAGCATTATTTCAGTCTGTACTCTGAGAAAGGTCCTCATTTTTTGTTCTGATCATATCTGCGTCACCGTCAGGGCGGACGTTTGTACATGCGGCACTACAACTTGGACAAAAAAAAAATGCAGAAATCTTCACATAAGTGAGCGATAGCTACAATGCCACTGCAACCCTGTACAGGATTAGCAGGTGTAGAGAGGATTTGTACAAATTAATAACAGCACAAACTATTCTATAAAATGTACTTTCCTTTGACACCACTTCTGTACAGTTATTCTATAAAATGTAGACTATTGAATAGAAGTATTGTATATTATTTTGTCTGAGAACTACGAAATGTTTTCTGTCAGAGGCTTGACTGATCATTCCTCATGTTGCCGTCACTATGCAATAGCAACAAATATGAAATGGGACATACCCAGGTGGCTAATCTTTGTTGATACACATGCATGCTGACACATTTATTCATAGTGCCGTGAATATCGTGACGTGATTGTAGCACTAGTTAGTTTCACAACCATGAACATGAGAATTCCTGACACTGTTTTCACACCAAATGAAAGGGAACCAGCTGCCTGCTGACATGCACATGTCTGTCCTGCGTGGGAAGAAAATAACTAAGTCAGTGGTCTACATTTTAATCCAAGAAATACAGAAAGACGGACTAAACCATCTACTCTTTCACACTGTTGTCAGCTGGAGGTCTGCGTCATTACGTCCACATGTTTAGGGATGGTATGTCAGCTTCATTGTCCCTGGTTGAGGAACCGTTAACATCATTTCTCTCCATTGTCTTTAAAAAAAAAAAAAGAGTGTGAGTCAGCTTCTTTTCTATTTGACTCTGTTGCAATCGTCCCGGCCTATGGGAACAAGGGTCAAATATTTATGAAGACATTGTACAGTGCTCCTGCTTCAGGCTGTTTGTATTCATGCAGCATCATAGGTGTAAATCAGTCCCTATTGGATGAACAGAATGAATGGGTTATGGTGATGATTATAACTAGCCGAGGTAGGAACAGCATACACCGTTTCACTATTGGAAACTGTCTGCATGCTCCTGAGTACACTCGTTTTTATGTCAGGTCAGTGTGTAGACGTTTTGACAAGCTCTTAGGAGACTTTGTATTATGCATGTGCAAAATTTGATTAACAACGCCTGAGAATTTGAAGGACTTTCCTGATTTCCTAATCCATAAACGCATCAATAGGTGTACCTGTTATCCTTTCAGGCACGGGACCAAATATTTCTGCTCTTCGTACGGTGCGATTGTTCCCGTTGAGCGTTGTATTCTCAACCAACTCCTCTTTATCTGTGTTACTGTGTCTTCAATCTACATTTTATTCGCGCTACTACTCGCACTTCCAATTAATTTTGCCCAGAGCGGGCGCTTTCAGGTGATGGAGGAAACGGATTAGGTGAGTGGTGAAAGAGGGAGAAAAGGTGAGAAAATCTCAGTGAGAAAAACAATACGAGGTAATACGAAGTGTGGCGCCGGGGTTATTTTATGATCATGAGATGCTAGAGTGCTAGAATCACATACAGTATCCACAGCATTACAGGGAAACGTGTCGGGATGCAACATTGTGTATGATAACAGCAAAGATTATACATGTACATTTTTATTAAACTGCATAGTTAAGAAGTCACTTTTTATACTTTTTGAGGTGTAAATATAAAGATCCCACTTGGCACTTGCAACTAACATGTACATTAATATAAAAAGGAATATTTAAAGTTATTCTTATACATTTTACACATATTCAGTATTAGAATCTGCTTATATATCGGCCACTATTTCAGCACAGAAACCTCAACTATACGTTAAAGGTAATTCAGGTTTCGTCGTACTTCTGTAAAGGGCTTGGACAAAGTTAAAGTATTTCAGAATATACTTATCCAGAGCTATGAATATAAATGGAGCCATTGATATGTGAATGAAGATCTGAAGTAAATACACACAGCTTTAAAGTATCATTTTGTTAACGCAACATAAAAAAATCTGTTTACTGTTTTAGACTTGAGTAAGTTTATGTTCGTCCAACATTCGTTCAGACTTGGACTTTAATGTCGTGAGGAGGGTTTTTCCCTGTGCATGCTGAGACATACCATCTCAAATTAGCACATTTTAAAGCTCAAGACTAGAAATGTAACTTCGTCTTAAGAGGAAATAAAAGTAGTTTGAAACACTTGTTTTTTGAGCTTTTACAAGTTTGTTGAGCCATTCCTGCCAGAAGCAAGTCCGGGAGTGAGAGGAGTTCCATACATCATTGTGCTGAGGCATTACTGCGGGTAATGAAGTGTGAACTAGGAGCAGCACTTCGTTTTGTCATAAAGTGTGGGAGGCAGCTCACTGTAGCACAAGGAGACTGTGGACAGTCTTCAGGCGATCACAGCAAAGTGCTTCAAATTACAGTTGTCGGTTGAATAAAAAAGAAAAAGAAAATGCACGCTAGATTTCCTGCCATTGCTTTGCATTTCTGTCGGAGTGAAAGGCATCGAGGTCCGTGTCTATGGAGGATATCCCCAGGATGAGTTCTCTCTCTCTCTCTCGCTCTCTCTCTCTCTCTCTCTTGTTATTTCACATCTGGAGAGATGAAATGTATAGCATTTGATTTACTCATAGCCATATATGTGCAGCTGGCCAGATCAGAAAAACAATTTCATTTGTAATGGTGTTGCAAACCATGCTGGCTGCGAATGAGGATAGAGTCTAACGTGACGGGTGAAATGCAATGCACCGGCATGCTTAAAGCAGACAAAGAAGAAGTAGGAGGGGAAGATGATGAAAGAACCCAGCATATACAGAGAAATGGTGCTGTTACCAAGATCCACACACACCACGTATTAGTGGATGATACAATATGAAATATTTTATTCATCTTCCAGGGGTAAACTGAATGCCACCATACATATAGGACAGACTACAGGTGAGACAATATGAGAAGACATACACATCTCAAGGCATTAGATTAATTAGATAGCAGCATATCTGTAATCCTTCTTGCTTGTGTATTTGTACTTTTTCCGATGAAGTAGCTGGGTGGGAATGGGCTCTCCTGTATTGGCTGTGGTTAAGAACATAAATAAATAATGTAGTTCCACAAGGGTGTTATTTATTGTGCGTCTTATTTTTAGGATTACATTGCAATGTCCCAATTCTTTTGCGGTACATTGGATTGTTTTGACATCACCCTTTGTTCCTTACTTTTTTGTTTATGTACCTCATTGAGCAACCAGCCTTTTCCTGTAAATTCAGTACAGCCCCAAGAAAAATAACCCGCAGGCGGGAAGCTGATGGAAACATTCAGGGGCTTACATTTGTTTCTAGGCCGGCACACATGATTCTACAGCATGATTTATTGTCCGCACAGACATCACAGCCCCGGGACATCTTGGATAAACGCACAGCTCCAACGAAAAGCAGCCTCTGTTATAAGCAGTTGCTTATGTGGTTGTCAGATTGCATACAGGGATCACTTGCAAGGGGGGGAGGGAGTTACATTTAGTAACATGTATTATGATAGATGGAGTACAAGAATCCATTTTGTGATGTTATGAAGGTGCTCTCTATTTGACACACAAGCTACCAAGTTTACAAGTTCTACATTCGAGCAAATCCACCGGTTTCAAACACACAGACGGTAGCTATAAAAAGCTGCTGAACCCAGACCTGCCAATCCAGGTCGGACTGGAGCAGCAGATTTGAAAGTGATGGTGCTGCAGCTCTGTAAATGGAGGATATTCTCCGCGTCAGGTTTCAGGTGGTTTGCATCGATTACGTAGTGTGTCCTTGTTCATCTATGAAGAAGACATGGTCTCATTCTGCCCTACAGTAAAGCGTTCGTTGTTCAAATTGATGGTTAGAATACTGAAACTCTTTGCTCCATTAAACCCGTCAACATTACTCAGGTAATTGTTTCATGACCATTTGACAAATGGCTAGTGGAAGGTAATCACAGAGAATAAGTGTCTCTTTTGATACTACCTCAGTGGGTGCCACAGTGGGGACTTTTTTTTCAGCGCTTGTTTTCCAGCATGAATTTAAGACTTTTTGTTTATAAAATACATCACATGATGGATCTGCGTTGAGCTGAGCTCACGGCACCGGATCTGAAACCATCGCAGAGTTCCTCTCGGTTGCCTGTCACATCGAAGACAAAATGCTTTGGCATCAGAAGAATTCCCAGTGGTTCACTTGTGCACTTCATCTGCCTTTTGGCTTCCTTTTGTTACTGATGTGTGGTTATGAGAGCTTTTAAATAGAATACCCATGGAAGGAGATGTCATTTCCATCCTTAAGGGCTGCAAGATAACACTTCATCCCATGAAAAGTTTCACTTTTACTCCTCCCTCCCCTTTTTATTAGAAATAAATCCTATATCATCATCAGTGATGAGTGTCCTGTTGCTCAAATTTAAATGTAGTTTTGGAATTGAAATTAGGTTTAAGTGAAGTGTGTCATTGCCTTGTGGATCCAGTGTTGGACGTTTCCTTCTGTAGCTCAAACACGTCCTAATGAACGACCACGTTTCACTTCCTCATAAATACTTAACCACCTGTAAGCAGTCTGTTGAATTCATTGCCTGCACCATTGTTCCAGAGGGTCTAGAATTGATTGGTTCCTTCTGCTGTGATAATTGCAATTTGCAACTTGGTTGAAAGAAACAAAACTCGCAGTCCTCGGAGTACATTAACGTATTGTTTGTTGCTCAACACAGGGCAGGTCGTTTGTTTTTATCAAGCGGCTTAGCTAATTGCATTCATTCTATGTATTATGATATATTAATATTTGAAGGCACCGTTATTACTGGTTTTGAATTCATATTTGAAGGCGCTATTATTACCCATTTTAATCAGTGAGAAGTTTTGATGATTCAACAATCAACTGCCATTCACAGACTAATGCTGCGCACACACCGGTCGCGTTTTTTGATTGACGCGCGTCGAGATTACATACAAAGTCTATGCACAGACGCGATGAGACTAAAAATCGCGGCGCGCCAGTCTCATCGCGTCTGTGCATAGACTTTGTATGTAATCTCGACGCACGTCAATCAAAAAACGCGACCGGTGTGTGCGCAGCATGAGGTTTCCATGGTTAGACAGCTGTTGAATAGAACAAAACAAATGGCTTTTCTCTTGCATTTGTTCATTTCACAACTACATACATCTCCTGCACATCTCCTCTGAAAGAGCAAGGAGCTTGGTACTAAGCAAATTAATAGGCGTAGAAAAGAACAAGAACATTGAAAAAAATGTAATTTGTAGTAGCCAGACTCTGGAGAAGTTATTAAAAGTTATAGCGACCAAAACAAATTAAATGCATGTTTTAGGATTTCCGCGTCTTAGTGTGATGTTCAAACTGACCGCACACCACCCACAAAAGTTAGATAAGTCACAATCGGAGGAACACTATATTCTTTAACTCTCTTTCATGCTTTCAAAGTCTTCTTCACCAATCGATGTGAGCATCAGTTAGTGCGCGGGTTTAAACTGGAAGAGGTTGCCGTTTCACGATGGGGGTCAGTCTTAGGCGAGCACTATTGGATCACAGAATATCAACTGTACATATGGACTGACGTATCACAGTTTAAACCTCTTCGATCTAACCACTGAGTAGACTGCAGAGGGCCCCGAGAATAACTGCTAACCGGAATATTTAGAGAGCAAATGAAAGCCCTGTTGTGGTTCAATAATGATCTAGGGTCACTTAGACTTTTGTGGAGTGGAAAACAAACTCAAAATCGAAGAGTATTCTCTCCTGTAATGTAACACTGTGGGGACATCGACCAAACGTAGGCTTTAATCATTCCACCCTTCTTTTTTTGGGACCAACATTACTTTACAAGCAAATAATACATTTGGTGTCGGAGTTATACTGTTATGTCTGTAAAATAGTCATCAATATAGCAGGTGACTCCAAACTATTGTGCGGTATTGTACATAATGATATTCACTGACTGTGAGTAGTGTGTGTTTTTGCATAATAACGAAGGCCAGGCGAGCGCTGGTGGAGGCTGTCGATCACAGACATCTATGCATCAGATATTCAGCATGTCAACATGGGACAAACACAACTCGCACTTGCTGTCGATTTGTTTACGCCCTGAAAGTTTGCTGTGTTTCAGTTTATTTTAGTTTTGTGTTTGGCCAGCCAAGCTCAAATGCACAAGTCAGGGTTTACTGTAACAGCTGACGCAGCAGACAGCAGCCATACATCTGGAGTGCTGCACAAAAGGAAATCAATCTGATACAGAGCAAACAAATGACTTGTGTCAGTGTAGAATAGACTGGATGTTTGAGAATGTGTACATATCTCTGTGTTTACACACGTTCAGGAAGCTTGGACAGGAACTGCTCGTGGTAGATTTCTTGTATTAAGATCACGTTTGATGTGTCCGGCATAAATATCAAATGTGTGTTTGTATACAAGGTAAAAGCAAAGATTAGAATTCATAATATTGCCCCACAAAGACGAAAGTTGCCCTTCTTAAGCGTGTATTCTGGCATTTTCACAATTATTACACCCGGGTGGGGTTAATTATAGGTGACTGCAACCAGCACAACAAATATATCCCAACGAGAAGTACCGGTAATAATAGGGATAAAATCTTTCCCCAAAGAGAAGCGTATTGGATAAACTTTCACGATACCCTCATTGCCAATGGGATAAATGAGGACATTTTATTTTAATATTTCTTATAAAGTGGATACAAGTTATGTTTTCTTGTTGTTTTCCATTCTTATTTCATAGTTGAGCGTTCTATAATGTAGAATCCACATCATGTGGCTGTAAAGGTTGTGGCTCCAACTGTTGTGTTGCATCTGTTGTGCTGGTTCAGGCCACCTATAATTAACCCCACCTGGGTGTAGTAGTTGTGAAATTGCCAGAATACCCGCTGAAGACGGGCGTCTTGCCCGAAACGTCCGTGTGGCAATATTAAAAAGTCCAATTAGTGTGCCGTCTTTCTTTTTATACTATCCACGTTTACAACCCAGCACCCTGTCTGCACGGTTTAGTCGTGAGTTGAGCGTGTTGCGTCTTCATTTTAGTTTTTAACAATATATATTTTAGGTGCCATGATAGGTTGAAAGGTTCTGTATATTAGCCGTGGGCTTCTAGCTCTCATTCCTTCTAAGGCTAGGCGCATTGTATTTTTCCTTTTCAATCATTCACAACAACATAACACAACACAGTGGGGAAAAAAAAAATGAAAAAGAAAATCTTCTCATGGTGGCATCTGCAATTATAATCAAAGATGTCTGTGGCGTGAACACATCTTGTCCTCGTGCATGGTGTTTGCCTTAATATTCAAACAAGACAATCAGTGCACAAGACAGCTTGATTCTCTGGGTGATGGACAGATGCATTTAAAATGGGTGGGGATCATGCACAGATGCCAAAGTAGTAATGTTATAGCTGTGAACAAAGCAGCGCAGTGCGTGTACAGTGGAGGCCACTTGTCGGTGATTACATGTTACAGCTCCTCCACCGCCGAGCCAAGCTCCTGGGCCTTGCTTTTGCCACCTGCTGATTAAAAGTAAAGAGGCTCAGCCCGGGAGCCAGCGACAGTGGCCAAGGCTCACTAAAGGTGGCCTGAGCGTTAAAGGGACAGTTCAGCCCAAGATCAAAAATACAAATCATTTTTGGAGAAATGTCTGCCTCCTCTCAAGTACAACGGGACTATATGGCACTCTGCCTGTGGTGCTCAAAGCGCCAAAATAAGTCATCTGAAAAAGTCAACAGCAAGGTCTCTTTCCAGAAATCATGACCTGGTTGTGAGCATGTTGGAACTACATGAACCGTTTTAAACTCCTCACTAAAGGATTGTTGCACTAACTTGAATGTGCTGCAGGTTTTCTTTTCTAGAGCGGTCTCATTTGGGGAAGCCTCTTTTATAAAACAGGATTATTATAGGAAATCATAATGCCATTGCATTCTGTAACTGTGTGGTTACGCTGTTGTCTCTGTCTCTCCATTTATAGCCTTCTAGTTTCACATTATTGAATCAAGGAGGTTCCAAGGCGTCAGCAGCTCAATCTGGGGAATTTCATGCCATAAACAAGTGAGAAAAGCAGAGAAGCACAAATCCTCTGAAATATTAAGTTTGGTATATAATTATAGTGTTGAATACATGTATCCTTTTGTGAACACACGACAGTTATTTTGCCTATTGATCTTAGATCCAGAGAAAAAAAAGGGAACAACAAAAATGTTTTAATGATGTGTTTTACATTTAAAAGTGTATATAGTTGTCGCTGGTTTTAGTTTCGTGATTGCAACTGGGACTATATATGCATGACTCCTGACAGGAGCACGAGAAAATAATGATATCTTCTTCTATCGTGTGTTGTTTATGTCTCCAAGGGGCTAATTACAATAGTGGAAGCTGTCAATTGAAGCCACAATCTTACTCAAATAATGTATAACTGGGATCTAATATATTAATTCTGAACCTTAATTCTATGAACATCGGCACTGCATGCTATGTTTTCTTAGCGGCCGACGAGGGATACAAGTTCTTGAAAGTGTTGATTTGGATGTACACAGACAGGTAAATATAAATGTGCGAACACATTTAGCATTCAGTGATAACCAGCACGAGGCCAGATGCTGTCAGAGTAGATGAGTATGTATCATAATCTTGTTCCATCTGGTATATGGTGGATCCGATCCCCACAAATGTTTCACTTGAGGGATGTGTTCTCTGAGGGCTTGGCATATCTTCCCCCCCCCCCCCCCCCCCCGCTGTCAACATTTTGAGCTATTGCACTGACTGACTCCGAACATTCCATTTTAGCTGGATGTCTCCAAATGTCACCCCTGACATCTGTACAAAGAAAGCCATCTCCACCAATCGGGTGGCTCGGGTTGAAGCGATAAATGGCATTCTTTTGGCGAGAGAGTGCAATCTAAAATCGACAGCATCCGTAAGTTGCACAGCCCCGATGGCCCTGCACGTAGCTCTATTGCCTCGGCCCCCTTTGGGAAAGCAGGCCATTTTTCTTTTTTGGCCGCAGAGTAAGAGCCGAGCAGGAGCCGAGCAGAGGCCAGATTGGCAATATTTATCTTGGTCTGAAGGAGGGCTGAACACAAACATTCAGGGTAATTTTAACCTCTGGAAAGACTGCTGGGAGGGAGGAGGGGAGGAGGGGGGGGGGGGATTGCATCAATATCAAAGTGAAATAAGGCATTTCATTACCATTCTCCGGGCAAGCTTTTCCAAGTGGACACTGCAATAACAAAGGACATCAGTGGGAATGATGAGACGAGATAAAGGGAATTGTAATGTGGTGATTTACTTGCGATGCATTAGTTGAGCCAGGTCACGTTTTAGTGAAGTGTGTGTGTGTGTGTGTGTGTGTGTAGCATGTGATAGATCACAGCCTGTTCCAGCAGATTTATGCCTCTTCTTTTTTTTTTTTTTTTGCCACAGTGAGCGAAGCACAATATCCACTGCATTGGAAGGCATAGCTGTTGGAACAAAAGCCTGTTGGGAAATGTTTTGTTTACCAGTCCCAATCTGCCAATCAATAAGAAGCTCAGAGCCTATTAACCTCCCTGAACTATTTAACACCAACTGGCCCCGATTACTGAGACCAGTCAATGATGTTTGTCACTTAAATGCGATTAGCACCATTTTCTATTAAGCTGATCAGAGATCTCTACCTGTGACTCCAGTCTCCAGGGGTCAGTGGTGGGCAGCTTCATTGCACTTAACCAACCTCCGAATGGCTAATTTGGTAATCCCCCCGCTGCCTATACAAGTTCAATGTCTAGTTTAACATTACTTGTCTCTAAAACCACCACATTGCACGGTTTGTTTCCTCTTTGGCCGTCGGCATCCTCGGTTTTTCCATCCTATTGTCTTCATGTCATAAGAGTAATATTATATTTGTCCATGTCGTCGATGTTGATTACAGAGAGTATCGTACAAACACTAAGGTTCGTTCATTTATTTTTGTTGGTTACTTGAGGACAGCAAGTCGATCTAAAAACATTGGCATAGTCTCTCCTTGTAGAGTTGGTATTGCTATTGGTAAGCAGTTACCTATTTACACATCAAATGGACACAAAGCAAAACCAACATTTATTCAAAGTTGTGTTTCTGACCCCTCGACAAATTCAATATTAAATCTTAACGCTTTTTTTGTCTACAGCTCCTAAGAAAAACGAAGTCTGGCTAATTAGCGCGCAAACTGCTTTCAAATGTTCACCAGCTATTTGCTGACATTTTGTTTGCTTGGTCGCGTTGCATGTAATGTAGAGTAGGCAAAAAGTGGTAAATAAAAAGAGATCCAAAATAGGCTCAGGGCCTCCGTAGAGTTGGGAGATGATTCTCTTTGAGCGGCCCCTTTCACATTACACTATCTTGTGATCCACTGTTTTAATATAAAAAACATTGATTAGTGGGGCTTGAAATATGAATACAACTCTTAATCCTTCAATGAGTCTGGCTGTGAAGCCGGACTACCACACCCCGGCTTCGCACTATGTACTGTAGGGCTGTAAAAGCTCTTCCCTTATCTGGGAGAGGAGCGGTCGCTCCGCATAGCTCCGCGTCCTGAATGACACGGGGTAAAATCAGCGAAGGCGGAGACGGCGGCTTATAACTGCAGGGATTACAGCAGACCGACCACGCTACATCTTTTTCATTCGCTCGCAACGTTACGTTCTTCTGGGACTTCACACATTCAAAAAGAAAAGCTACGCACGTGTCGGCACCAGAGGGGTAATGAGTGTATTCATTACCCCTCTGGTTGATGTAGGCACTCTATGACATTTCTATCCTTGTAGGGGCGGTGTTGTTATGCTTCACACTTAACTGTAATTTACCGGTGTGATGGAGTGTGAACACAAAAGGTATTGATAACTTCCTCTGCTTGATCAGCCAGCTGAAGAGGTGGGCGAGTTCAGACCCCACCGCTGCTGTTCTCCTGTAGACAGAAGGTCAATGGATCGAGTTGAGATGAAGCAGACAATTCAATTGGCTGGCAAGTCAACCAAAATAGCCGATCCTCCTTTCCCCGGTATTATAATCATAGCTCTGTTTGAGCCTATGGGGAAAAAAATAGAAGCTGTGTGATTTAAAATTATATTGAGAAGTGGGTGGGGGGGAGGAGGGGAGTAAAGATTGCAGGGAGATGAAAAGCGAGATATCAATTGATACCGTCTGTAGTGTGCATCCTGCTCGTGGCTCCGTGAAACGCTCCCTTTGTGGATCCGTGATTAGGTGTTAAATATAGGACAGAGGCTGTCAGCAAGCAATGATTTACCCATGGGCCCGGATTCAATGCAAGCGGCTATATGCGCTAATTGCAAATAATTGCCACTTCTGTTGGGCTTGAACCGTTTTAAAGGTTGCCGTGCGTTGAATTAGTATTTGACATTTCAAGTACATTTGAATGATGTAATTAACAGAAATAAGTCCCTTCTAATTTCGCTGGATGTATTTGAGACAATTAGTGTATTTAGAAGATATTATTCTTAACAGAGTTAATCTTTCGGTTCCTCCGCTTTGAATCTGGCAGTGCACCGTTTTGAGCCATCTGCTTTTTCTAGTTACCACATTATAGATAATGCTAATTTTCTTTTTCACCTTCCAGCCGTTGGAACCAAAACACCATTAAATACTTTCTCCCTTCCATTTGTCTTTTCCTGCTCAGTTGAGCCCATGGGCCAAGATGTACGCTTGTCACATTACTCTGAAAAACACATTAATATTCTGCCCATAAAGTGTTTTGGTACTGTATGCTAATATAGATGTACTACACTCCCTCTACAGTGTCTGTTTTTACAGGGCACAGACGGCCAACAGTTACTTGAATGAAATGCCTCTTGTACTCTATATTCTAGGTGTTAGGGTAAAAAAAACAGAGCTGAATGTCAATATCGTAGCTAATACAGGAGAGCAAATGTTACCATGAATGAAATGTTCCTTCTGGGAAAAGGTTGCAGGGCAGAGGCCAGTGAGTGTTCATGTCAGGAAATGTCTTTTAAAAATGCGGTTGTTTGACAGATCGGATGCACTGCCGCCTTCTGTGAGGCAAGCCACAGGTTCCTCTTGTGACTCCCGTCATTGTTTGTGCTCCTATCGGTTATGTGCCTTGCCAGTGCGACTTGAAGAACACATCATTTCTCCACTACGAACACGAGTCCGAGGAGAAGACACAGGACATGGCATTATAAGAGCGTAATGATCTGTGGTCGGTGGGGAGACGAAGGGGAAATGAGAAAGAAATCATTTGACAGGGCTCCGATGTTGCAGCATTTCTTTCATTCTAATTGGCCGTGTGTTTCTCAGTCTGTAATGGGTTGAAATGAGTTTTCTCCTGAGAGTTTGGGATTGCTTATTTCAATCCTGTCAAAGAAAGACAAACTAAAATAATAGTTTGGTAAGAGGATGTAAGAAAAAACAAAAAAAAGGTTATGTGATGACGTCACCTTAAGAGAAACATTTCAGACATTTTCACCAGAAAAATGGACCAAAGACAAGAAAGCTATTTATTTTAATACCATTCAAAATATGAACATACAATAAGTATATAAAGGTATTTAGATTATGGCTGGAATTAAAATGTTACCCCTTACCGTGTGTGTGTGTGTGTGTGTGTGTGTGTGTGTGGCACATAAAAACCCAAACACTGTTTGTGTGTAAAGCGCCATTTCACTCATAACGCTGAGTTT
Source organism: Lycodopsis pacificus (assembly GCA_028022725.1). NCBI lineage: Eukaryota > Metazoa > Chordata > Actinopteri > Perciformes > Zoarcidae > Lycodopsis > Lycodopsis pacificus. The sequence goes on along the minus strand of CM051704.1, from coordinate 15,448,988 downwards.
CCACAACACAATTTTAGCCCCGAGATTGCCAACAAAAGCCCCAGATCAGAGGCAAAGCAGTGCTCGCTTTTTAAGCAATGCGAGCTGAGAGATGCACCAATGCATTGCAGGTGAAATAACTGGACCTGGTCCAAAATCCTGTGTGAAAATTGCCAATGAGAGCGCAAGAGTACAGGGCGAGGGAAATATCAGGGGGAGGAGTCATAATCATTTATTTATGTATTCATTTACCTCCAACTCTCTCTGCAGAACAGACGATCCTTGCTGCCCACGTCTCCCCCAACCATTCACTCCTCCATATTATTTTCTTCCTTGATTGTTTTTCGCTGCAAACCAGTGCACGATCAACTGGGATCGCGCACGTCTGGCAGGCATTCCATGTCATACGCGTGGTCTTGCCTCTTTTTTTCGTATCTTATCTAACGTCTGACAGTCATCAGTACAGAAAGTCGTAGTATGCGAATTCAGACAAGCAGCTGCTCTCCGCCATTGTGGAAAGAGCGAGGAAGTGCTAACGCAACACACACATAGAGCCAAAGCTTTGGCCAGAGGAAGGCAAGTCTTTTATTTTCAATTACCACCTTTGTGCTGATGTTTCTATCACAGAGCCTGACATTATGCCTTCAGTGTCTTTGAGATTGATTTTTTTTTTAAGAGTCTATTGGCCCCGTAGTATTGGATGGTCCCACACTTAGGGAGGCAGGATGCAAGTAGCTCTATAGAGAAGCCATTAATGAGATTTTGGTTGAGAATTGATCTGTATGCTGGAAAAAAAGAACAATGGAGGAAAGCATCAACTCCTGAGACATCGAAAAAAAGAACAATGGAGGAAAGCATCAACTCCTGAGACATCAAAAAAACAACTTTCTGTTCTGATACTGAATAGTAAATTCCTCGTGAACCCATAAAATCTCATACAGTAGTACTTCACAAACGGAGTCTGAGTTCCTCAAAAAGGTCCTCTTCAGCTTCAGCATGGGGCTGCTCATATTCACCACACCGATCCCTGTCATGCAGTACATCACCTCCTAAGCATGCGCTTTCTCCTCAATGTGCTCTCCGGGATGTAGCGCAGTGCTCTCCAGCCCTGTTTTCCTTTAGCCTACAAGCTGCACAGCTGTCGGTAAGGTGCAATGCTGACAATAAGCCGCGCCACCGGAGAGAATGCTGAGCAGACGGAGGAGCATAGGTAATGCATTTTTGATGCCCACGGTTCCCTTGCTCTGGGAGTCGTGTGAAGGCGCGAGGAGGAACCCTGCGAGTCTCCAGGTCTAGCTCCTGAATAAGTGTTAAGTGTCTCATTAAAATGGATGTCCAAATCAGGAGGGAGACGCAGATTCTCCTGCAAGCTCCTAATCGCTCCTTTCAGACCCGCGTATCTGCTCTATCTCAGAGGGAAGTTCTCCAAAGGGGGCAGTTTCAAGTCCTTGTGCCCGGACCTTGAAGGCTCACAGCTTTCCCCTCGAAATTGTACTAAAAAAAAAGTTTGCTCCAATCATTTGTGTGCATGTCATCTCTCTCTGCCCACTGAGCAGTCTCACTCGCACAGCTGTAAATAATAACAGAACAGAGGCAGAGCCATGAAGCAAAAGCGTTCATAGGAATACAGTTCTACCCACTTAGATCCTCGGGGGCGGGTCCCTGTCCTTCAGGCATTGAGCGGCCGTTATTGAGGAAGGTAATTGGCAGGGAGCCTCATCTCTGGAGGTTTCCCTGGGCTTCGGCGATCCTTCACAGGACTGTAGGACTCTGCCATTAATCAGCGCAGGGATAAGAGAAAGGAGGGATGTGCCGGCGTCGGCACGGACCCTTACCTTTCCTTCCCCTGACAGAAAAATCCTTACCTAATCAAGCTGCCCACTCGAATCTACACTTAGCATCTCCGTGGATGTGGCAGCACAGAAAAGGAGGGACAGCTCTCTCCTTCCTAGTGGATCCAAGGATGCAAAGAGCATGAAATAGCGTACAAAAACCCCCAAAAAAGCACATTGTTGTTTGTCTCTTTCTTTGCTGCTTTAGTGTTCGGCCCTCGGGTATGTTCGGACCGGGTTTGGAGTACGAGAGGGCAAAAACCCTGAGCTGCTCTCCTCCTGGGCTTGTTGAGTTGTTCGTAGCGTTGTTCAAATATGAAGGGCAATGTTAGCTTTTAGAACTTTGCATTCACCCGTCATAGACCTTTTGACATTTGATGAATGGAGTTGACATATTTATTTATTTCTCTGCAGCCAAGTTAGACAAAGACAACAACAACAACAAAAGGATTTCGACCTTCGAAGTCAAAAGCAGGATGTGGACTCTCCCAGTGGAGTGATGTTTTATTATTATCGTTCCAGAACCGTCCAGAAAAATTATTTGAACCGTCCCAAAGTTGGTGTAAACCATCAAAACGTTTTACTTTATTAACATTAAAATAAACAATTCAAATGATTAGGGAATAAATGATTATATTTGCTCTGATTAGAGAAAGATCTTGGCATTACTCGTGCTAATTGTATATATTTTAAGCTTTTAGAGTTGGTGTTGGGGAGTAAAACTTCTGCCGCTGTGTGCCGACGTAAAACTATCATGCAGCACACGTGTGTCAGCAAAACAATCAGTAAAATAGTCCTGAATAGCCGGTCACTGGTCATGACCAATCAGCTAATAAAAGTCCGGTTTCTATCAGCTGTGAAGCGCAGAATCTCAAATCAATTTCTCACTATTCTTATGACACTTATTTGGCTTGAATATCTAAATAACTCTAATCCAAATAAATAAAACAACTAACATGAAGTGGCTTATTTGACCTGCAAAGGACAAGAACAAACCTGAGTCCTCTCCACCTCATCCCATATGTTCTACTCGCCCACACCCGTGTTGTCCCTTGCTCACCTTTGTCGAGATGCTGCATTGACATTGTTTTGCAAGTCAATAAGGTAGTAATTGTGTGTGGTAAGTAGGTATCGTGCAAGTAGAGGTCAGCGGAGGGAAATCATTCCGTAGCTATTTGACTTTGGGTTCTGCTCGGGGGGGAGACGTGCCCACAGAATGCAAAGTGGCCTCTTTTCACAAACTGATGAGGGGAAGATTGTTGCCGATGCCTGACCCCGCCCAGTGAGGTTACGTCCAATTCCTTTGTCCCTCTTTCTCCCACTGGGCACTTTGAGTGCAAAGGAAACGATTCAGGAGAAATCTTAGCCAACATTTCTTCAGCCACAGATTAGTGATTTGTTACTGAAATAGCAGTGTGGTTGTTCACTCAAACCTTAATCAGTGGAGTAATCGCTGTCTGTTTCACACTGTTGGGCACAGATGGCTGTGAAGTACAAAGACAGCCGTCTGGGCTTTGAGATGATCTTCTAAAACCCACCGGGAGATCAAAACGAAGGGCAGACATTTTTAATACACAAAGTTGTATGAACTTCAAAATGCCTGACCTTGATGAGTTTAATCTGGGATGAACTCCATTTCCACTGGCTTTAGATAGAGATGGTTGATCTCAGATTACTTCCAACAGCAGGGTTTTCACGAGAAGAGTTGTTCGGCCCGGTGGTATGCATGCATGTATGCACGCCGGCGGCCAAGTGACTTCTTTGACAGAGAGTTTTATTCGGAACGGCCCTATAGTTGCTCGGTAATGTTAGCTTGCGATAGTGAGAAGCGTGAGAGTAAGGAAGGCTGATCGCAAACGTTTTCTGGAGGGTTCTGGGACTGTGGTGATTTAAAAAAAATAAATGAAAAATATAAAATAGTAGTCTGGTCCCTTGCTGTCAATTATAGATCTTTGAAATCATAACCGGCTGTGAAAAATTCGACGGCGACATCTCTACTGTAATCTTGATCACTATAAGAGCTTCCACTGTACATACAGCACATTACAGCCGCTATCTCAGCATTCACAATCTGTCTTTGACTTTTCAAGAGTGACCCTTACAGGCGACCCATGAGGGATGATAAGCAGGTTCACATTTTGCCCCGAATCTTTTGATGCATACAGATGTGATTCTTCTGACGATGATGATGGATATTCTGACTGGTCACATTCCTGCTCCCTCTGCTGCTGCAGTTTCACGTTGTGGGCTTGTCCATTCATTTTGATCTTTGTGTATTAATGTGAGATTTGGTCCAAGGTGACATAGTTCTAACTTTATGGACTATGAGTCAGAAGTAGAGAGTTGAACTAAACACAGTATGCAGTCCTCATCATTCTTACACCATTGCTTTTCTTACTATGAAGTCATTGTATTTCAGACCACAGCCTGTTGATGTCTTGTTTGTAAAGGAAGCCATTAGAGCCTAATTGCTGTTCCTGCAGAACAATTTGAGAATCCCGAACAGCACTGAGAGAACAGCATCCATCAGCGGCGGGCAACATGCACGCATTAGAAGTTTGGACGATTCTGCATCGACGCAATGACGGAACACACTCGGTAGTTTGGTTTCATCTCAGCTGCAGTGGGAGTCTTCACTGTGTTTTACGGCCATTTACTGTCGCACTAGGTTCTCTCCTCTCTTTGATCTCTGTGTTTCACAGAGGGGGAGCACACTTAAAATGCACGGCAGAAGGATGCATGTTTCTGTCATGTTTCTGTACTCAGCTGGGTCATACGGGTACTGATTTTGAAAAGATGCAGCGTTCTATAAAATAGACTGTTGTAGTCAGATTTTTGAAAGAACTTTCTAAATAAAAAAGGGAGATTTGACTGCTTGTAATAATTGATGGAAAAGTTGTGCGGTAATATAGAAAATGGAGGATATCATACATTCAGTTGCATTGAGATGCATCGATAATAGGGCTGTGTATTGGGCAAGCGCCTCACAATACGATACGTATCGCAATGCACAGGTCACGATACAATATATCGCGATGTATTGCAATACGATGCATATTGCAGTATATTTCAATACTCCATCAGCTGGTCATCATTTCAATCCGTCCAATTTTTCATTTATGCTTATGACCAAATACTAATGACACTCTGTGTTTAGTGCTAGATTTTAAATGTTCACCTACACGCTGATAACTTTACCTGTAGACATCAACATGTTAGTGTCGTCACTGTGAGCATGTTGCTGTGCTAGCATTAGCATTTAGCTCAAAACACTGCTGTACCTAATTACAACCTCTCACAAGCTGTAGAGTGTTCAGTGTTGTTTTAGACATAAAAGAGAAATACAGCTCCAGATTCCAACATTACATATGACAATTTAGTATCTCACACATTTCTTCGTTATTGGCTGTGGCAAAGGGTAGAGTGGGTTGTCCTCTAATGGGAAGGTTGGCGGTTTAATTCTTGGGCAACATACTGCACCCTAAATATCTCCTGTAAGCGGTGCCAGTGTGCGAGTGTGTCTGTGAATGGGAGAACTTTGACATGTAGTGTCGGGCTCATGCAAACCATGAAGATTAGAATATTTTCAGATGGACAGCGCACTGGTACTCGGCTCAGAAACTACAGCATGGTAATTTGAGTTTAGGTCAATATAGGCGGGGGCTTTTCAACAGTGTGAGATATTATATATTGGGTATGATTAGAATAATCTTGATCTCATCCAAAACCTGCAATCATGCTTAAGTTCTCATGATCTAATTATGTCGGAGGCCTTTTCATCCCTCAAAACCAACAGATTGGCTGAACCACAGTGAGAACAGTCAATTCAAAAGTCACTTCCCCATTATACTTTCATGTTCTTCACTTAGGACTGAAAGCAAGGCCCGATCATTCTGCACACAACATCGATAGCTCTAATGCATCAAGGGCCCAGCACTGGTACAAACTCTGTGTACTGTTGGAATTTGGACCTTCTAAATGACTTATTCATGTGAGGTGGGAGAGAGATGTTTTTCTTTGCCCTGGCTTGACTGCCAGTGTTCTGGAGTGTTTGCTCTCATGCATCACTCCAAAGGGGACTTTCTGAACACCTGAGTGCTGACAAGACGCGCTAATTAACAGTGGAAACAGGTTAATCGCCAGATATATAATATATCTATATAAATATGTCTGGCGATTAACCTGTAAGATTTCTAATATTCACATCATATGGAGAATCTATTTGTGGGAAAAAAACTTTCAACAAAGATAAAATTGAACATTGTAGCTGCCTCCGTTTGTTACAGTCATACGTGTTTCTATCACATCTCTCGTGGGGATGATGGGTATGACAGATGGGATTAGATAATCGGTAATTATAATGCTCGTCGGGAATAAACCTCCGGGTTTATCACCATTCTGTGAGGCTCAGCACTTGTGCCACATATACTGTGTCAGATTAATAACACCCGTCTGCATCGGTGTAATCACTCTTTCTCCTCGTCTCTCTTATTGCCTCGCGTCTCTACTCTGACATTCATTGCACGTGCACAAATACAGACTTACAAAGCTGTGCATTTTGTGGAACGTTGCACACCCGAGTTCTATTTGTAGAGGCACAGGTGCGGAGAAAGGATGGCGTTTGTTCGAAAGGTCTGATGGTGTTGTAATGTGCCGCAACGCCGAGGAAAGCCTGTCTGAATGCAGAGGGAGGGGCTGGGGGGGGGACTGTGACTGGCTGAGAGTGTTTCTTTTTCACGGGCGCTATGATCCACGGTTGGCAATAATCCATATTCTATGCTGCACATAATTAGCCATCATAACCAACAAGCCCTTGGTCTGTTAATCACTGTGTTTAACGTGCATCACAGAGGTAGAGCAGCTGACAAGGGGCTTTTTTTAGTTGGGTTGCAGCAGCACAGTTAAAAGTAAATATGTGGATGGCTCCTTGAAGGGATTTTCTTCCACTACTTGCTACTTCAGAGGTGTTTTGAAAAGTGAAGAGCGCACGGTCTTGTTATAATGACACAGTTTGTGGGAGATCAAGCTATGGAGAGAGGGGGGTAAGAAGGGAAGCAGAGTCTTATCACAAAATGTCATGTCCTTTTGCATTTCGGATGGTGACGGTGCTGTCAGTGAATTGTTCTTGTGCACTGAACCATTCCCATGGGAATTGTTGCTGCTGATCATTGTTCAAGTCATGGAAAATGACAGAAAGAAGTCAAATGTCCTGGAAAATGATTTCAATATTATAATATTCTCCAGTGAACTACTAGACTAGACTATCTATCAGAGCCTCCCAACACCTATACATTGCCATGTGAACGTGGTAAAGCTATGTTCAGGATCATATTAAGGTTTAAATGGTAGTTTATGGACCAGCGTGTTTTCAATAGGCTGCTCTCGGTTATGTATATATAAATGACGTGAACGCACGCTCAAGTCACGTCTCATGGTAAGAAGTGTCAAACAGTAATAATAAAGATATTAGTCACTGCTGGCTGGCAACTGTGGTAGTTTTTATCATGATATTCTCCGATCGTTTTGTCACAATTTCCAAGCACGTAAGAGATTATTTCTATTTCATGGATGAGCTATAGCCGTAGACCTCCACAGAGAGGAGCATAGTCTATGGCACGATCCCCGTCTGTCATATTAGCGACACCAACACGGAACCTGATCTCTAACAAAGGCTGTAACCCTGTTGAGCTGTGGGTCCTGATACTCCAGACAACACTACAGTATTAGTTCCTCCAGTGTCACTTCTCTTGTTTGGGAGGAATCACAAAAAAATACCCTGAATGCTCCTTTCTTAATCCGATCAAAAGCAACATAAGGCTCCTGTGTGTTCACACCTACTGTAAGGCTTCGTTCTACAGTAAATACAACAATAAAGGATAAATAATAAAGAAAAAAAGACCGATCTCATCAGTTTGAAGTGTGGTCTGCCAATAAACGTGTTGAGAATGAATGATAGGGAAGCACTTTAGCACTAGCTATATGTTATGGAGAAAATGTGACTGTTTGGAACACACTGAGGTTATAGACAGACAGCAGGAAGCAGATTATGATGCAAGTGGTAAAATAAGTTTTCTGTGCTGACCTCGGAATCTATGGCGCTGCCGCCTCTTTGCAGCCTTGAGATGGTGACATTATGTAATGGCACTATTGTGTGTTGTTGGCGGAGCACTCTTGGCACCGCAAGGCCTTCGACGTAATTATGTCTTGTTCGGGCTTTTATCAGCGCCGATGTCGATCATTGGCATTTTCAACAATACGCGTAATGCAACCTTGGCTTAGCAGCCGCTGCGACCTGAAGTAATCGTTGGCATTATCACATTGCTCCCTTTCAGATCACATCACGTCACAGCAGGCTGGGTTCATGCACGCAGTCATTGGCAGCGTGCGGAGTAGGCGAAGGAAAGCACATCAGGTCAATATGAATACAGCTAGACATTAATTGTGTGCGTGTGGCTCATTTCTTCATTATTTGAATGCAGCGTTGATGTGAGTTATAACTACAATTGAGAGATCAGTTGTTTGAGTAGAACAACGGCCCGTCCTGTAGCATTATCATGACGAGGGGAAAGCACAACGCTGACAAAACGACTTCTCTTTAGGTCGCTTTGCATTGAAAATGGAACAGATTAAACCAGAAACTACACATGAATCACGTCTCTTATCGATTCCCTGTCCGTGACGTCGATATTCTTCTCACTTTTCAAAAGATGAAATATTTGTTGTGTCCAAAATTCCTATTCCTAGTGAATTATTCAGGCTTTTGAAATGTAAAAAAACAATCATGGATTTATTTGTTCGCATAATTACTGAGGACTGCATTCCTATCCACACGCAGCATGTCAGTATTCAGATCAAAGAGAAACGACACACAGCTTTTACTATGGCACTGACTTGTACTCTATTGTACGTCTACCCTATTTGGCCACAGTCCCCATGTGAGTCACAATGATCAGAGAGCAAAAACCCAAACCATTCTCCTATAAGTTAGAATGACAGAAAATACAGCTTTTTATTACTAATTAATTACATTTAATCAGTACATATTTCTTATTTCTTCAAAGCAGGCAGCATGCCATTGCTCACCCCAAGATTGGTCAGCATCATATACACATGCATCACAGAGATGGGAATGCAAAAAAAGCAGATACATCACAGGCACCGCTTCTTGCTCCTCTTTGAGATTTCAAAGCAGCTGCAGAGCTCCAGGTGCAGCAGCTGGATTCCGGCTGCTAATCGTGACACACCAAAGTCTCAGAGATGGCTCGGTCTCTCTGTCATCATTACTGCTGAAGCTAGAGAGAGAGAGAGAGAGAGAGAGAGAGAGAGAGAGAGAGAGAGAGAGAGAGAGAGAGAGAGAGAGAGAGAGAGAGAGAGAGAGAGAGAGAGAGAGAGAGAGAGAGAGAGAGAGAGAGAGAGAGAGAGAGAGAGAGAGAGAGAGAGAGAGAGAGAGAGAGAGAGAGAGAGAGAGAGAGAGAGAGAGAGAGAGAGAGAGAGAGAGAGAGAGAGGCTACTGAAAGGGAATACATGGTTTTAGTGAGAGTGGTTTGATGTGAAATTAAATGTTTCATACCCCAGGAGGCATGTTTCCCTCTGCTTGCATCAAGGTTTGTATTTAATTTTGTATTGGCCGTGACCACAACCTCTCTATGTTCGTGGAGCATCTTCCCTCCTTACCACACCACGACCAGCACATTATAATGCAAAGTTATTTCGCTTTACAGCTGTTAACATTCATCCGTTGTCATTATCGGTAAGGGGTTTTGTTTTGTTCGCCTCCTGATCTTGAAAATGGGCCACAAAGCATGTTGAGCTTATTCTCTTGGTTTGATGTTTAAATAATTGAAAGCTATGTCGGAAGTCCATCAAACCTGAACTGCATCGCCTCGCCACCAGCAGCACGCGCAGCAGGAGCAACCAGGTTGCCATGGTGAGAGTGATTGAGAGCCCATTAGTGAACTGTTTGTATTGGTCACACAACAGGTCGCTGTGATCTGTGTGGAGGGACTGATGGCTTTTTTATTTATTTATTTTTCAGCTTTCTTTCCTACGGAGCCGTCAGCAGAACTTGATGAAAAATGACTCCCTTGAAAGACGTCGTAATTGCTCCTTGATGGAAAACTTAATTGCCTCAGATTCAACCATTTTCTAAAGTCAGTTGTAATGTTGGAGCTGGCAGACTTTTGAAAAGAACAAAGCATGCAGAACATCGTCATTGTTCCTGACAAACAATTTCCATTTGCTCTGTGGAGCACCGGAGGCAAAAGGGAAAGGTTGAATGACTTTAAATGTCACCAATCAGCAGATCTTAAAGCCTCACCAACCGACCGTCGCATCTTGTGTGTTCTCCTACTGTAAGCTCCAGCTCATGAAGATGCACTGTATTAGACAGCGAAATGTCACTCAATTAGGAAACCTTTGTCACGACCTTCCATTGAACGGTTTCTTAGAATTGTTTGGTATGTGGGAGGAATAATAACATGGATGTCAATTAATGGTACACATTTAGAGGCATGGCGGCATGGGCATGCAAAGATACTTCAATTCTTTTGTCATTGACGGTAACCCGATCACAAAGCAGCTATCAGCTCTGGCAGACGTTTCGTAAGTTGGACCTACTTAAACATCTTGCCCAGAGCTGAGGACACAAAGGAAATGGAGTCATCTGAAAATAGGCGGCCTCCAGGTGAGGAGTTTTTATATCTCGATGCATCCAAGGTCTGTTTCTTTTCTTCCTGTTTCATCCTGGGATGCCCGCAGGGACCAATGGAGTCAGAGGGATTATTCTTCCAGTGCCTTTTGGAATGATTTTCATGCTTCCTCGGGCTGCACAAACCGGTTATTGCATTAACGTCATATCACCGAATCGTTCTTGAGTTTGGTCAAAAGATTTATCAAGTTTCTTTACAGGGAATCTATTAAATCACTGCTGGCTGAAGACGGATGCTTCATGGTGGCAAACTAGATCTCCTCAAGGGAAATGTCTCCAGGAGACAAAGACATCGTCCCCCGGTGATGGTGGTAAACACAAACGCTCTGTTCATATGTTCATCCATCCACTAATCCATTATCCACTTATACTTTTAAACCCATTGTGACTGCATGCTTTTCTGAAACCATTTTTTTCTCCTCTCAATCCTTATTGTTACTCGGTCAAATCAGCAGGGAGCACTGCTAACGTGCTCGATGTACTTTAATATTGCTTTGCTTTGGTCTCTCAGGATCGTCTCAGCACTACATATGTACTACAAAATTCATATTTGCCAGCATCTGAAGTCGTGACTCTCAACAGTGAACTGCCAGACAACATTTGCTTTGCATCTGCGTGTACCTCGTGGGAGTATCTGCACACCAACTATCATTTGCATGTATTTATTCAACACAGCTTTCTGCAACGTGATTACTTCCCCAACTTGATGTCGTGTGGACAAATAGTAATGCAGAGCCAACCTGATCAGTGCCTCCAGCGTGTGAGACAACAGCAGTGACAAAGTGATGGTAATTTCTGGCTGAACAACCTTTCAACCGCAAAAAACCTCACACTCCAATCTTCTCTCTCCCGCTCCTTCCTGGTGCCGGCTGTGATTTATGGGTCTGACTCTCCACATGCTGCCCTTAAGACAACAGCAGCTTACCGCTTCCTTTACCCCCGCCACAGGTCCACGAAAAGACACGGTCAAATAGGATTAGAGTTCGCGTTTGAGGGGGAGGGTTTCTGTGCCTCCACAAAAGAAACATCCATGAAGTATGTCAGAAGGGAAAAAAGAGGTGCAGCAGCTCGGGTGGGTTGATGCTTTGGCAGTCGTGTTGTTGCGAAGAAACAGGACCGGAGGGGGTGAGATAGGGATTTTAGGGGGTGATTCATTGCAATCTGCCACAATGGTGTATATGTGGCCAAAGCTGAAATCTCAGCCTAGGTTCTGCCTTCATAAAGCCTGTTGGCGTTCAGCCTTATTACTCAGCAGTCACATGCCAAAAGATATCCCATGTTCCTCAGCGACATGACACTGTTCATCTACTCTTCTATTATAGGGATTATAAATAGATGCACTTTTTTTAATCCATTTATGATGTTTTGTGATGTGAAAATGCTCAAATGTTGTGTTGTGATGTTTGACATCATTTCTACCGCCGCATATCCAACCAACTCTGTCTGAAGCTTTCATTTTTTTATACCACAAGACAGGACGTTGATTGATTTAATGACATGTTGAAATATGTAGAATTTCTATGTTGAACGTACAGGAAAAACAAACTAAGAACTATTAAAGTGAATTTAAGTAAATGTGGCATTTCAATGGTAATAATCCTCTTTACCATTCAACCCTAATTGCAAAAAAGTATCATCAGCACTTTTATGGCTTGATATTAGATAAAGTGCAAATACACTTGAAACTAATGCAACCTTAATGAGCATAACAATTACCTACAGATGTTTAAAAGTCACAGCTTTGCTCTGTGCTGATCTACATTTTTTAAATTGTCCTCCAGAGACCGGGCCCTTCAAGATGATGAGAATGGGCTGTGGCGTAAATGCTGATGCCAAGAAGTCACTCAATCCAGTCACATGTTTTTGATTTTTTTGCTGTTGTTAATTCTACCAGTCTCTCTCCATCCATGGCAACCACTGGTCCCCGTTTGCACGGAAGTAATCTTGGAGAACTGGTAGCCCAAAGGGGCGAGTTGCAGACTGTGCCTCTTTTTCGCCTCATCACCCACTCTATCCCCCAGACAAGAGTAACAACTTTCAGACAACGCAAGGCCACAACACAGATGTTCGCCAATCTGGATGTCAATAAAACCTGTCCCTGGTTTTCAGCAGCACATTGTAAAGACATTTGTTTGCTGCCAGTAATCCTCTGATGTGTCGGATGGCGAGTCCTTCCTCCATGGCTGGAGCCGCCATGCAGCTCTCCGTTTGTTCACGCTGTGGATGTGTTCTCTGACGGCACTATTCCGTACTCGTATATCTTACAAATGACCAGCATTTCCCCATTTGTCGTTACTGCAGATGATGGCTTTGTTGCTGTATGATGAAAGGGTGCGATAGGAATTGGTGGCAAATAAAAAAAGAGCGATCCCCATCGAGATGTCTGACTTCATTGCGCTGGATGAGATTGAACCCGTCTCCCTAACCACCTCTCTGTCCACCTGCCACTGAACCAGCAATTGAGTTTGGTGCCGCTGCACGCTGGACCCGGCTGTCAGTCAGCAGTCAAAAGGCTAATTCAGGATGACACTCTCTGTCCATCTGTGCTCAGGCTTTGTTTATTCTGGAAAGCACAACTGGGAGATGGTTAGCCTTCGTCGAAACCTAGTTATCATAAGAGCGCGCGTCACATACGGTGGCGTATTTTCTTGGTCTTAAATCTGCTATGCATCAGCTGAATGAGGGGGTTGTCAATGGGAGCCGTTCTCTGCACCTTTATAATCCTCTTGCACTCCGTCTTTGACCCCTTATTGTGGTTTTTCTTTAAATTACAGAGCTTACTTACACATCACCAGCAGAAATCCAGCCAGATGGAATGCAGTTGTGGGCCACATGTGATGAAAACCAAATTTGCCGGGCAACTTCTGGTGCTGAAGCTAATCCTATCAAATGAGGATAACTACAACACAATCCCAAGTCTACCACAACCACACGGAGAGCTGATACGGAGCCCCTCACATCGGCCTACCAGAGCTGACCTGAACCAAAAGGATAAATGTTTCTGTGGCATCGACCATGCCTGCTCCTAATCTCTGCGTTGATCGTATCAAGCGTTAGTCATTGCAGACAATATAGGAAACTGAAACACGAGAACCAACTCTGTTGTTACTGAAAAACCTTATTTCATATTTTTCTGCCTCGCACAGTACTGCTGAAAATAACATGTTTTCTTTCAGTATAAACTAAGAGAATATAACGTGCTTTTGTACCTTTGCAAGGTGTTCCGTTTTGGCACAGAGTGACCTTCTTCGCTCATATACAGCTACATTTGCCCAGCAGACAGTGTCTGCTGGGCAAAAAAAATCTCTCCTTCCTTTCCTCTCATTATGCCATATCCAAGGCAGCAGATACTGGAGTATTGTCACATCACAGAGGAAGCCTGTATAGCTGTGGCCTCTGCAAAAGCTGCCAAGTCAGGCTGCCTCCGTGGGAACGCTGTATATATTCGCTGTCGAGGAGGGAAGACGTAAACAAGCAGGTCTCTGTCTATAACTTTCCAATTCCAGACCACAGTCGCCATGTTTAGAGGCCTCACAGGACAGGTCCTCTGAAGTGTGTCACCAAAACAGGGATGAAAGGTGGACAGAGCAGCAAAGCGCAGAGAAGAGAAAAGGAGACGCTGTGTAATTCAGGACCGACAGACTGTGCTGGTGCGTCTGTCGGCTGCTGCTCTCACCTGTGGTCTGCGCAGTCGGGTCATGAATCAAGTAAGTCGGCCAAGCCATCACATGTAGTAGAGGTCAAACGTTATCCTCCCAAGCGCCAATTAGATTTACACTGACAATGATAAGGCAGGATTGGCAGCCCTCTGGAGGCCTTCAGACAATAAGGGGCTGTGGGCCAGCATCCCTCATACTGTGGATTAATGGCGGGCTGACTGAGCCTGGGAAAACATTGTGCCTCCAATGACGCAAGCTTATCCAAAATATTAGGAGAGGAGGAGCATTTGTGATATTGTACGGTATGCAAATTTGGTCAGAATAAAAATAAATTGGACAGAAATGAAAATTGGGTAACTTAAAGCAGCAATGATTTATTTTTAAAGCACTTTTGGGGGTGGCAGAGCAAGCTGTCATCACAGCATATTGTCACTTCATGAAGTTGACATTGCAAGTCTGTTAGCAAACATTTGCCTGTCTCCACATCCAGCAAACGTAAAGCAACATCAGCGTTCAGTTGGAGTTCTGTTTCTGGCCACCTGGCAAATAAAGTCCCAATGTCTTCTTTCTGCTGCTTTTTAAGAATCTTGAAAAAGTTTTTAAATTGATCTGTTTGGTGCTGTGCACTACAGCTGGCATATCGTCACTTTTTTCAAACATCTGCCAGCTGTTGGAAGCACTGTTGATGAGAGCTGTGATATATTGACCGATATTAGCTTCTCACAGATGTATAGCTATCCGTCTATATGTTGTCCAATTTGTGCCATTATAAAAGCTTTGATTTGTATCCAGATAAAGGTGCTTGAAGCTATATTAATGTCATTACACAGTTTTCCTCCAATGCAAGCGCGCTGTAATTGACCGCCTGTGGCAAGCAGTGCAGTATGACAGACTGGCTGTAGCTGTCTGCAGTGTTTACCCGGCATCATTCAACCCGGGCAACTGATTACAAGTCAGAGAAAGAAAATACAGCTGTTGTCAAAAATATATATATATATATATATATGTATCAGATTTTGTTGTTTTACCTCCTAATAAAGGGATCCTGTGTCGGCTGGGCTCTATTGAGGCTGAAGCAAAACAGTAGAAACAATAAACATTTAGCTTAAGGATGCAAACACTCTCCATTGTGCTGAGGGGAGCTGCAAAGGTAGGTTATAATTATCTGTGGGCTTGTGGCCACTTTCATATTGCACATAATAATTGGACTCATTGTTTATGTATGTATATATATATATATATATATATATGTATATGTATATATATATATATATGTATATATATATGTATATGTATATATATATATATATATGTATATGTATATATATATATATATATATGTATATATATATATATATATATATGCGTGCAGCTTTAAGATAACTACTGAAAAACGCAACTGCTGATTACCATTAAGTCGACATAGTTTGCAGATATGCGTAGTAAGAAGAAGTACTCAAAGGAGGTTTGACGTAATGTGCAAAGAATACCAGAAATGTGAGTATTCTCTCGTCACTCACTTTTTGGAATACATGTAGTCAATCATCAAACGTGTTTGACTGTAGTACCTACTGATCCATTTTCACCTGGCAGGACCAATCTTTTCCCCACCAGCTGTTGGATGTCTGCTGATTTCTGGATGGTTTTGTTGGTGGTATGGACACTGAGGTCATTTTAAGGAAAGACCAGTCTCAGCCTGAGGGAGAAGGAGGATCAGCCTGCTCCTTTTAATAATAGTATATTTACTGTATTAGTCAAGCTCATCTGGAAATTATCTCTCTAATTGCTCTATTAGTATGTGTAGCTTCAACTCCCACAAAAGCCAGTTCTATCAATATGCAGAGTTATCTTCTAAATGAATGGCTACACCGCATGGAAAATGTAGCTTTTAATTTTGAAAAGTTGTGCAAATATATCTTCTCGGGCTTAATGATGATGACATGTCAGTGTTGTCTGTCACGACCATCACTTTTGGTTTCGGGTTAATGTCGTCTGTGGGTTTCCGTCCTCCTCTGCACATTAAGAGAGCGGCGCGTGTTGTGGCGTTTATGGACTGAAGTCAAGCACCCGCAGTATCTGCACGCTCACATTTGCCATCATTGATGAGGACCGCTGATGTTTTTGCAATTTCCCCTCGGTGGAGCGAGGTAATTAGGAGAGGAATTCTGATTCATTAGCCTATGGAAAGAAGCGTTGCTTCCTCCCTGGGCGGGCGACCCTCCCACTTCAAAGGGAGCCCAGGTTCTTTTGATCTGCGACCAGGAGCTCGAGATGGGGGGGGGCGGGAGAGGGAGAGGGAGAGAGAACGGTGCAGACTACCACTGTGATTACTGTGCGCTTCATGGCGTCGCCTCTGCTGCCTCTGGACACCAGCTCTGAAGGATGGATGGTCATTGTCGGCCGCGTTAGAAAGATAATGTGATCTGATTCCGAGAGGATTTGGCCCCTAAACCCGCTTGACCCCAGCTGTCCAGATTAACTGTGTGTCATGTCCACCTCGGGTTTTTGCTACTTTCGTTCCTTTATTTCTCTCATCATTTCTCTCATCCTTTTCCCCCCGTGTGGTCTGTTTTACAGCCCACTGATCTCAGCACTGACTCGGTTTCTTTAAAGGAAAAGGACAAAAGGTGATATTCCAATTCACTTTTCTCCATATGGCAGCAACCTTCATTTCAGCTACACCGTACTGCGTTGGTGGCTGATGCAGAGCGTGTAGGAGCCTTTTCTCATTCTTTTTATTTGCTCTGTCCCATCTTCTCTCCTTTAAAAGCTTTTCTACAATTCCTACACAGATAGATGCGCTACTTTGGGGCGGAGAATCCCAATTAATTTCGAGGTCGTTTGTTTGGTCCTCCTCATTAGATCAATTTTATGCAGGAGGGAAACAGGGAAAATCGTTACACAGCTTAAAAGAAACCTAAGTGAATTACAGTAATTATTTAATGCTTGGTCTTGATCAAGCTAAGTGTCTGTACAGGCTTTTATTTATTTCCTTAATAGCCCCTTCATCTCCCAAGGTCCCTCTGTGGATTGTGATGAAAGAAACATTCTTGAACAGACGACGAATCCGACTGTAAAGAAAAGCAGCAGCAGCAGCTGCTGTTGGAATGTTTGTACTTACACATTTCATACGAGAAGAGAAGAACGGTCATGAAATAGACATTCTACCTTCATAGTACATTTGTGCACATCACCGGCGGTAATCATCGAAAGTCGGACGTTGTTTTTGTTAGTATGAATGTTAATGTTCATGTGCAGTAAGTCTTGGTTACGTTTCATTGGTAGTGGAAGTGAACAGGAAGAGAAGCAGAGTTCAGATGAGCTTTTGTAAGATTACATCCCTGAAAGCTCTTATGTACGCATGGATGGAGGAAATGAACAGACTCACTGGTCGACCTGGTA
The DNA here is from genome assembly GCA_028022725.1 of Lycodopsis pacificus. Taxonomy (NCBI): domain Eukaryota; kingdom Metazoa; phylum Chordata; class Actinopteri; order Perciformes; family Zoarcidae; genus Lycodopsis; species Lycodopsis pacificus. The sequence goes on along the minus strand of CM051704.1, from coordinate 15,431,409 downwards.
ATTGTAAAGATTTCAGTCCTGGTCGATTTGGCTAAAAAGTGATAACAGGAAACACTCTTTGAGCAACTTTGTCAGAGATGTCGGAGAAGAGCAACCGGCTTATCTGTTAACAGTGCAGCCAGAGAAAATCATGTTTCAATAAAGAAGTCGGACAATAATATAGTTGTGCTAGTTAAGCTCGTTCAATATCAAGCAGCAGTAATAAGTTAAGCAGTAACTTTTTACAGCTCTGATAAACGAGTGTGGGCGAGTGAACCGTAAACTGTGAGGCTGAAAGTTCAATAGAACTACAAATAGTAACACCGGATTCCTTTAATCCCTGAGAATCAGTAGGTTTACTTATGGACTCTATTCCTTCACTGGAGTAATAAGCAGGAGAGATTGATCGCTGCAAATGTATTTTTGCAACCCTGTTGGGGAATAATAGAAACGATCACCAGACTGTAATAACAGTAGCGTAGGTAAAACCATTTTCTCACTCATACATGGCCCTTAAAGTAAACAAAAATAGAACTGCCGAATAACACGGCTGATGCATGGTGTAACCTTACGTGACAGTAACGGCAGTGGTGCAGAACTTACTTTTAACACGGGTCGATGAAGAAACATGTATAAAATCCATAATAAGTGATTACTACCAGCAGAAACATGATCCGCGTGTTGATAATCCTGATACATAGCGCTTGGCTGGGGATTAAAGTAAACAGTGCTGCTTTGACAAAGCTCTCCGGGATGCTCTTGCTTCCTGAAGTGTTGGTGCAGACCAGTTGTACTGCTGTGAAAAGCCATTTGCAACTGCAGAGAGCAACACATTGCTGGGTCTCTGTCTGAAATACGCTTTAGAGAATCCTGGGCGAGGTTTTTAAGCTATAGCTTTGACTTATTTTTTTTAATCAACGACGTCCATTATGTCGACCAACTGCTCATGACGTTCGTAAAGCATAGAATGAGACCATGGAGGTTATTACTGTTTGTCGCTGCACTCTTTAAGCAGATGCAGTTTGCTTTTGGCCCAAAGTGAAATCGCATCGTGCCAGCTGGAGTTTTCTCTTGAAGCACACGAGGATATTTGTGTTGTTTGTGATGCTCAAGTCAAAATTGGGCGGATTCCTCTGTCGTCTGACACTCTCCAGAGTTACAAAGCGCTGCGGCGCAAGGAGGCGAAAGGAAGGTCGGTTAATGATTTTGTGAGCCATAACCTCGGGAAAAAGTTCCTTAAAAGGGCAGCGCCGGTTTAATATTCTTTACTTGGGATTGGAGTATGAGAGCAAACAGACGATACACAGTTGGGTCCAGACAAATGAAGATAAATGTAGCGCCGCGTTTGGCAGTCCAATTGGAGCCGAATGAAACCCTCCTGCTAATTAATACGGTTGCACGCGCTGACATGGCTGCAACTCAGAGAGCAATGTCTCCGCTGCCTGCTTTATAAGTTTAATTGCTTCTTGTTGTAAACGGGCATTGGATAGAGGGGAGAACGGTTTAATTGCAGACTTAAAATTGGGGTAAACATTGTACAGCGGCAGCAAGTGCACAGAGTTTTATTTGGACTGTAGAACAGCAGCTTCACTAAAGTATCAGCCAGGCCAGTAAAATCCAGCTAGTAATCATAAGATGACGTGATTCTGCCATTTAAAGAAGGAAATGGTGGTGTGCAGTGAAGCAAATTGGGATAATACTTCTGAATGAAAGTTTTTTTTTTTCTTTCTTCCTTACAATGTAATTTCAATTTCACTCCGTCCTTTGAGGTCAGTGAATCTTTGTCAGACTCTGTGCCCTGGGAAGGTAAACTTAATTTACTGCTATATCTCTTTCCACTACTAAGGCGCAGCATATCCAATAGTCAACCTCCTAAACATAATCAATTATCCGAGCTCCAATGGCAGAGAATGCAGAATGCTGATAAGACTTTGTAGACTTTTTTTTTTTTTTTTTCTAATGAAGAGAGAAAAGACGATTTGGTTCAATACCCTGGGGGAGTTTTTTTTCTTCTTCTTCTCTTCTGGTAAAAGAGAATTATTCATTGCATTCTCTAAGGGAAAAGTCGATCATTCCCAATAAGTCACAGAGTTGTTGTCCCTTTTCGCTTGTGCTGAGTAGGACCCGAGGCAATGTCGATTTTATGTCATATGCTGGGCTCTACTTTTTCTTGAAAGGCGTCTTCGTCAGTGCGACAGTGACGTGACTTTGACTCGGCGGTGCAGCGACTGCCACTTGGTGATGTTTGTCAAGGTGCAGTGAGACCGTCGCGTTGGAGATGCTGGCGTTGCCTAAAATCAGCATGGCCTCTGCCTACAGTGCAGCGGTCCCGCCTCTAATTCAAATGTTCCGTCTTTGCACCGCTCTGTATTCACAACAATGGCAGGCGTGGGATTCATCAATAGTCAGATATTGTCGGTGTGTATGCGTGTCGGCTCTTTCAGTGTATTTCATTTGACAACAACCCCCTGGCTGTAATATTTTGGAACTCATGTTTCTGTTGAACATTTATTTTGCTGCTGGGTCAAGTTTGCGTGAGGTCAGCTCCCTAATGCATTCTATTGATCATCTCATCCAGCTGATTTGCATGTGAAGAGCTGCTGTGCAGCAATGCAGCACATAGATAAAGAATGACTGGAGAACTCTATTGATTTTTGTCCCCATACTTTTTTTTTTTTGATGACAACCTCAGGCTCGCCTTGACAAATGCTACGCGTGGGGCTATACAAACAAATAAAAAGCAATATATTAGCCTCTTCTGCCTTTTAATTTTTAACACTAAAATGATTCAAAGTCATGCTGACCTTTTACAAGCAGCATCTGTGGGGGAAAGAGAATTTATGTTCCGTGGGCCCGGCTTTATGCCAACACACTGGCTGCTGTTTTTCTACCATTAAACAAGAGTTATGTCACACTTCCCATTTAATCACAGGCTTTTTTTTTTTTTTTCAGGGGTCTGAGCTGAATCAGAGCGCCCGGCCAATGACTCACTGTGAGGGGCCCATTTGACAGATTACACCTGCAGTCACACTTAAAGGTAATGTTAGCAGGCCCTCGGCAGAGGAGGAGGAGGAGGAGGAGGATGAGGAGAGCCGAACAATTCCATTAAATGTTTTCAATTGACCTTCACGGCAAATGAACAATTGAGCTCAACCTAGTCAACGCGGCGCTTAATGCTCGTTGAAGCCACAACATTCGATATGCCTGTTGCAAAGCGGTTAATCATTATTTCTGTCAAAGTTTGCCATCATTGCATTAAGTCCAGGTCTACCCTTGTTCAAGTCAAATGTGATGTCCTAGAATTAGTTTTCTCAAGGGTATTCCCAGCACCTTCGAGGGCAGACTTGGCAGTTTCACGGTCCGATGGCGTTCCGTGAGCTCCGTACTGCTGCCTGGGAGAGTCTCCGAATTACCTAGACAGCAGAGTGACAAAGTGTGAGGAGCAGAAAGCTGTTTAACACTTCATCATCACCGTCGTAGACATCCAGAAGGAGCGAGGCAATTCACCACACAGAGGGAGAGAGAGAGAGAGAGAGAGACTCCCGGCAAGGTTGATCACATCTGTGAAATTAGAAATACTTTCGGCCTAAATGGCCACCAAGTGTGTTTGCTTTTGTAATTACCTGCAGCCACTCATTCCCGGTCGTCTCCCCCCTTTTTATCCAGAATAATGCCGCGTGCTGCACCCGCGCCGCATACACACAGCTGGAATTTGTCAAAGTCAAATAGAATTTTTGGGCAAATCTCTACAGCAGCGAATAGACCAACAAACTCTATTTCATGCGCTGTTAGATTTAAAGAGTATTATAAGCCATCCAGGAAGATATATCTTTCGGGTATTAGGTTTGGGTGCGTTACACAAAGCGTACTGCGGGATGTTATAATGGAGCTTAACTGGCTGAATCCGTCCGTGAGAACACACCGGCTTGATAACAGTTGAATAAGTTAAACACAATCACCACAGATGACCTCTTACGAAGTTTCGAAACAGGAAACAGTCTGCCCCTTATGGGATTATAGTTGTTCTTATGTTATATTTATGATATTTATATTTGCAACAGGGTTTCCTTCATGTCGTAAAAAGATTGTACACGTGTGTTAACCTTATCTGATAAACATCGAAGCCCTTTTCTCCTCCTCACCTTTTGAAATCCCGATTTCTTTCAGAAGCAGGGCACGTTCCCGGCCTTATTTGAGATAATAAGCGCACTAAATGCACATACTGCCCCGACTGGTTTTACTCAACCACGGATGTGACCCAGCTGGCAAACAGAATATTCCATCTAGTAACGGGAACTGAATAGGAAATGCACTCCACCTGACGCAGAGCCTCGCGTGTGTCCGTACGCATCTACATGTTGGCGTGGGGACTGTACGCCCGTGGTTTTCTGCCTCTACTCATGGGATTGTGAGTGAAGAGGAGAAGAGTTGCCGGGGTTAAAAAAAGGACATTGTCGCACACTTCTCGTGTGTGTGTGTGTGTGTGTGTGTGTGGTGAGGTACGGAGTGGGTCGCCAGAGTTGGTGCTTCTTTTAAGGCCACGTGGGGTGAAGGATGAAGACTTTGTGGAAGTTTAACAATCCAGCAAAGCTTCTGACCTGGAAAGTATAATCGTAGGACTTTGCTGTGAAATCTGGTTACATTTGTTCTCTGAACTGACTCTCTCAGAACTGTTTTATTAACAGTCCAATCCATGGGTCCTTCTTCCCTTTTTGTAAAAGTTGCTTCATCATTTTAAGCTGCACTGAAAGGCGATGGTTTAAAGAGTACTAACTTGTAAAAATAAAACTGGCTTTGGTTGAATGGGAATTGGGAATTATTTGAAGTGAAAGCACATTGAAACTTTTACCGCTAATTCAGTTGATGTCCGTGTTAAAATTAGGTGCGTGTGATATTTCTCATTAAGTAGACTTATTGCACTTCATAGTTTTTGAAGAGTTTTGGTCTTTCAGCGGGTTTATGTGTGTGTGTGACCAGAACATAAAACATGGGCAGAGATGCTCGACATTATTGAACATTTACCAATTAGGGTTCTCCCACAACCTCACCGCGGCCCTCATGGTGCGTTAGCTGAGAAATGCTCAACACGGGGAAACTGAATTACTTTTGTGAGCTTTCATAGTGTGTTAGTGCACATGGCAGCTTTTGCTTAGTGATTAGGGATCTCGAAAATATTTAGGAAGGCTCGGCTGAATATACAGCCAAGGAGACGTTCCCATACCTTACTTAACCAAGTGTGAAATAGCTTTGGCTAAGTAAGGGGACAACCATTAATACTGATAAAACTGGGACTAGGTGCTCTCAAGGTGGAATGTGAGTTCTCACTAAGAAAGTGATTTATGTCACCTTCAACTGAGGTTATAAAAAAAAAAAGAGCTGGCACCCTGAATACAAATTTTCACACAAACACAATTGTTTGCACACACACACTTAGTAGACGTAGGCTAGAAGTTGTCATGCCAACGCTGAAAGTTACAGTTTTGGTATATCATACTGCAATATCAATTGCACCTATTCTGTGCTTTTGATGCTAGACAGCATGACTCAATGTGACGTTTTTTGTATGAAAACATGTAAATGTAGTCATAGTACTTTGCGCTGTCTACTAGCCAAGTGCTGGTAACATGTGATAGATGTGCTTCACTAACTGGCCCAACACACAATGAAAATCTATTTAGTGGGTTGTAAAATGTAGACATCGTCTACCTATTTGGCCAGCGGACAACTTTCTTTCAAGGTTTTTCAGTTGTTAAAGGTTTTTCACATTGTAATAAAATATTAGTTTCCTACAAATCATGTCTATTCTATCCGTTTTGCTCATATACAGTACTTCGATATGCAGTCATGACCCAGTTTGTTGCTTTTTGATCAGTTTTCACTTCAGCCCGGACAAGTGACTGCTTGACAATGCACAAAGACAAGTAGTTCTGTATCAGGAATCAATTGGCAACAATTTCTTTGTACTATGTTGTACTGAATAACAGCATATCTTACAGAAAGATAACGTGTAGAAATCAGTAATTATTCAAGATAAATCTTCTTGATTGTTCGATTGCTTCTGGTAGGAGAGAATGGAACTTATTGACAAGCAACTCAAAGCACATGGAGCCCTTTTATATCCAGGCTAATGCAATGCCTTCTGGGATTCATGTCGTTCTTAGTTCACATTAGAAGTGTTTATTTGCAATGTTGCCTACACGCTATGGCTCTATTGAGCAGGTTGTTCCTCCAAACTCATCTCTGAAGGTACAAACATGTTGCAAGGCCACATTAGCCTGTCAGGGTTGGAACCCCTTCAGATGCTCCTGGCAGGTTTATTTTATCCTTCATAAGTCCAGCTTCAAAATTCCCCTCTTGCCTCATTACCATAACATGAGATTCTGAGTGTCTGCGTAGAGACTATGTTCAGGGTTTGTCACCCCACTAATTGGCCGAATCAATGTGCGGTACATGCCTGTGGATATGCTTTATTAGCCTAATCAGGTCGCTAGAGCCAAGAGCCCCGGCATAAGACCCTTCTCAAGTAGTTAATAAGGTGCTTGGTTCGAGATCAGGTTGTAGCACTATAGCGTGCCAACAATATAACTGTGGGGAGGAGGGTGGTGAACACTGTCTTTCAGAGAGGATTATGGGTTTATGTCGGAGCGCTAAGCAAGTAATGTATGAAAGTGCATTCAGCGCGCTGTAGAGGCCTCAGCTGAGCTCTGAAAAAAGAGCATGAGAACGAACACTCGAGGCTGCAGCGAGGGCCTTGATAGTAGCTGTACGGAAACGCTCCTCGGCCAGCCACAACAAGAGGCTGTGCACCGGATCATTATTTACCGGTTTAGTCCCAAGCTAGCGGTAGGCTATAAAACAACACAATTAGCGCTATATTTTCAGCTTTGCACTCTTGAATTAATGGGTGGCTACATAAATGTTCTCCCTTTTCACGCTCTGCTTAAGCGGGTGATGTAGAAGGGCATAACGTTGGCCCCCGTCCTTTAATGCTGGGTAAAAATAAGTCAACGCTAACTGACTGCTGACACTGAAAAGCCTCCAACTAAAATAAATGCCTTTTTAAATTTTTGCTACAGTAGCTGAAATATCTCTATACAGCCTACACTTTTTTGAATCGCTACATTTGCACTAGATGTTAAGAGCATGCCTATATTCCAGGAGCCCCTCGATGCTGTTGTAACTGATGGTAATTCAGCACCACGGACAGTGATTCATGCTGCATCAGTGCAAAAGGCCACGGACAAATCAAGAGCACCACTGCAGGAGAGAACACTTAAGTACCCTGCTTTTTTTTAGTCAGCCTCTCTGGCCTTTACAATCTTTAGAATACCAATCTCTGACTCCAAGACGCCATTGTTTTGGTGGACTACTTTGCATCTGTCTTGCCTTAGATGATGAAAATACTGTTTCTTTGTTACACATTTCCAGATATGAGTTTCTTAACTTTGAAGTTATAGTTCTTAAAACTTTAATCATATCTAACTCCAATTTTGATAATACTGATGGTGGGCATTTATTCAACAATAGCCATTTAAACTATTTCCTTTATGCAACTGCGTCATTAGTTTTGATTGTTACTGGTGGAGTCTGGCTTTCAAATTGCATGTCCACACTCAAGGGATGTACAGAATATGATGCAAAAGGAACATTTTTCTCGAGCTTTCAGGGTCTGTAAGATGAGGCTTAATTAAGCATTGTACATTTCTAGTACATTGGTCACCTTTCTATCGATGCGTGCACCCACACACATCCTGTTCTTCCTCACACGTTCATCCTGTCTGTGCCCACATCTGCAATAACATCCATTGAGTAGAAGCTGCTCCATGACATAGGCAGCCCCTGGCTCCGAATGGCCCCATGTCACTGCTGCCCTGCCTCTTCGCTGCCCCCCCGCTGGCCTGTGCCTTTCCCTGCCATATGCAGCTGTCTCACACGGCTCCTGCAACAGCAACAGCAACAGCCAGTCTCGGCCCCCAGCTGCTTTATTAGAAGCCCAGCAGAGGCAGACTGACACACACACACACACACGTGCATCAACACGCAGGCTTACTTCTCTCTAACAGGATGTTTACACCCACTACTACTCTTACATAAATATATACGTGCTTATAGGTATAATGCAGTCTGGTGCACATGCATACATGCCATCCAGTCTGCCTGCTAATGCTCCTGTATGAACATAAATGAAAGCATCTGCGTGGCTCTTTGATGAATGCCCTCCGAACCAACAGAAAGCTTAGGAGCTATTAGCCATCATAAAAAAGGTTGTCTCATCCTAGTGAAAATATTGATGTGAACGAGACGTCACACTGCCCTGCTCTGATCGGAATCCCTCCATTGTGATTTAACTACAAGAACCCATCTTGTCTTTACCTGAATCCCTCTGGTGGTTGGCCATTCTGATCCTGTGTGTGTGTGTGTGTGTGTGTGTGTGTGTGTGTGTGTGTGTGTGTGGTGTTTGGGGATACAGGGCCTGCTATTCATAGTGTTCATAATTGATAGATTTGTCCTCCACGGCAGCTGTTCCCGGGGTATAAGGATATATTTCCCATGTGTTCGCATTTCATTTTTTTTTCTTTCTTTCTGTATATTGACAAAATGCAGACGATTGTGACATGCATCAATATTCCATTCTCCGGTAACAAAACGAGGAAAAATGAGCTGCCGGGAGCCAAGGGGGGCCTCGCGGTTCAGCAGGAACAACAGGAGCACATAAAACAACACACTGCTCCAGCCCAAGACTTTTTTTATTTTAGGTGTTCATCATCTCGTCAGCGTGGAAATGATTTGCAGTGGAAATAAAAATAGATGTCAGATACTGTGAATTATTTGCCTGTTTATTGTTGCATGCTTAACCTTGCAGAAGTTGCCATTGCAACATCTGACGAGGATAAGTCACGTTTTTTTTTTTTTTTTTTTCTAACTCCCAAAAGTGCTTTTCTGTCATTTTTCAATTTTATCAGATGAGAAATGTTGAAGCACAAAGAGGCCAAATGATTATTCTCTAACGGCAGCCCCAGTGAGTCTGGTATCTGTCTGCAAACAACCCCAAAAAAAGAGCAACATTATTTTTGCTTCAATTACTGAAAACCCCATTTGGCTGATTACTGATGTAGAATGAGTCAATACTGAAAGCACACTTGGCTCCGATACTCACCATGATGTGACTGAGCAATCTGAAAGACGTGCAACTTGGACGTGGCTGTGTGGAGTTGCATTTAATGAGCAGTGAGCCGTGGCGGTCTGCTTGATGTACTACTTGTATCAGATAATAATTTAGCCTCTCGTTGGTCAATGCCAAGTGGATAACGGGCATATCAAAATGTCATCAAACTCACTCTGTCTTTAGTCACGTGTTGTTCGTTTCAATTAACAGGACTAATTAATTAAAGAGACAGGCGCTAAAACAGAGCACAACAAGTGAGTACAGGTGTAGTTTGATAGTCAAGAGGACAAATTGTGTGTTTTCTGAACATTAAAGCATGTAAATCTGTTCTAGTAGAAACTAAAAATTAGCATTATATGTCCACTGTACCACTCTGTTTTTTAAATTGATGTGATCAGTTTTTCTCCTTGCATATATCCATATAATAAGAGCATATCCTTGACTCTTGTGAAGGCTACAAATGTATTCATGAAAATTCAGAGGAATGTTTTGGATAACTGACGTACTGCCTACTCAGATATTGACTCATACCACCATTACGTTTGGCCTGGTCCAAGCTTCAAAGAAAGGGAAGCTGTCGTCACTGACATTTTTTGGCAAATTGATGGTCAAAATTGGTCAATATTTTGGGTTTAGAATGATCTGAAGTGAGTCATCACCAACCTTGATATTATCTGTGACTGGGGGCTGAATACAGGCGCTATAAAGAAAAGGTGGTTTTGTGTGGAGCGACCCGTTTTCCACTCAGTAAATTGGCCAGGTCTGAGTTCAGTGCTTATGCAGGTTAGCACTAGTGATTGACCACACTTATTGTGCTCTTGGGATGTTATTAGGCATAATGCATTTGCCTTCTATCGCTTTTATCAGGGGTGCAGAACAAATACTAGCTTCCGAAATGGCCTGTAATGATGCAGCGGTGCGAAGGGACCTTTAGATGGCCATACAAATGGTCACTGGTTTATGAAACTACTGAAAATGTCTTTATGAAACGGACATCTTTTTTGGAGCTTCATTTGTGCCTTAAATGTAATCATTCACCGCATCAATGTATAAATAGGGACACTTAAGTCTTATTCTTTCAAAACAAGAAAGGGAAATGTGATTTCTTTTCTTTCCTCTTGTGAAGAAATAATGATTTTCCAGCGTGTTGCTAGCAATCAACAAACCAGTGGGTCAGATAGACAGCAATCAGCCACGGACTCTGTCTCACCCAGCGTGAATGCCCATATCGGAGATGGCCGGCACCACCCACAGTTTGCCATCTGCTCTGGATTTCCTTTCAAAGTGCCTTTTACCGTCTCTCTGCTTTCTTGTTGCACACTCGGAGGACTTTCTGAGAGATGAGAGCTGCAGTTTGATTGTGGCATTCGGTGGCTTCAGCGTGGGGGCAACAGTCTTGTGTTGCTAATGCTGACCTAAGATGGTAGAGATTGAAGATGTTCTCTCAAGAAAATAGTACCTTGTAATAATGGACATGCTCAAAATAAGCCTCATCTTATTCTGTATTTTTATTATTGTTAACAAATCCAATTAAAAGACCAAAAACCAATGTTGTAAGTCTGATATTTCTATACTTCAGAATATATATTTCCAACAAAAAAACAGTTTTTACTTAAACTGTTGTTGTGGACAATTTGTATCCTTGTATTAATACACATCTGGTGCTTTATAGTGAGTATTTAGGGCATCAGGACAGTTTATATGGGACTGACTTAAAATAAACTACAGTGTCCATGTTTATGGTAATGATGTCTCTCATTCATATGACTCTGGTTTGTATGAGCAGGTTGATTTGTCCTCCTTATACAACCAAACAATGGATCACTTTGTAAAGGCCATATTATATGAGCTGCCTCCTTGTTTATGTTCTCAACTGACTTCATAAAACTATCAGAAGCTGCAACCTTGGACAAATATGTACGTCATGCCTTGAACCCGCACGGTCTTTGGTGGAAGCTGCGTGTGAGACAGAGTGAGACTCTTTTATCAGCGTGGAAGATTGTCGAAGCAGGATTAAGAGCTATTTGAACACCGATTATACACGAACATGAAAACTGCTCCTTAATTGTTTGATGTCATTTGCTGTAAACGTAAAAAGTTGTTTGTCTCACCATTTTTGCTGTTTAGTTTTAAGTCTTTTATTTGTGTTTTTGTGAAACTTTTTATGCTGCCGTCTTGGTCGTCTTGGCTCTTGAAAATGTTTTTATTTTTTTTTTTTGTCTCAATGAAAAATATTCCTTGTAAAATAAAGGTAAAATAAAAGATGACAGAAGTGCACTTTTGCTATTTGGGCTTTTATTTTTTAGCCAGCAGCCTGATTGATTCTGTTGTGGCCCTGCATGGACATCATTTACCTTTTTTTTTTTTTCCACGTCCACTCTCTCTTTTGAATGGCCCATCACTAAAGAGATCCAACCGGAGTTATTAAGCTCAAGTAAACTTCAAAGGCTGCGTCTACTACCTTCACCGGGGAAAAAATAATCAAAGTTAACGGTTTTCTTCTGTCCATATTGTACACTCCAGGGGTCCATCTCATTAAGATGTAGCTCATGCATATTACAAAACCCAGTAGTAGTTAAACAATATTCCACAGTAGTCTGTAACTCCCCTCAGATGAGCCATATTTATGTGTTTTCGTGTGCGTTATGCTCAAGGAAGAATATCGATTTCATCTTTTTTTTGCGTGTAACTGCATCTTCAACACAACATGCATTACAGACGCATTCATTCTCGTCTTCCTCATTATGACCGAGGATTACGTTGTGTGAACCAGATCCAATCAGCCTGCAGAAACAATGGCAGCATTGTCTGCCGCTGTCCATTGTGCCGAAGATGATATTGTTCCTCACCAAACCTACAGCGTCACAGGAATACCTCCGTCTGCTGGCGGCCTCGACACCGGAAACCTCCGATTCATCACGCCACATCTTTGTCTTACGGTGCTTTGTTACATTTTAGAGGCCTGCTCTCGGGTGAAGATAAATGCTGTAAACACTGCTTTATGAATGAATAAATTCCAACCCCTCCCCCCGCCCCCCCGCGCCGACACTGCTCCTTGGCCCACTGCTAATAAACTGATTCATGGTGTAATCCACTCTCTCAAGCGTTCAGAGCCCCTTTTTATACCCCCTATTTATGTTTGCTGTTATTTCAGAGAGTCAGCTCAAAGGAACCACAAGAGGAAGAAGATAAATCACTTTCCCCAGGTTTAATGTATGGAGGTGAGCGGGTGTAATACGAGCACATTCTATCCCACAAAACACCACTGGTGAGGAGCAGTGGAGGCAAACCTGAAAGGGAAGTTGAAGTCGAGGCACAGCATCTTTCTCAATACGTTGCGGGAGGGAGAAGCGAGTTCATTACAAATGTTATTGTCCATAACCACGACAGGAAAGAAAAGTTAGTCCAAAGGGGGAGAATATATTGCACTTCAGCCCCTGGAAAGAGTCTTTCATCATTATTATCCGCAGTCATGAAAAATTGAAAACTTTTTTTTCTTCTTCATAGAAGTGAAATCATTTTAGCAGAAATGCTGACAGCAGCGTCGTCACTCTCGGAGCTAGTTCCTGGGGAACTATTTATGGCTTTAACAAATTTGACAGAACAAATGATCGTTCTGTTGAACCTCTTACTTTGGGCAAATGTATTACATCACTTACATTTACCATTTTACCGTCGGGGGCGGGGGGGGGAATAGTTTGAGGAGATTAATGGTGTTTGATTAGAGGAGTGCATCTTATTTTGACACAATTTTGCCATTTTGACCCACGAACATGAGAAACATTTAGTAAAACCAGATGAACTGCTTGCTGTGTACTGGGAATTACAGAATATAATATGTGTATATATATATATATATATATATATATATATATATATTCTGACACATGCACACAAATATGACCAACTCCTGCTCAGAGAGTGATTTGATATGCAAATAATGTTGACCCACAGTCCAGGTCTGACAGAGTGGCCATCTGCTGGACGAGACCTCCAACAGTAATCTCTTATGCATTCAGCCCTCTAAACGTAACCTACCTTCCATGTTTGTTGTACTATTGACGCAGCAATAATAATGCAAATGTGTGTTTTTATTCTATTTTTATTTTCTGTGCACGTGGACTGTTTGTAATACATCAACATATGTCCAGAAGGCACTTTCCAAGATATGCACTTATTGATTAGGGTAGAGATTCACTGCAGTCACACTTCATGTATATGCACTACTAGAGCATGCGTATTCAATTACAATTCAACGAGGTCCAGTTCGAGAGAATTTCCTCATGCAAAGGTCCGGAACTTCACAATACTGTCTAAAAGTTGTGTTAACGTCTGTATGTAGTCAACTCGCTGTCATTCAACGTATCAACAATATTTATTGACAGTTTTCAAATTGATCTGGATGAATTATAAATAACACATGATAAAATAATACATAAATTATCTAATTTTAAGTGAAATAAGGACTGGATTAGAATAAATAAATACATAAAAGAAAGCTTTTATAAAATGTGCATCTTAAAGTAAAATGCGTTTTTGAAAAAATAACTGATCTGAATTGTCCTGCAGCGTCTTTAAATTCAGTTCATTCAGGTGGGAAGTGATGTCACCCAAAAAAGCCACAATATTATATTCTTCTTTTTGTGTGCAGGGACTAACGTTCTATCTGTGCTTTTTTTTAAACCACTTGTTTCAGTTGTATTCCTCTCTGTTAACATCATTTTTTGAACAGTTGAAGATTTCATGTTAAGATTCTGATCATATTAAGCTCTTTGGTTTATTTTTCTGTGCCGTCGTTTCAGATGCGAGTGGCTACGTTTGCTCAAAAGATGTGTGCTTTGTCTTTTCACATCGCCTCTTTAAAAATCAAGGTCTCTGAACATATGAGACATAACTTCTCTGACTTACATGTAGTCAAGGGCAATAATTATCAGAATACACATTTGATTGGGCGAGTAGCATCGATTGCCAACGATTGCCGTAAAGGCAGACGCCCTCAATAATTCTCAATTATCTATCTGTTTTAGGTCTGGTTCCTATTAGTGACCCCTGTACTAGAGTATATGGCCAGTGTTCAAAAACACTTCAAGCAAAGAACTCTGGGCTATAGTCTTACATGAAAACCACGATATTTAAGATAAAACATTCTTTCAAAAAAGATGAGATCGTGTGGGGAAAGGGTTGCGCAAGATTTGTGGCTGTGACTCTCGCAGAGGGGGGCGTGCCTACAGCACCGGACTTTAAATATCCCATTCCGCCGTGATGAAGTGAGCTGTGAGTCACGTAGCTCTCACGTTGCCTTGGAGGTCCACCCGTCTGTGGCGATGGCAACAGAGGATGTCTTAGATCAGGGGTCTTCAACGTTTTTCAGGCCAAGGACCCCCAAACTGATAGAGAGATGGAGCAGGGACCCCCGACTATATATATTGTGGAAAATTGTGTTTTATATTAAATGGGCCTAGTACCGTGTATAAACATTGTGCATTCAGTACTAAGCTATTCAAATAATACACAGGTTCATATATTGATGTTTTCATTTTAAACAGGTACAGTGAGTAGGGGGGCCGTGCCACTGCCTTTTATAAACATACCTTGTCAACTGATACCAATGCCAATATCAACATTGTCTGTCAATTGCATGATAATCATGCACACAAGCTATTCAAATTGATGTTTTCATTTTTTACGTGGAAATGAAAAATGAGTGATGGCCTATTAGTACCACTGCCATGCATAAAGATACCTGTTATCGTTCATACAATACTGAACTATTAAAATAATGGACAGATTCATGTTTAGATCATTTTTTATTTATTTATTTTTTCTAATCAACCAAAAATTTCGCGGACCCCCTGTTGAAGACCTCTGTCTTAGATAATTCGTCCACAATCCTGATCTTTTCCTTTTTTCATAGAGGCCTGGAGCGACTTTCATGCTGACGTGGGTAAACGACGCGGGGGGGGGGGGGGGGCTTCTTAAGTTCCTCCGCTCGCTGTGACTTTCGTCAAATGCTTCTAACACGCTCCGTTCACGTGAACACACTACTGCTTCATATCACTTCACTGTAACTCTGCATATATATTTAGCGATGTATTACCTGGAAAGTATGAGCGGCAGTCCAACTTTATGTCACACTATGATGATTAAACTGTTAAAAACCAAAAAAAAAGGTGCAATTAATCCGCGGTTCACGTGTGTGCCGAACCGTGAGGTGTGATAGTTCATTAATAATTCACTATCATGATTACTGCGAACATCGCTTCTGGAGAAGGTCTTGTTATGAATCATGAAAAGCAGTGAACACGATGAAAAGTGCGTGCTAAATATTTCCACACGTTGCAAGATGATGCGTACTTGTCATGACAACGCTGGGAACTGGGCCTTGAAGTCTCTAGGATGAACCATTGTGCTTTTGTATTTAATTATAAAATCATGCACTCGATGTGCAGAATACAGCTGCCTGTATAAGACCTTGGAGCTTGAAAAGCAGAAGAAGCAGCATAAAAGATGCAACGGTAAGTCCATTTTTTTGTCATTGTACACCACTAGGGTACAGTTAGGGTACAACCGTTACATAATCATAAAAACCTGTAACATGAACAATGAATACGCCACAGAGCAAAGTCAGGCTAGCTGCATAGATATTGATTAGACTCGAAGCTGCACAGCTGAACACAATCAGGCTAATTAGCGATTCCATTACAGCCACTGATTGGCCACGTCTCCGGGACTCCAGCAGACTGCCAAATTGGTCGAAATGAGGGCTTAACCATGTCTGACCATCGACTGTAGCTGTCTAACAAAAAAAAAAAAAGCAGTTCAGAAGAGAGGATTAAAGCATTGGGGAAGCTTTGCTCAAATGAACCCAGTGAGCTGCCACTGGCCAAAACCTTTTAAGAGCCATCATTAGGGCTATCACAATAACCGCACTATTGCAGTACCGCGCTACGGTCAAGCCAACCACAGGAGATAAGGCAAGCAGCCGCCACACCAACTCCCATTTTGTCTATTTTGAATTCCTTGCAATGGGAGCGATGTTTTCTGCACTTTGGTGTTTTCCTCTGCCACTGTCACTTTTTTTTTTTTTTTAGCTGGCAGGACAAATATCACAAAGAACAACCTTCACATTCTACATTCTACACATTCTACTGCAAGTGCTGAACAACAACAATAAAGTAGAAAATAACACACAAAGACCGGCATGCTTCAGCCTTCATTACATCCAGAGCAAGGAGTCTACTTGTGCCGACATTTTTTTACTTGTGCCGATAATTTGTATCATAGCAAGACCTAACATTGTATCTCAAACAACCAAGTAACCAGTGGCATCTGCACAGTGATGTAGGTTTGTGTGTTAGGCGCTTAAGAGTCAACTGGGGCGTAAAGATTCAAAGCAAATGATATTTCTGAGAGGTCAAAACCAAGAAAAATGGAAATTTTCATGTCGGGGCTGAATGAACCTTGAGTCCAATGTTCAGCATTTGTTTCTCTCTTAAGTCTGTAAAAGTGTTACACAGTGAGCGATCCCTGTTTGCTTCATGGAAAGCAATACGGTTTGAGGCTACTGGTCCTACGACATAAGAGACACAGTTTATAGTGCGTGGCTGCCTCTGAAATGCACCGCTGAAGTGAACGCACAGTGAATGATTACTCCCCCTCTGTCCGAAGCATACAGTAACTTGATATGAGAGCTGAGCTCCAAGCTGCAAGAAAAATAAATGAAATTAAATGTTTTCCCCATCTACTCTGCCACCAAAGAAAAACCTTATGCCCCTCATATTCCGCGTTGTGAAAAGCAGAAATAATGATTTCCTATTAGGTATGCATTTTTCTGCCTCTCTGGTGGAATGTTGATTCACGAGCAGCGGTAAGGCGGTGTGCTGCCGGCGCCTTATTAAAAGTCAGCTCTGTGTTCAGTATCTTATCAAATGCGGAGACAAAAAAATTACGAAAACAACCCGCTATGTTAGACTGTCTGGCTGAATGGTAAATATCAGGTGAATAATTAGTTTTCCCTGTCGCTGTTTCCGTCTTTTGTAATGTAAAGTGGTTGAGCACCTCTGAGAGAAGGGGGGCTCTGCGTTGCCTCTGCAAACATCATTTCCGCCATTGCTCGCGTCCCTGGGAAATCCAGTACCTCCGCGGCATCTTCAAAACACCCAATTATGGGAGAAGTTCGATCAGCTGATCCCGGCCTTGCTGAATAACTTATGCATCTCGTTTCCATAGAAGGGAATATACGACTGCAGAAGCAGGTCCGGCTATATGCGCCTCTACCTGGTTGCTTATGCATATTTACTTCATCAGTTAAGCAAGTGGAAAACATGAAACCATATATGTGTATGTTTACACACACACGCAGTTATTAAGTTAAATATGCACATTGATTTATAGTTCAATAAGTAGCAGTTCATATTTTATTCTGATTCATAATTGAAGACATGGACAGATGCATCTTTCACAGCGATATCTGAGGATATATATATATATATATATATATATATATATATATATATATATATATATATATATATATATATATATATATATATATATATATATATATATATATATATATATATATACATACATACAGTTAGTGTTCATTAATCTATATGTACTTTATGCGCTGATGCATATAAATATGAATTGTTCCACTGCTCCCGTTCTGAAGTTGAATATTTTAGCTGTGGGAATACATTTTGACAGCACATCATTTTAGGTTCCTGTGGTTTATTCATCTGAAACCCAGTTTTGTTTACACGCGATGACAAAACTCTCTGTGAATCTTATGAACATGTATTTTCCATTTTGTGTCATCTTGTGCTGTGTTATTTGAGATCCAGTTGCTACTTGAAAATTCAAGCTGCACGGCAACTTGCTACAATAAACTGTAGTAACACGTACTACGCTTTGGCTATTTGTGCTACAAGCAAATATATATGTAGCTTTTCAGTACGTCACCTCAACATATAGGTAAACAATCTTCATCCAGGAAGAGCATTGCCATTATTTGTGCTTCTCCTGTGTGAACATGAGACTAGACATGTGTCGTGCTCATGTTTATGACATATGAATGAGCTTTTCAATGGCTTTTTAAGATGCACGTTACCGGTACTCCACCTCTTTATTTTCTTCATGAAAAAATGAAATACAAGGACAACCGGGGTATTCATGCAGTCCCGGCTCACTCATGCAAATATAAGAAAATACATAAATCCTTGGAAGTTATGGGAACAAATTCCCATGGTGCCCACACCGTTGGACCTGTCGAGATTATGATTGCAAGTGTCTCATTAATTTTAATTAATGTTGATCAGATTAGAATTGAATGAAATTGCAATACCTTGACTAAAAGACATTTCTCATTTTAAAATATAAAAAAAGAAATCACATATGAAGCAAGATTTAATATTTGAACAGTTGACACTTTGGTGTTCCAACAGAATTACTCCACGGGGCAATGTCAGATTTTCTGGTTAACCATTAAATTCTTTAGGGTAAATTGTATTTCCATGGATTTTGTACGAGCGCTATATCCAGTCTAAATGTAGGTGAACGTTTTCCCTTCTAAACAGTTCCCTCTTCCACACACAGCTATATATATGACCTCATGCCTCAGCTGGTTGGTTGTTGTGATTTGTGTTTTATAAGCCGTGCGTTTCTGTTCTTTTCTGCAGGATTCTACTTGTTTTTCTCAGTTTAAATAAATAATGCAGATACTCTTGCATTTTTTTTTAATACTCTTTTATTATGTCTATAATTTTACCCCCTGTTTATGCTGTTTAATTATTTCATAACCCTTTATATTCATTTAATGCTCATAAACTTGCGTCACCTCCACAGTTCACAGTCAAGCCGGCAAGCATCTGATAATGTAGCTGCTCATCAGCTCATCATGGCCAGAAGCTTTGTCCATAGCGCTGAAGAAAGCGAGTTCATTGATAGTTCACGAAGCCTCTTAAGTCACACAGACTACAACCTGTCTACCTATTCTATATTAACGTTCAGACGCTCCTTTCGCTCCGTGTGCTGCTTGTACTTGTCAAACTCGAGGCCTTATTTGATGTCCTGTGAAATTAGTCAATCAATGTCAGTCGTCAGCGACTTCCTCGGATGTAACAGAAAGCAAACCCAGCTGTCACAGGGACACGAGCAGTGAAGTTGCACTGAGAGGATTTTCAGACCAGGATTCGTATTTCCTTTTGAAATGTCGGTGACAGGACGGCATCTGTTACACGGGTACACTAGTATATCTAATACTCTGCTGCACAACTCTGATGGATTCCGCCATAGATCCTTAAATCCCACCAAGTGCTGTTAGAATGCGTGACGGGGACCATCTCGGTTTTTCATAAAGAAAAGAAAAGAAAGCAGCTCATATTGGAAACCTGGAAAATCATCGTGCATTCTAAAATGATGGTGTGACATTATTTCCCAGTGTGGCAGTTTGGACCATATCAGACACGGGGGGGGGGGGGGGGGGGGCAATTAACTTTGGGATTTTATTGAGAAAAGTATTATTGCAAATAATTAACAAATCCAGTAATATGCACAAACAGAGCTGCATTTGTAGCAGAGACCGTTATAATAAAGATGTATCCTGTGAAACAATACGTCGCTTGTGGTGCAAGTATGAATGTCATAATAAAGCTGATGCATTGTTACGATCATAACGACAGCAGTTAGAACGCATTGGTGTGAGAGCGTTTGCGCCTCTATGCGTGGATGGTGCATACTTAGAGTCTCTGTGGTTGATGTGCTAGTATGCAGGGCTGTGTTTGTAGAATGAAGGCGGTGCTCTGCTCTCTGGTCATTACGATGGTATGCTTCTGTCGGCCAACCACCTGATCACTCTTCTGACTCGCCTCTGTTGGAATTGCAGAATTGTCAAAGTAGGAATCTCTTATGTTAGTTATGCTCATAAGCGCCTCCTGTTTACTTTTTTTTTTTTTTAATAACTCCAACTAATCTTACAAGTGGGCACCATTGTGTGTGTGTGTGTGCTCTAAGACGGCACACTATATTCTCTTCATTAGCTTCCAAACGGATGTTATTGAAAATGATGATTACGACAATTACCGACACGGGCCTCACATCAGCAATATGCTCCCAACACACAATAACAAGTTTATCATGGCGTTTATATGCTTGGCAGCAACAGAAACCTAGTAAATTGCACCGGCGAAGTCTTGTCATCTTGATAGCTTTTGTACTTGTGCGTCTCTCCTTTTTTTTGCCTCCTCTGGCTGAGATTAATTGCTCCTGCAGCCAGCACTGACAACAGCGTTTATGGGGAGGGGGAGGGTTCTCTCCCTCTCTCTCTCTCTTGATGTTCTTCATTCTCCCCCTGTCCCTCTTATTTACCACTGTGCTGTGCTCACCAGAGGAAGAGCGCAGAGAGAGCATGTAATGGGAATACGGCAAGATATGGCACTACAGGCAGCTGCCTGCAGAGGTAGAGGAGAGGTGATGTCTCAATTTATGTTCCACCTCCCACATTCCTCTTAAATTCCTCACGCCAGATATTGCGTCCCTTTAAACCACATGACGCCTTTTCACCCACACACAATGTACTGTAATACTCTGAAGAACCAGTTGGATGCATTGTTCTTGCCAAGGAACTACAGGATATGCTAAAGTTAGTGCATATATATACGATTTAAACAAGAACTTCCCAAACCCACAAACGAGCTGAAAGGTCATGAAATCAGTCGGGATTCTGGTGGCTGTGACATTGACCTGACGGCATGGTGGGGAATCACTTTGGTACTGTGTGGACGGAGAGTAGAGCTCTCCACTGTTAATAATTCATCTATCGGTCCCATGTGGGACTTAATCCGAGACATTGAAAGGTGTCTTTGGACCTGAATGGGTTTTTATTCTCTGCTGAATTAATTCTCCTTGAGCATTGTCCTGCTGTTCGGTTCTTGAGAAGGACTCTAACATTTCAGCACGCTTCAGCATTGAGAATCACAATGCATAATAGACTGAAAGAAATGTGGAGTGGCATTTACTCAAAAAAGAAGCGAGGTAACAATTTCCACACAGAAATTCTTTGTTACTCAGGAAATTGTCAAGTTAAGTTTACTTACTGGTGAGAATAGTTTATTTATCAAACATGTTGAAGCACATTTTCTTCCTGAGACACAAGCCTTTCATAGTCATTTTTACCCCTGTAACAAATAATTAAAAAAATATAAAGTAATATTTCCATAATATGTTATCCACCTACCACTACTCTACACCACTATAACAATTTGTTGCTTTTTTAAAGCTATGAAGTTAAGTAAATTCCTTTATTTGTTTAATTAAAAAAGTTTTTTTCCCCACACATAGTGGCATAAATAGCCTAAAATATCATTATACCAGGACAAGAGTTAGATTAGGTTGGAGAATAGACAAGTTCATTATGGCCAGAATGATCATCAGAAAATGGATTTTAAAATGTCTTTATTTGACCTTTACTTAGCCAGATAAGACTATGTGGGAACCAGTTGTTCCATAGAAACATAGAAGCATCTCAAACCATCTCATACAAAAATGACATCATCATATGTACAATATATAAAAAACAAACTGGTTCCAGTCGCTTGCAGCAGAAGCTGGAACGAGAGACTTTTGTAATGACCGTGTTGATGAAATTGCCGTTGCTGTTGGAGATGACTAGTAGTGAGCGGAGATATGTGGGGGTTCTACCAATGATGGTTCTAGAGATGAGCTGATACCAGTGGATGAATCAGCAGGTGTGGAGTGATGGCCCGTTGACTGGAGAGATGAGTGTTGGAAGGAGCACCGGTGACGGAGCGGAGGACGGCACGGTATCGGAGTTTGATGAGTTCCTCCTCACCTGACTCTCCGAAGGAACTGACTCCGCATGATGCCGTCTCTTCTGCCCTCAACACGTTAACACTGTTAAACAGACAGAAGTACATTTAGCTTGTACGAATTGACATCGTATGATATCAGGAGGAAAGTTTTAGCCGGCGTGAGGATTTGTACATTTATACGTTTATTCTGACCACAATTATATTATTATTTCTGCCCTAATAACAGTTGTATTGTTTCCTGATCAGAACACCAGAGGGGCTCATGTTTGCTTTTTTACCATTCACAGTGAATACGACATAAGCTGATTCAATATTGTGA
Source organism: Lycodopsis pacificus (assembly GCA_028022725.1). Taxonomy (NCBI): domain Eukaryota; kingdom Metazoa; phylum Chordata; class Actinopteri; order Perciformes; family Zoarcidae; genus Lycodopsis; species Lycodopsis pacificus. The sequence continues at coordinate 15,409,115 of CM051704.1, read as the reverse complement.
GAGCAAAGTGCTCGTGGTGTCATCATCTATCAGACACAAAGAGCAGGATGAGAAGCAATTCCGTTCCTTTGCCACCTGACGATGTCTCTCAGGGCCGCAATTTTGGTAGATAAGTGTCCTTATCCTTGGGTGATACGGGACCAACCTTGAGAAGAAAAAAAGAGTCACATTCTATTGTTCCTCTGCCGTCCAGCCAAGACCTCGAGTCACGGTTATTTCACACATCCGTCATATCTCCCTGGACACGAACGTATAGAGAAGATAACCCAAGCCTCCTCCGTGATCATTCATCTCTTCTTCTACTTGTGCAGTCTCCTCTGATCTTCTTTCAAGCGGGACGCGCTGAATAACAATTCTCTTTGACACTTCCCAACTACTCCCTCTCTCCGCTGCTCAAACTACTGACAGCAATACGTTTCCATCTCCAAAGGGAAATATGTTGCGGATTTAAGTTAATTACAAAGATATGGGCCTATTCAATTAGTTTGTGAAGAGAGAGAGAGAGAGAGCGGGGAATAAGAGCACATGCTTTCTTTATGCTTTTGTCAAAGACATCAGTGATCAGTGCCTCGTGGAAACATTTGCTTTTACTTTGCAGATGAAGCTCATTTCTGATCACAAATTCACTGAAGGCATAGCAATCCGCCAGGCAGGCAGCCACATTCGGCAAATATGCATTGCTGTTTAACCCCAAACACACACACACACACACACACACACACACACACACACACACACACACACACACACACCCCGACCTGCTTTCAAGCCCCAGTGGCATTCTTCTATTCAGCTGATGAAAGAGATTGCTTGGGTCTTGCACTAATGAATTGGCATTATTATTATTAAATGATGTTTGTAAATTATGACCCAGTTTGCTCCAGATGAACGGCGCAGGAACTCAAAACCCACATCGTCAATTAGGAGCTCCCAGCCCCTGTGAGCAGCTAGTTTTCAGAGTGGAACTGGATATTTTGGGATGCAGGTCGGGAGTTTGGAAATTCCATTTGCAGCTCACTGCCGCTGCCTTGTGGTCTGAAGAAAAACTTGCTTATCCCCCCCCCCCCCCAAGCGAACACACTCTGAGTAGCAATACATTCAATTATAAATGACTATTTCATTGTTATTACAAAAGACATCTGAGTCACAAAATCCATACAAACAGCAGGTTCTATGTCAAGAAATACACATGTTTATTGTACAGAAATCCCTTCACGAGCATCTTCTGTTGGCCAAAGTATCCAGCGGCATGAATTAACACATTTTGAAACGCATGCTTGCAAATCTAGAAAGCGGCTCTTTCACGTGGACCGATTCTGTGTCCCATCCTTGGCCACAAGGGGGAAGAAGAGAGGAAGAGATTCAAGCACAGCGTCTCATCTCGGGGATCAAATATTCCTCTTTCCCCATTTGAAATTCTGCTTTGTTGTTAATGATGTTGACATCGACTTCAGTCCACTTACGATGAATGAGCGTTTGCCGAATGCAAGTGTTGATGAGGTTTCTGATCCAGACTGTTTTTCAGAAGCATATATAAATATATACTTCGTGGCTCTCCCTGCAATGGGCTCTTGCATGAGAAGGATGGGATTCTGCAGAGGGTCACTCTCACAGTGACACCTTGTGGAGGCTGGCAGACATTAGCAATATTTCATCTTTACACTGTAGTACAGGACAACATAGGTCTTATAGTACAGTGTTAGTTATCTTGTAATTAAGATGATTACAAGAAAATGTATGCACTAGAGATCCCCGATTTTTAATTGTCCAGTTCATCACAGAATGTTGAGTCTAAAAATAGGATTCTAAAGTTTTTCTTTTTTATTTAAATATGATATATTCATATTTTCATGCTGAGAGGCAAAGCACAAACATGTAGCAGTGGTTTCAGTTTACTCTGATATAAAATTGAATTACTGGAAAAATAAAGTGTGAAAACGGTCATTTGAGACGCATTCTAATCTGCAGTTCATTTCCAATGGATTGTGACACAATGTGGACACAACTCGTGTCTGAACAGGGGTGAAGGGTGTTTCTGGTTTAGTTTGCTTTGTATTATCCACTGAGACTTGTATTTATATCTCCCACATGTCAAAACATCACCACCACCCTTGAGTATTTTTTCCAGATCATGAACAGGCCTCCCATCTGTTGCTCTTCCTTCAGGCACTTAAAGATGGTCAGTAGTACAACAAGAACAAGTATTTTGAACCTGCACTTACATAGAATTTCAATTACCGTCATTATCTCGATCTACCCTGGGTTTTTAGAAACACCAAGCCTCCTGGGAGTGAAGGTTTAGTCTTCCCGTGTTGCATGATTGCCTGCGTAGGACAGACATCTGGCCAGGGAAGTATGGGAGTGGAAATGGAGAGTCTGTAGAGGGTTTCAAGCCATAATTTCCGACTGTCCACAGAGCTCTCCCTCACACACGACGATAAACTTCCAGAGAACGTATCCGTCTTCATCGGAACCGAGTCGCAGGGGAAGTTAACTCTCGACGTCATTTGCAGGAATATTTCTTTGCTTCTCTGTGAATATATTTCTACTCAACAATGCCTTCAGTTTATTTCACTCTTGGTGTTCACATTCAGTTCTGCATCTGCGAGCGACATGGTCCCATTTCAATCCCGCGGTATTTCATCAGTGGGTAATGGCGCCATTCAATTAGGCATTTAGCTTTATGTTTCATCCATGCCTCGGACATAATGGAGGAGGAACTCACTTAATGCCTATTTATTTTGTGGCACTACCCTGCAATTTGACATGTCTGGATTACAGGGGGGGGGGGGAGATACCCAAATCATGCTGTCATTTTAGGACTCTTATTATTTTCTTTATGCAGCTTAAAGTGGCTCAAGTGAAATGATATTATTATAATGCCTGCTTATCCTGTAGATCCTCAAGAGTTGGGAGGTTCCTGCTTTTGTGCTGTTGGACTTCCACTCAGAGGTCCAGGTGTCTCCGCTGCCGCAGATGAATTCACAGCTTTGTCACATCCAGTCATAACAGATGGATGGTGGGTTAGGAAGGGGGGGAGGAGGGGGGGTCACATTCCAAGCTGAGGCTAAGAGGACATGATGTCACCTTTGCCTGAACTACCATGACTCATTTGTTTCAGGCTGGGCTTCAGCGGTGCCCGTCATTTGGACCCCTGGCAGTTACAACTGTCTTGGCAGTGCCACGGTAACCCGATGAGGAAAAACACCTCCGCAGTTCTCCGTCAACTCCCATTTACATCATCTTCTTCTTTCTGCATGAAAAACCAGCCACGGCTTTGATCCGGCATGTCAAAGGTTCCCGCTACAAACTGGATTCTTTCTCACAGCTCTCTTATACACAGCAAATACATCTGAGCGCCTTGTTAGCGCGCTGTCATTGTGTCACTTCCTGCGAGTGTGGCACTGGTCGAGAGCGACGTGCAGGGTTGATGGGTTGGGCTTTTCCCTGCAAGCTAAATGCTTTTCATTCCATCATGGATCACTGGAGAGCCATTTGACATCATTATTGCTAATTGTGATGACCCCGGCCTTTCCCTTCCAACATACATACACTTTTCTTATATCTCTGGATGTCTGCATTTGGGAGTTGTGCGGTTAGAAAGAATGATATGCAAATGAATAAATAGCCAGCCCAGGTTTACTGTACAAACATCTTAATTTAATTAACATTCCTTGAGTTTTTATCATTGTTTACATTTGTTTTCCTTCCAGTGAAACGTATAGCGGTAAACCACTGAACCTACACACACCACACATGCAGCAATAAGGAAATTCCTTCAAGTGTGGAGTTGGCCTGTGAGATTTCAGAAGCAGCACATGGTGGGTGGAACAGAAGGCAATCAACAAACCCACTGCTGAGTACACAACTATACATAGCTGGGTGGCCATGAATATACATTTAACCGGCTTCCTGGCCAAGTGAAAATGATGGGAAAGTGTGTGTGAGTATGCACGTAGGCAAACAAACTGCAACCACTGATTGAGCCCAGTTATTTCAGCCTACTGACTACATCAAATGAGTGCCTTGAAAGGCTCTGTGTGAGAGGGTCTAGTGTAGTATTGCCTGCCTACAGCACATTCTTGCAGAATATAGTACCTGACCTGTATACATCCACTTATGTGGTGTAATGATTTCCTTAATAGTTACGGCGTATTCAGCGTTTGAATGTTTTAGGTCATGAGGAAAATCATCTCGCTTGAGTTCGACATTCTTCAGTTGATTAAAACCAACTGCTTCATATTTATGAGGTGTTCATTATAACTTTAACATTGTGGTTGAGATTTTCATACAGTGAGTAATGCCACGGCAGTATTCTACCCATGAGAATGTAAATTACGTGCATACTCGAAACCATGTTTTATTGCTCATATTCATACACAGAAATTTATCTTTGATAATGACAGCTAGAATACAGAAATACTGCACAGTACACATTCCCAAATGGCACACGGGAAACCCTTCCAATGGTGTGTTTCTGCAAGATGTCAATGTGAGGTCACGGTTTCGGGGAGATGTCCAACCAGAATAGATGACTTCCCCAACACACCATATTGCAGCTGTTTGAGCATGTCAGCATAAAGACAAGCAATGAATTGTGAGGCCATCTCAAGAGGGTTCTTATGTTTCTGGTTGAGGGGAAAACCTCGACTCTTATCTTAAAAAAATGGCCAGCTGCACAGTGGGAGTCACAGCTTGTTATAATTGATGGTTTATTATAAACCATAGAGTTGAGCGTTGCATGACACGACACAGAGGTTCAGGTGCAGCGGCTTGAAGCGATCGGCTCTTTGCATAATGCTGCCACGTTTCAGAGACATTTTGGGGGAATTGTTATCAAGCCTCAGTGACAGAATGATGGCCGGTAGAGAGCAACAGTATGCGTATTAGTAAAGCTGGATGTATAAAAGTGGAAACGTGTGTACGCTCGCAGTGTGCTCATTTCCTGCTATGTATCATAGAATCCTGCCACATGAATGAGCTTACCGTCCACTTCCAAGCCACGCACTAGCAAATATCAAACGGCATGCTATGGCCGTTTTAAACAGTTTGACGGTCTCGCGTGCGTTCACAGCACTGGAGAAAGCGGTGGAAAGGGAAGAGGCATGATACAGAAGAGAATATACGTTTCGACCTCGTGAACCAGTCTGAGAGGCTTTGCAGAGCTCACTTTGGTTTCTAACCTCTGTGTTTGTGTGTGTGCCTTGCTGGAAGAAGGGAGGGGGTGAGGGTGGTGGTGGTGGGGGTGGGGCTCCCATGGGTGCTCCATAATGACCAGCATTTGGCATTGGCATTGTGCTCCACACTCGCTTCTCAACCAAACCCCCGACCTTCAAAGACTAAATGTGCTCTGCCATCTTCCAGAGAAAAGTCCGGCTTTACTCTGTAATTGTATCAAACCAACCCTAACATTACACGGGGCAGCACCTGACAGATGTATCTCCTGCCACCAAAAACAGCATGACATACCTGATATGAACAATAGTCACTTTCTGATCGGGAGAGGAGACACTTTGATAAAACTGTACCCTGCCTGCAGTTATTTATTGTGATACTTTGTGAGCAGTTATTTTAGTACTTTTATTTATTTTTTTTTATTTTTTAGCCAGACTAAGGAGGGCAGTGACAGTTTGCGATCCACCACTTTAGGTATCTTGTTAATCCGTTTAATTCTCTTACCAAAACAGTAAACAGCTGCAAAACAATCATGCAAACTTACCTTGAATTATTGCTTTCGTAATATCTTGTTATCAAGTATTATATTGTCCTGGAGGTGCCCTTAGTACAATACTACGCAGTATTATTACAGCATGGTGAGGGTCCTTGCTATTGACCTCCACTTTTCCCGTGACTTTTCATCTAATGGTCAAACTTTTCACTCATCTCGTGAAATTTCTTGGCATTTTTAAGACATTCATGGTTCCCAGAGGATGTGCACTCATGACTTGTTTTTTTTTCCTTTTGCGCCACCATCAGGTTGACATCTGTGGTTTTGAGTTAAACACCTCAGTAGCAAGCTGAAGAAAAAAACCCCACCTGAAACCATTCTGTAGTTGCTATTACTTTCCTGCTCTGGTTATGGAAAAAAAACACAACTGGATATCTTTATGCATTTTTTTTTTATTCTAGGGCAAAACTGGCAAAAAAAAAGGGTAAACAAATAAAATCCTTCACACAGACGGTATTTGTTTGTGTGTTTGTGTGCCTTTCTAGGCAAATCCCTCCTCATGAAATCTGATATCAAAGTACTGCATGGCTAGTTTCACTTGACCCGGATCATAAGTGATCCCTCTGTGTAAACATGTGAAAGTCTAAACCAAATGGTGTTATGGGAGGGTGCCCAGACGGAGGCACGATGCCACAACACTGAGCTACAGACCACAACATCCAGTGTGCAAGCTTTCCTTTGTACGCGCAAGAGACGTATTCAAGGGGAGAAAACAAAATCCCTCACTTGTGGTTGGTCTTTTTAAGTTGGAGCCAACTGAGAGGATTAGGGTGGCTCACCACTGTTTTCTCCTTGATGTTGCTGTGGTCACCGCGTTGCCAGTCTGCCGCTGTGTTGCTTCTGGCTTCTCGGAGGGCAACAGGTTCACAGGGACGGTTCAAAACAAACACGCCCCACTCCCGAGGGACTCTTCGTCACATTTAGGACATGTATTCCTGATAGGACTCAAAGAAGACGTGCCAAGTACAAATCCAAAAAGAGCCACACAACTTAGAACCTGCAATTATATCGTACCGACGGATGGCTTTCTGTGGCGTGAGGTCGAGAGCGACGGTGGCAATTGCTCTCGTGTCACAAACTCTCTTTCTCTTTCTCAATGCACGGAGCGCAGGCTGCACCGCTGCATCTGCTCATCCACTATTGAATTGGTGGCATAAATATAGACTCAGACACGGAAAAAATGAATGCGGTTGATTCGTTTTGTGTTTCTGGATAAGCCTGGCTCATGCCCTGTGGCACATTCAGATTAGTGAGACAACTTACTCCCACTCTTGTATTTCAGCGGATAGATTGGTTGCTACAGTATGTCGGTGTGCTGTTGGAATCGACGGTTATGCTGAGGGCGTCTTAGATCTTTTAGGTAATGTCTTCTCTGAATTTCCATTTCTTTCCCTTTCAGCCCACAGGCTGCGCCGCTTACTTAGTCAAATGCCTTTTATTACACATGCTTATGGTGTGTTGTTAGGTCTTTCTTCCATCCCGCTGCAGTGAAGAAGGTAAAAATCATACATAGCCTCAGAAATATGTTCAGGCTTCATCAGGGAAATAAAGTTTCTGAGACACTGAGGAGCCGCATAAGGGACTGAACCCTCTGTTATTAGTAGACACCACGCATCACATCACGTAGGATCACTTCGACATTAGGAGAGGCTACCAGTATCACAAATTATAGCACATCGTTAGAGACATTTAGAATGCACACTGTCTACAGCTATATGGTTTACTGTTGATGGCGACCACCTCTTGGCAGAAGAGCCAAAAACTGCAGTTCTTCGAATGGCCACTTGAGTCTGGCTCCAAAAGAGACCCGATCCACATAGACCTCCATGTTTTAAATGCCTGATTGTTATTTCCAGAGATACATGTGATGAGGCAGACACTGTCCCTTTAAGAGAAGCTTACACATTAGCTATTTTGAAGATTTGGGGAGGATCCAAACATCAACTAAATAATCTTATTTAGCAGCTAAATGTTTTTGTAATTTGAATTTGGTTTCTTTAATAGGGTGAAAGATTTCAGGAAGATTATGAATCATAAATGGAAACAATCTTAAAACGCCAGATTCCCATGATGTGACATGGTGAGCGTGGGGTGGCCATCCCCACCACTGCAAACACAAACACAACCAAACACGGAAATAGGGTGCACGTAAACATACCGGAGGCTGTCACAGACATCACCAAACATACAGCAGCATCATCTGACACCGGGGCTTTAGCGCTTGTCTAGGAGAAGTGTTAGGACAGACATTGAATCCCTTTGTGGTGCCTGTCAAAGGGCAACATTTCTTCACGTGAACACTCTCCCAGATGATATTATGAACGTGCTTAAACCGTCTCTCACTAAATGCAAAGTTACCTGCTGCTTGGATGTGAAGACAAGAACAATCATCGTTGTGAATCGGTACAAACGGCATATTTTATTTGATACAGCAGCCTATAACAACCAGGCAAGTCACAATTTCAGTTTCGCTGGCGGGTTCATAGCTTATACAAGTATTTGCTCTTCATTGCATCATAGCGTGCACGAGATTGATTTGCAGAACCTCTTCTTGCAGACCATTGATATTGCATCAAGTCTTCACAGAGGGAAAGCTGTGCCCACACGGGGGCTCTGGGGGTCTGTTGCTGCTTTCCCTACACCCGTATTGACCTACGACACGTAGCCTCCACGTACACACACCCTGACTCCCGAATACTCCACACTCTCATCCTTTCATCTGCAGTTCATCTTGCACAGTGCTAATTGAAGGAGCAAAAGCAGACTAAACACACTGAGGGATCTTTCAGACGACCCCGTAATAGCTCATAAAAGGCACTTTGTGTGACTTCTATTCCTCACTGCGTACTATAAACGGGGCCTCTGTGGCTTTTGACAACTCCCCATCCTCCACCCCGTCTTCCACTCCGCTTTTGTCTTTTCCATAAATCAATATCTGTCTGGGGGTATGGGGCTGCTGATTGTTTTTGCAGAGCGTTGCTGTGTAATTTGGCTAAATGGTACTTGCACCCAGTTTACTCCGAGATGGTAAACAGTCTGGCTGGTAAAAAGGGAGTGTGCTGATAGCCTCCAAGCGTACAATCAGCTGTAATTGGTGTTGTGGACTGTGGACATGCTTGATTACGTACCTGGGAGATAGACACGATGGCAGGCTCGTGATAATATGTACTATTTTGGTGAAATTATACAATAGAGATCACATTCAGTCCATCAGGTTTTACCCTGACACGTCTGAATCCATTCATGTTTCACAGAGATTATTAGCATGAAGCAGGACTCTGCGTAGGCTTCATTCCCATGGACATTTTGAAGAGCCCATTCAACTTTTTTTTTTACAATGTGTCAGGAATGGTTCTGTTGCCAGAGACCGTGGTTTAAAAGTTCTTAAAATTAAAGACTGAAAGGATCTTTCTCTTCAGCTGCTAAAGCACTTGAACTTGCCATATGGTGACGGAAATTTAATCAAAAAGCTATTTAAAAAGCTTTTAAAAAGTAAAATGTAGATTATTTGAATCTATCTGCAATCAGAACGGTTTTGTAGTGATGTATTTGCAAGCGAGGCCTTTTTATGAGCCTGTAATGATGGACATTATGGACATTGTGCACGTAACTGCCCTAAACATCCTTTTTGTCTTCATGCATCTTTGTTTAATCCTCAATCCCTTTGGTTTGGTTACCTTTCTACCAAACGAGTATCACGACAACAACAAGCCTCATGCTTGTGCTGCATCGTACCCAGTTTTCAGGGAATGTTATAAATGGGGACGCTTGGTATTTAACGGCCAAGTAGCAGATTACACAGAGGGGGTCCTGTTTCAAGCTTTCCAACATTCCTGTATGAAATGTATCGTGCTCAAGCACACGGCTCCTCGAAGACGTTGTTCCCTGAAGTCTCCTTTGTATGAAATGTAAAGTCTAATAAAGTCGACATCCTTTGAACTGCACACACAAGTAGAAATAATACACACAAACTCACACACACACACACACACACTCAACTGCATCTGTGACCAGCTTTATCGAATCTTTCCTCACTACTTTCTATCCCAGTACTTTTCCACTAATGCCTCATAATTCCGCTGTGCCTGAACCCAGATACCCCCCCAACCCCTCCGCTCTCTACTCCAAACGTAATATGATGAGTTTACAGTGAGTGAGCCATGCATACATCACACACACTCACTACAGTTGGCCATGTTGCATTGCATTCTGCACAGATGGCTTTCTCATGCCTTAAACTACATTTCAAGTGAGTCAGTATTTTATCACTGAGTATCTGTTTCAAAACTATTGCATTAAAAGGAAAATATATGAGTGAATGGATACGGCTGATGATATTCTGTATTTTAACTGTCAACCAAGGCGTAGTCGAAGCGTGATGCAGCTTTTTTTGTTCGTTCCATCGACCATCGGGTCAAAAACAATGTAAAACCATCAGTGAGCTGCATGCACCACCCTGGTGTCAAAGATACTCAAAACAACAAGGCCCGGCCCTTTTAGGAAATTAAAATAAAGGAATTTACAATAAAGTTAATTGAAAGTATATATTTGTGGACCCGTCTTTTATTTATGTGTTCAGTCGGAATGAATGGTAGCATGATGGGTGATACATTATTTGGCTTTTCCCAGATTCCTTATGTCACATACCAGGTCACAAGCTGGTGCTGATGGGTTGATGCCTTGGCCTTGGCCAGCTTAATAGACTAACGGCTCATGAATGCCACATAGCATGAACGCCTTCAAACCACCGACACCAGATACGACCACACGTCGACCGGCCTCGGGCGCTCGCTTTCTCACCTCATTGCAAACACTTTAAATCCTTTGTTTGGGCAGGACTGTGAGCCGCAGTAATAGCTAACTCACTATCTGTCACTGGGCACCCTGCAGTTAGTGGCACACTTGCGTTTACTTTGGTAAAGGATCACGTTTCCCATTTCTACACCCAGTGACCCCAAGCATGCCTATATAAAACGGGGCCTCTTACTGAGTTCAGCTTTGACTGTAAAAACATGCACTCTGGAGTTAAACCTTCCTTTTTTCAAATACCTACAACCAAATCCTAAAAGCAACCTGCCTTTCACTTTCAAATACCCGGTGTGCTTTATTCTCTATTTGCCTTTAGAAATAAACCAGGGGTAAAACATTTCCCTCTCCGTCTGCCTTTTTAATGAAGCCATTCTTGTGACTACCTGCTAGTTTAGCAGGTATGCAGGTTTTCCTGCTATGCCTGGCTGCGATCAATGTCACCTTTCAGAAGGTCTGAACACAGGGCAGACCGGGGGAGACGATGGCCACAAAGGGCTCTTTCAGCAGGAGAGAGCCTTTCCCCCATGCTGACCTAAATCTCCTCCTCCTCCTCCTCTCTGCCTCGTAGCAGCTACTCAGACATTCAGCCTTCATCCAGCCTTCACGGGGAGCACAAACGTGGGCCTAGTCAGGGAGTCAACCATGCCCACGCACACATGGTCCTAAAGGGCGGGGGAGAGGGGGGGGGGCATGTCTCCAGAGACTCTGGGTGCTAAAAACGAATGGGATTTGATAGGAAGGTGAGGTCTTCGATGATGTTTCACGAGTGAAGTACTGATCTTAGGTTGAGATTGTATTCAGCTTCTGGGTGGTAACAGAGTTAGAGGCTTGTTCACAGTTCATCTGTTTGCAGTATTCAACAGTTGATCAGGTTTCATGAGGTTGTCCCCGTTGCTAAATCCTGCTGGCTGATTTGAAATGGTAGCAGATATAACCTTCCATGCTTTCCCTCTCTGTTCTGTCATCGGTCTCACAAGCCCCAGCTACCTTCATAAGGGCACATGGTTACACTGAGCCCCTAAAGTGAACTGAACTTAATTTGCAACGATGCACATCATCGCACCACGCCCCAAACACTCCAGTGCTGCTCCCTGCAGTCCAGACCCGGCCTGATTGTTTCTACATGTGACGTGTTCCGCAGAGAACAAGCCGACAGATGAACTGATACACAATGAAAGGCTGTCTGTGGCGGAGAGAGTGATCTTTTCCAGACTCTGCCTTCCTTCTGCCAGAAGTATCAACAAAAGAAAGTTGTTGAGTCACAGTAAGCAGAGTGTGTAGATACAACTATTGTTTGCTTAAAATGCAAAATCAATAACTATCAGAATGGTAAATGAGAAAAGATTTCTTTTTTTTATCAATACTTTTTTTTTTTTATTACATTTTGACAATAAGTTAAACAACTTGCTGAGTTTCAAAATCCATTCATACACATCGCAGACATGTCTTCAGGAAAGCAAATAAATGTTACCAGTTTCCAATAAGAGGATGAGAAATATTTCAAGTAACACAGAATATTGAACTTCATTCAAACATAATTCATATTGAATTCTATTGAAGTCTTGTTTTTCTGGTGTGCAAAATTCCAAAACTCGATTTATTCATCTCAAACATAATCCAAACTGTTTCACGGTAGAGAAACTCTTATGCTGCGCACACACCGGTCGCGTTTTTTGATTGACGCGCGTCGAGATTACATACAAAGTCTATGCACAGACGCGATGAGACTAAAAATCGCAGCGCGCCAGTCTCATCGCGTCGGTGCATAGACTTTGTATGTAATCTCGACGCGCGTCAATCAAAAAACGCGACCGGTGTGTGAGCAGCATGACACTCAAACAAATATTTACTTAAATCTCAAATGCAGAATTGTGGAGTGTTGACAAGCACCAGTAGTCATTGAAGCAGTGACCGGTTTTTTATAGTAAAAATGTCTTCAGCGACATTTTACCTGAAACACAAACGTCCGTGCATGCTAGCATAGTACAGCTAAACGCTAGCAAAGTTATGAAACTGTAAATTACTAATGTGAAAATCCGGATAAGCTACAACACCAATTATTCCAGCTCAGTTGTTGGTTCAGAATTAAAAGAATAATCTGAAATGAGTGTGAATTACTTTCCTTTCCCATCTACACTCTGTTTGACAGAGATTCCTTTCATGCAATCATTTATTCCTTTTTAAAGCTCTGGTTTTGTAAAAAAAAAAAAAAAAAAAAAGAATAGCTTCAGCAAAAACATCTGGGACACGGAACAAAACAAACATGACGGGAAAAGAAAGAAAGCAAAGTGAAGTGAAAAGACTCATTCACAGAATAATGGGATCAGCTCAGGGATCGATGAAGGACACTGCGATGTAACGGGTGCCGTTGGTGGTGGGCAGGCCTTCGTGGAGGTGAGTCAGCCGTCCCGGGTGCATGAAGCTCCAGCCTTTCCGGGGTGAGTGTACGGAGCAGTTGTACCTATGGAAACGGCAACCCCCACCCTGATAGAAGAAGCAAAGATAATGGTTAAGATTTTAACCTGAGTGTTAGAATAATGCTCGTCACAACAAGTCAACGGGGTTATCAAGGACAGTAGGAAGATGCTGTAATCCAATTTGATGCGTTGAGGTATTGCACCGTATCTCCCTCAGGACAAGTCCTTACCTGAAAGTCTATGTCTTTGTTATTGAGGGCAATGTTGATGGTGAAGGTGGAGGAGTCGTGATGGGGCCTCAGGTACGCTTGCCTCTCAGGCGTGTATTTTACCACAAAGTTCATTATTGAGTAACCCTGTGATGGAGTGCATGAATACATCAAGTTAGCTGACAGTCCGTGTATCATTGATCATATCCTATGGAAAACAAAGCTGTCAGCCACTGTTCATTCACATGTAAAAACAGGTTTCATGAGAAGAGGTAACTTCAATTTTTAGATTTGGGGCAAATGGAGGTGGTGTTTATCTTTCTTCTGTTCCTCCACGAGTTCACACTGACCTTAGTGAAGTAGCCAGAGAAAACCTTTAACGTGATGGGCGATATGAACTCCCGGATGAAGTGCAGCCACTCTTTGTCGTAGCCGATTTGCCTCATATGAATGTCGTCCGTGGGCACGGTCTCGTAGCCGCCGGAGATCCGCTTGTCCTGAGAGAAAGTAGAGGAAAAATAAAGCACGATGCCGTGTGAGTGACGACGGAACAAATGACCCGCCGTCCTCGGATGTGGTGCGATCGCAAAGTGAAATGACGACGTGTCTGTGTGCTTGTGTGTGTTTTTAACACCGCGGGCGTCTTGTCTTCCTGCATGAGGCTTAATGAGCCATCCAGCTCAGCCTTTACCCAGACTCAGTCAAAGTATCTGTACACATTTAGTCTCCCAGACAAACTTTCTCAGACACATTAATTACCAATTTCAAACTACATAAAACAGGCCACATGAAATAGACACCATTAACATAAAACACAACATCATAAACATTTATTTGGTTATATTCAAACTTTGGGGCTGGAAAGAATGATAATACAATTCAGCATGTGTGTACAAGTACCATGAACACCACTCGTGTGTGCGTGTCCTCACAAAAATATGACATCAAAATGCAAGAAAGCGGCTACTACCCCCTACATCTGGCTAACATGTGCCCCCCCCCCCCCCCCCCCCTTCCATGACATGGTGTGAAAGGTAGCTTGAAAGTAAGAGCTCCCCCATCCATCAAAGACATCAAAGACATGGCTGTTACAATTAAGTTTACAAGGCAACATGAGGGATTATTTCCCTTCTGTTGGTGTCTGGGTTGGAATAATTACAACAAACACTTAAGCACAAGGAGACATGCAAGGCTTCATCCAGTGACAATTATCTTAACTCGGGCAATTTCAAAGTAGTGTACGTTTTTAATGCCTGCTCAATAAATTACAGCAAATGGGGTTGAGAAAATGTGCTCTGGTGTTTCCAACTGTGCTGCCTGTGTGAAACCGTGGCAGGAAAATAGTTGGGCAACCTATTGTCACCAACTTTAGAAAGGTGTTATTTAGCACCAAAACACTTCATTTGTTGAGAGATAATGGGCTTTGATTTGAAAAAGAAAGCTTCCGTTAATTCAGCAAATGAAAAACATTTTGTGCACGTTGACATTAAACCTGTTAAGATGTTAGAGTTGCCCCTGTGAGCGTGTCAGCATGCTGATGTTAGCGTAGCCTCACAGAGCTGTTAGCATGGCTGTTAACTCATAGGGCACTTTCACAAGCCATCGTCCAAACTACAGTGAAATTGATACTTTTGGTGTGTTTTATATTTAGTCTGACTTTGACTCCAGTCTGCACAAATCCCCTCTTCAGTTTATCTCCACTGACTTCATAAACATCACGATTCATAAAGCGGTCTTAGGGTCTCTGGTTGTTTAGCTCTGCACCAGAGTTTGATTACTGCGTTCACCACTGCCCAAAAATAGAAAGTCGGATTTCAATTCAAATGGCCTTAATGTTAGCATGCGAGTAGTCTTATTAAACAAAATTAGCGATTGGAAGAGGACATCTTTATATCTCTGTCAACATGAAATTGGCATTTTTCCCATATTGTTTGACATTTTATTAAACAATTAATGAATGAATCAAAAAATAGTTCTTAAACTAATAAGCCATACTATTATCCTCCACACATTCTTGCCCTTACATAGATGTGTTTACACAAACCACAGAAAGAAATGCATGTGTGCCTGCAGTGTGTTGACTCCAGCTCTTGTGTTCAGTAAACCTGAGCTAACAGTACTGACCTCATGTTTGCCTCCAGACCATGAACCGAAGTGCTCCATCTCCTCCACTATTTCATCACAGGCCTTCACTGAGAAGACTGGGAACCAGAACACATCTGGGCACGGCTGCAACACACACAGACACAACGAGACCGCTGAGTCACACCTTCACCTCGAGCTGCAGTGACTGTAATGTAGTACGAGATATCTTAAAAACAGATGTGGAGGTTTCTGTCCTGCGTGGTCATTCTCTTTCACCGTCTCTCAGCCTGTATCTCCAACACACACACATGCTCAATACAAACCTCCTCCATGTTGTTCTCAGTGAAGATTTGAGTGTAGTTTTGGTGGATGTATTTCTCCTTCCAGTCCTGTACGGATAAATCATTTTAGATTAGTTGCTATTTTGTTTTAGGATTCTTTGCTGACCTACATACCTCAGAGATAATCCCCTCTCCCACAGGGCAGGTCCCAGCGTGCCAAATACAGTAGTAAATCACAAAGCCGTATCAGTCAGGAGTCTTATCACGCTGAGGTCATTACGACAGAATCGTCCCGCATCTCTAATCCTTCCATTATGGCTAATAACCTTTACAGGTGGCTGCTGTTTATCTCAGCTATTCAGACAAAACAATGGCTTTCCTTTGTGTACGTACAATGATGAGAGATCATAATGACTTACCACGGGGTTTTCAAATATCTGCCACAAGTCATTGTTATAATGAGAAACGTTATAATTGGCTGTGGAGATGAGCCTCCCAAAGTCGTGCCGGTTTGTTATGTACATGAAGACTCCCTGCGGCAAACGGGAAAAGTTCAGTCAGTTCCACAAAAAGTTGAAATCTCTTTTAAGGTCTCACTGGCAGGATTTCTAACAGATTCATATCTGCAGAGCCATAATATATGCACATCAACACATGGCAGGTCATAATTATTGAGACTGTTTACGACTTCAACACTCATCAGTTAGCGCTGGCATAAAAACGGACAAAGCGTTACCTGTGGCAAACTACTTCAAAAGCTTCATTTGCCCCAAAAAAGTGGAAGAAATAAAGTGCGATTCAAGTGTGTTTTAACACACTGAAATCAATTAGGGTCGACGAAGAACCTAAAGAGACACGAATACCATATAAATAATCTAAGATTATTTATGGGTGGTGGGAGGGAGGGCTGCAAGATGTCGGTGGGTTGGGAACAGGGGAGTGAGAGTGAGTGAGTGAGAGGAGTGGTAGAACAGGGATAGAGGGGTGTTGGGCAGCTTGGGACAAAGCAAGTCCAGGAATGACATTTCCTTTACAGTGAAGCGTGGGGGGGGGGGGGGTGCTGTGTTGGGCTGTATTTGGACTCACTATCAGACTAGGCTTTGTGAGGGGAAAAGCAGACAAATTACAAGTAATTTAGCAAAATCCTGGTGCGAGTTTTGAATTTGCTAATGCACAGACGCATATTGTTAAAGCTGTGATTTGGTCCAGATGGTTTCCGCGAGTGAAAATAAATATCGTTGGAGCCTAGTCTGAGATCAGTCGGTGTGTTTGGAGGGAGCAGATGGTTACACGTGTTTCCTGGAAGGTTTGGCCATTTGGAGTAAAGCATCCGGACAGGGGACTTGCATGTGAATCCACTCTCCAACCTTCTTTCTCTTTCTTGATCTCCTCATGTATTGTTAAATAAACAGGCATTTTTCTTTATCTAGCTTCAACAAATATCTGACTTTAGACCTGAACTAAAGCAAAAAATCAACATCAATTTCCAAAGAACTGCCAGAAATCCAGATTTTTTTTTTTTTACGTAAGGATATAGGCAGCAGCATAGACAGAAAATCAATATTCCATTTTATGAATTCCACCAATATATATCAAAACAAATGGAAACCTTTGGGGGCCTGAGCATATGGAATGATTCCGGAGAAGGGGAGTCTTTTTCTCTGTGACTGGTCTAAAATGAAGGAGAAGCATCATGTAAATAGAATAACATAAATGACTGTTTCAGATTAACAGACGGGGTGACAGGTGAAATAAATATATATATATATATATATATATGTGTCACATATAAAGCAACTCAGGAGGAGAAGAACAAATGCCTGCATGAACAAGTAGCAAGGGTCCCTCTGCAGCTGATGTTTTCGTGGGTTAACATGGGAGGAATGCATGCTGGGGGAAAAAGAAAAGGCCAAGCAATCCAAAAGCACACCAAGTTTGGATCCGACATGGCAGATGTTCAGTTTAGAGCACAGGTGGCATGCCAGTGAGATAAAACACAGCTGGAGGAACAGATTACAAAGACGTAACGGAGAAGATAAACATTGCATTGCACTGCCTGTGGTCACATGACAATACGGGCAAGAGAAAGTGAAGGATGATGGGAGCAGAGAACCTGAAACGCACCATAGAGCAACCACAAACAGGAGGTTCATGCCCGCATACTTGCCCGTCTTTTCAACGTTTCCGTTGAGCTGTAAACTTTTTATAGTGTCAAGATTCTAAACTCGTGTGAATCTTTTCTTTATGTAAATACAGAATTACATTTCCTAGTATATACGTCCCCTACGTGTCCTAATACTGACATGTTATTATAGACGCTACCCAGTGCAGACTACAACGTGACAAGATGTGTACACTATCGAGGCATGAATCCATTAAGATGGCGGTCGAGTATTCTTACCATTTCTCTGGCATTTCTACAAAAAGCCATATCTGGGTCTAGTTTCTCCAGCACAAAGTGGTTCCTCTCCTTCAGTTCCTTCCTCAAAGCAGTGCCCTTGACGAGGTATACGTGTGCCATGAAAGGAATGTTCCACATACCCCTAGAAACAACGGACACGGAGAAACAATGTGCTCATTTTACTGTCAACTTTGCCTTCCTGGAGATGGCTTTTTATTGTAATCCTCACGACATCCATGACTACCGGTGTGTGTGGTAGGAGTTGGTGGAGAACGTATTGGTGAAGTGCGTGGTACGATAAGAGCAGCACATGTCAAATGTGGTAAAAGGCGTCCTGAATATTATAATTACAAGAATTTTAAAAGAAGTTTGTGTTTTTTCCCGTCTTTCTGTCCCAGTTTGTTACGGCCTACTCCACTTGCACCATAGTCTATCTCCAGATCCCAACCCTCTCCGCCCACGCACACACCGACCAACCAGTAGGAGCTGCTATAGTGCAGCGACGAGGACCTGATCCCTTACTGTCTCCCACCCCCCACAGGCCCGCGGGTGATTAAATCTGTGGTTTCCACTTTGGTGGATTAATGTTTTACTCCTTTTGCCCCATCTGGTCGCCATTTCAAATTGTGTCGCACTACGGCTTTGATGCCCAGCACTTAATCTCCGCTCAGGTTGACTGTGGCTTTAATGACATGTTCACATGTGTATCCTAGGTAGGGTTGGGTATCGTTTGGGTTTTTTCCGATACCGGTGCTAAAACGATACTTTTAAAACGATACCGGTGCCTGAACCGATACTTTTTCTTCAAATTGAACAATATATTAACTGTTTAAAGTATACTATAAATATAAATAAATACGAAACACTTTGCTTCAAACTACAGCTTCAAACTTTTTAACTATGAACAATATATTAACTGTTAACAGTTTACAGTATACTTAAATAAATATAAATGAATACAAAACGCACACACACACTCTGTACACACACTGCAGCTTCAAACTTCAGCAATTTTTTTGCAGCAATATGAGCATATTTTCCTTCTCTGGCAAAATACGACACGTCTCATGACTTGTTTTATTTTACCAGTTGGTGGCGGTAATGCGCAAATTTGTCGTTTGCCAACCGCCAGTTGGTCTCAAAGGAGGAGAAGTAGAAGCTTTCGCCTGTGTTGTTGTCCTTATGAGCGACAGCGCTAAGTACCCCGTTGTAATAATACTATGAGTGAGGAGCGGAGGACCGAGTCCTGCTGCCAGGACGGAGTCATCAGAGTAGTGTCAAAAAAGTATTTCAATCGGCTCAAGCACCGAGAGGAGGCACCGAAATCTGCGTTACGTTTCGGTCCGGTAGATACCGGACGTATAGGAACCGGTTCCATATTGGCACCGAGTTTCGGTACCCAACCCTAATCCTAGGATGTAGCTCATAATAAAGGCATCGTGTGTGTGTGTGTGTGTGTTGGTGTTTATGGCTAAACGTGGATGAGAACCGCTTCAGCGCAATAGGACAAGATTTATTTTAGTCATGGACACGCTGAGAGATCCAATGTGTGAACCATACAAATGCAAAGCCATTGCTGTGTGTGTGTGTGTGTGTGCGTGTGTGTGTGTGTGTGTGTAGCCTTAATGCACTTGTGACTTACACACGTTTCCTCTGCACAATGTCGACATAATCTTCAGAGCGAGCGTAATAACCATCCAGGCTCAAGGCTCCCCAGAAGTTGGACCACAGCTTGCCGTGACGAGTGACAAGGGGGCCAATTATTTTCCTGTAGGGAAGCAGGAGGCAGAGTGGAAGAGATGGGAATTCTGTCAGAGCAGATACAAGTCAGTGGCATCTCACAGAAAGCCAACCACCTAATGTACTGGGTCTCGCAGTGATGCTGCATCAAGGAGACCAAACCTCTCTGTGGAAAGATATGATCACTGCCTAGTCACCAGCAGATCGTTGAAGCGCATAATGTAAACCAGAGTCCAACTGGATTCGAGAGAGGATAACAGCATCGCTGCAGAAGGCTGTTTTGTTTTACCTAGAATCTGGTCTATTTCTTTCAATTTGCATGGCATACAGTAACACTGGATTTTTTCCACTGCTCTTCTTTTACCAAACCCAAACCACAATGAAAGGGATTGATTTTTCCATGAAATAAACTGGGCAGACAGAGAAATATTTGAGCCCTAAATCACAGTGCTGCTCGATGTGGATGCGCTGCGACACTCCAATGCTTTCTTTGAGTTGCGATAGATTGGCATATTCCTCCCGCAACTTCAGTGCCAGCAGAGAATTCTCATGCTGTCTTTAAATATCCTAGAAGGGGTTTTACGCCGCGTGACTCCCAGGTCACAGTGCAGCGCCACAGCCACAATGACATAGTTCACGGGGAGGTTTCTTAACAAGGGGTTTGTTTTTGGTATATTGCAAAGTGGCATTTCAGGGTTAGTGCCATAGACTCTCTCGCTGTTCCCATGTGGCCGAGCACAAGCAGGAAGCCGGAGCGGCTTATTTTTAAAACTTTAATTCACTCGGCTGTAATGTTCCTGCGGTTTTGCCAATTTCAACGGTTCAACGATCACAACAACCAAGGGAGGCTTGTCGAAATGAGCTCCGGCGCGGTTTCTATTCCAGCTACCATGTCATTACCTGTTCTGCTCAATCAGGAGCTTCAGTGTCTGCCTGTTGGTGAGCATCACATCTGTATCCAGGCTGAAGTAGTAGTCGCACGTGGCATCCTTACGGCAGAGATCCCTAATGAAAGAGGAAGCGGTGATTGTTCAATCCGGGGCTGATTACAGTTCAATGAGGTAATCACAGTCACATGGTGGAATTTATTAACTCCGAAGTATAAGATGTCACTTTTAATTGCAGAGTCAGGCTGCTCACTGACTTGTCTTTTGGCCTCCGGTGGATAATGTGATTTTAGGAAGATTAGAGACTGCTAACACACCTGAGGCTTCTTCACTATAGGGCTGTCCTTAACAATGCTTTAAGGCGCACCGTGCTGTGATGGGATCTCTGTGATGCGGTCTCACAGATTGAATTATCACCGTGACAACAGACTGGTTACTCTAACACTGATCAATGAGAGAGGGAGCTCATGGAGAATGAATCGGAGGGAAAAACTGCACTTACTTGACTGCTATGTCAAAACAATCATGCAAGCAGCAGCTAGAGGCTTAATTTTACAGGCTTTGATCAACTGGTGCCAAAAACACCACCATCTGGTTTCATCAATTTTGCATTTCAAACCACGGGTCCTGAGAGATGACAGATGTAGAGACATACATGCCCATGTTCCTGGCCTCTCCTTGGCTCAGATTTTCTTCTGGTCCCACAACCTTGAAAGAGCTGAACACGTTTCGGTTCTCTTGCCAGAACTTCTGGATGTGTTTCTCGTGGTAAACCTCCTGAGCAGGGAGCCAATATTAATGGATTAGAAGCCACGTATAAGGGGCCATGCAGGGGCGATATCTAGATCAGCTGCATACACTCACATTGTTGTGGATAAAAATGTTGAGTTTATCTTTGGGATAGTCCAGGGTCAGCAGCCGCTGGAAGAATTCAGGAAGAAATGGAGTTGGCTGCTCGATGAATACTCCAACCAACACATTGGGATACTCCTGTGTAAACAGAGAGGAAACAAATGAGTACTATTTCACACAACAGGTCTTGGCGAAGGCGCACTGTTTAACATAAATCATGGATGAGTTGACACTTTACGTCAGACATAAGCAAAGAGTGAAGTTGCAACAGATGTTGTCCGTGAAAGGGAGGGTTTCCATGGGAGCAGCGTTAGAGGGGCTTATTATCTGTTTATTATAGTATGTATTAGTCTGTTATTAGCTTCTCTGTGATGCAGACTCTATTGCAGAACAAATACATTGAAGTGGAAGTTTTTCGAGTTACATCCAGGCAGCTGATAGTTACTGAAGTAAGGTAACTGATATTATATATTTTTTATATCATGATTCACGTCTCTCGTCCGTGGCATCTCGCACCATCTCTCTTCCTGTCCTTGTACTCGTAGAACTTAGGTTGCATCCAGTAACTATTAGTATGTTTCTTTGCCTTTTTGCTTGTTTGCGGTTGCCACGTGTGTCTCTCGTGTGATGTGAGGACAGTACAAAATGAAGGCTCAGACAGTCGGCGCAAAGAAGATGTATAAAGAGAAATAGAGCACGACACTCAGAGGAGAGGAGGAAACATTTTGCCAGGACAGCTCCAGCCCACACAAGCCCGTCTGGTCTCCTCGTCCTCTTGACCAGTTCACAGCGACGGTCTGGGCCGGGGATGAAAAGGGATCTGAGCCCAACCGTCTAATTTGCGTGTTCCGCAATGACTGTTTCTCAGGCACAAAAAAAGGGGGGGAACCCGAGCATCTTGCTAAGATGTTATGGACAGACCGCACAAACAGGCAGCGAAAGGAAAGGAGTGGCAAAGAGGGCGGGGGACGGAACGACTAAAGTGTGTGTTAAAGCAGAAAGCAGCAACACATGGTCTTTAGAGACAAAATAGGTAGTGACGGAATCTGGCTTGCTCAGTATAGGGTAGAAGTAGCACGCTCTGCAAGGCCGTAGCTTATTCCCAAAAGCAAAGGACACGAAGAACCAAGCTAGACAGCCAGTGGTCTGGGTTTAGCCCACAAGAAAGGCCTGGACGCAGTTTGACCAGTGAGAGCAACTCATGCCTTTCATGCAGCTGGGTTTGTATTGAATGGGCTCCAGTGAAACTGTTTAAGCACATTTATTTAAGGAGCCGACAGAAACAGAGTAAACGTTGAGGGGTTCGTGACTCCCATTTTGTGATTTACATTGTGCTGTTCATGTAGAGCGAAGACCTTGATGCAAATTTGATTGCGGGGACCAATTTTATTGCGCTTTTGGGCAGGTTTGTACCAAACTAAATTGCAGAAACAACGCAGATAAAAACAGCGATAATAGAATGGACTAACTGGGAACTCTTCTGTGCCTCAGTGGCTCGCAATGAGAGAAGTACGTTTTCATAACAGACGCAGCCTCACAGCCAAATCTTTTTGCCATTCCTGCTGTGTATATGTCGCCAGCCTTGGCTGAACTGAATTTTCCGCGTAACCACTATTGCGGGTACAGCCCACACTGAGAAGCCCACTAAAAGGCAGGCTGGTCAACAGTGACTCCCCTTTAAATGAGCCCTTGTGGAAACCCCAGAAGCCATATCCTGCACCACAGCAGGGCACTGCTTCCTCTTCCCCGAGTCGTTTCCCTGGCACTTATGCTCTTTTAAAAGGGTCCAAAAGGACCAACGGGTACACAGCCTATTATTGTTGGAAAGGGAGTGTGTGCAGCTCAAACATTCTTGCATATCTATTGAAATATCACAAGCTGGGCTCCACTCCTACTGTCTAGACAGTCACTGATAGATAGATGGTTCATGCTGGAAGACCAGGCAATGTTTCTTTCTTGTCCTGTGTCCACAGGGAGTTGGCCTAATACAAACTTTCCATAGCAGCAATTTGAAAAATGTACAGAAGAGAACGGCAAATACTAAGAAAATAACTTACCTTTAACTGAGACAGGTCCACAACGTCGTCATCACAGTGGCTACAGCCGTGCTCATAGTTCCATGTATCGGGGACATAGTTTGCCAAATAGTTCAAGTACATCTGTGAAGGAAAGATTTCAGCAGGTGAATGCCAGGTTACAGAAGATTAATATCAGCATAAGCAAAAACTCCTAATATGTCTGTGATTCAGAGCAGGGCTCCCTTTGATCTTCATCATGATGTGTTTGGAATATTACTGCGGGTATTCAATCCACTTCTTTCAGCTAGGTGATAACTTGTCAGACTTAAGACGACAGGCTATAAATGTCTCTCTTTGTAGAATTGAGACTTCACAATCTGGTGTAATTATCCCTTCTCAGTATCTCTTATCGCAGACTATCACGTATTTATAACCAGACTGGTCATAGCGTGAAACCTGTGAAGAAGTACAACTAATGGTCAGGAATCTAGCGAGGAAGCTCTACTGGTAGGAACCCCTGCTCTAACGGAGGTTTTGTGATCTACTAATGCTCTGGGAAGAATGACTCAACGGTTTGGTTCATTACCAAGGAAGGCCAGAGACGGGCGCTGACGGTGCAGTGAGACTCGTGAAGAGATGGGGGGAAGGAAAAAAGACTGAAAAAACCTCCCCGGAATGGTTTCTCACAGACATCCTGCTTTTCTACTCGCTGAGTCCATCACTCTAATTTACAGAGAGCGAATGTGAAAATGAAGTGGGGGACATATTGACAGAATTATTGAGGCCTATCTTTGGCCAGACCTCTCTCCTCCATAGACATAATGAGCTGGATTTCCTGGCCAGGATTACTGGCAAGTATCACACAACAGTTTTAGTATATTTTCTTCAATGTGTGGGAATTCATGCAGTGCAATGACATCTTTAGTGATTCATGCTCATTGGATGAAAATCTAAAAGAAATGGAAAAGAAGAGTTGAATAACTCCACCCAAAGCTGTTGTCCATGAGGCTGATTAACTTAAACGTTTCTATGCTGTGCCATAGTACGCTCCGTTAGGTGTGTCCGACTGCATCACTTCTTACTCACTTTGGTGTTTGCGTTGCCGTGGACGACCACTGGCAGCGAGTCGTACACTGTGTTTCTAACTCGTACGCGGTCTGTTCCAAACTTGAGAAGCACTTCATCTGCCAAAAAAAGAGGAACAAGAGACATCTCAGGCCAGGTTATGAAAATTGACTTGCCACATGGGCCGGAGCTCAGGTGGTTTTCAACTTCTCTGAAAACATCTAAACGTTCACAGTGCGTGAGCAAAACGACATGGTTTTATTCATTTTTTTACTTACAAGAGCCAGCAGAAAACTGTGGTGTAAAATAATTGAGTTTTAACCACATATAATATACAGATTGGTTTCTGTGATTTCTCACCAACGGCCCCATTCAGGTTCTGGAAAATCTGGCACTTGTGGTCCAGAGTCATATTGAGAGTTTGCTGAAATATAAAAGGATATCTTAGTCATCCAAGAGCCATTTTACAGGAATATATACTTTAATACTAAGCATTGACACAAGGTACTTACTCGCTGTAAAGGATCCAAGTATATTTTGGTATAGAAGAGCTGGTCGTCGTCGTTGTCGTGGAGGTTCCACTGTGAAACAACTCTGTTTATGTATGGGGCATAGCCGATAATACCTGCAAGTAAGTAATAAACAGTATGTAACACATCCAGCGGTAAAGTATAGGGTTGAGAGTCATTTACAAGGTCCGGACAGACTGTTGAGTGACAATTTCAGTATACTGCCGGAGCGATTTTTTGGCAATAACCCAAAGCACACAAGAAATGGGCCGGCACTCTCTCTTCACACGGTCTGTAGATAGAACGGAGTGCGATAATGGGCAGTAAGAAAGCTGCAATCTGTACGTTATGTTTGTGTGCCGGTACAATATCTCACACCCTCTCTAAATGTACAGTCTCATGGCTATCTCTCCTCGAGTTTTCCCATCTTCTCTTTTCCCTTCTCTTGCTCAAGGACACTGACCACAGTGATAGATTGCAGGGTTTGGGTATGTCGCTGGTGTGCTGAGTTTTGCAACCCATCATTAAAAAAAAAAAAAGAGGGAAAGAAAAAGCAAAGCCGTAGACATCGTAAACAACTTGTTGGATAGACATGACATAATCTAAATGGCAGTAGCAATAAAAACGTTAAAGCACATTCTGAGACTTTATGCTAATCATATTGCCGGTGGCGTATCCTCAAATCAGTGGCTTTAAAATCCTGGAGAGAGTGCTGGGAAGTGCATGCCTTTTTGACCCAATGCAAAGAATTCTCTCTTTTATAGCTCTGCTGTGTGTCTATTTTGACAGAAACTGTTTAATTGATAGCTCTTGCAACTGTTCATGGTAGCCCTGATGGCCACGCCCCCTTGTTACAACCACCATCCGTTTGCTTTGTGATCAGATTTAATACACCTAATCAAACACACACAACCCTTCTGTATCTTGATTCCGTCCCTGAATTACTCCACTCTCGTTGACAGAAGCAGTGTGTGTCCAGATGCCTTAAAACTTTCCCCCAATGGTCATGTTGAGAATTCCAGTATTAAACGCATTATAAGTAAGATTAAATAACCCCCCTAGTGATGAGTAGAAGTGTCACAATAATAATAATGTTAGTCACAATATGTTTACAATATTCTTGCATATAGAAGATATTATGTGTTACAGTATATTAACTAATTGAATGTATTAAATCATAAAAGTATAGTCACTAAAGGTATTAAAACACTGTAAGAATAGTTTGAGGGTCTGACATGGATTCTGAATGGGACATGCAGCAGAGTGGAGGATGGGATCAGTGGCCAGGACAGCTGACCAGAGGTGGAGTCAAGACAGATGTTTTGCAAGGAGCAAAGCTGTTTCGCTAAAGAATCGATCCAGGGAGGAGACAGAATTCAAATGGAGCCAGTCACGGATGGCCACGGAGGGTCAGTCCGATGATTTATGACTGTTTGGACATATAAGAGACAGTTCTGGAGAGAATTCCTCAGACCACATCCGCCCTCGCTTTTCAGAAGTGGGATGCGTGCGTGTGGTCTCTATTCTCGAGAATATTACTATTGATAGTTAATGCAGCTTATAAGTGAATTTCATGTCGTACATTAAATATTGTTATTAATTTTTGAACCGGTTCCAGCTCATTTTTCCACTGTGTGCGCACTGTAAGAAGTTCGCAGCAGGGGAGGGGTCCTGCGGCCTCGCAGCTCTTCATCCTTTGTTTCCAGACCCAACTGTCACATGGGCGGTTGCCTTAACACAAACAAAGTCTGCAATTTTATACAAACTGTGGCACATTCTGGGGGCCAAGACAAATCCTCATGTCAATGACAGTGAATGCTAAAAACGGCCTGTGATCGGTCTGAGACTGCTGGGCTCCAATACGCGGGAGGTCAGACCGGACTGATGACCACAGGGAAAGCAGTGATTCAGTGTCCTGAACAACTGGCAGGTTGCAACTGGCCATGTCATGTCCTGTTGCTCCTTTTGTAAAAAACACATATTCAGTACTTTTTTCCCCTCATTGAGCATCGTTCAATGACGATTGTAGTTCATATCACAATCATATTATGCCTCGAAACATCTTAATATGAAGTTCAGAAGAGTGACCACTAAATAAATCTACAGTAAAAAAATGGTTGAAAAGGAAGTTTGAAGTTAGCCTAATATACACACCAGTGTTCTTCTGCCACCTTAGACAGGAAATACTTCAAGTAAACAGTTTACAGGAAAAATATACTTCCATTTTACAGCAGGAGAGAATAATACAAGTCTTGTGGTTTTTATATTTTACTCTTTACAGCAAACACAGTGAGCCTGCTGCACGGCTGCTCAGCCCCCTGAATTCCAGCGAGGCCTGCAGCGCTTCAACGTTTGACAGCTGAAGGTGACCAACACATAACCTCCATCCAGGCTTACACCTGGCGGAGATAACAATGTCTTCAAACTGTATCTTGTCAGCCACCATGACGGACGGGATTCAACAGGTCAAAACATGTTTTGATCATATTTAGAATTTGTGGGACCCACCTCCAGAGTTGAGGTAGCGCTTGCCACTGCGGATTGAGGGGTACTTGTCAGCTAGTTTCTTATCCGGCCATACCAGTCCCTCTGCAGCGAAAAACACTTTGTGATTGGCTTGCTGGAACTTCCTGAGAATCTCTTCTGGTCCCCCAGAAAAGATAAGATCATAGCTGGAAGGGAGGAGTGAAGATAGAATACAACAGATCATTATCACGTCTTTCCCCTTCAGGGGCAGTCTGACAGCTTTCTCTAAAGTCTGTTTTCTGTCTTGCGTCTGACTCACAACCTCGTAAACAGTGAACATTCTTCACGAGTAAGCATTTGTATAGGCAAGCGGTTGTGGATTGTACCGTGAGGTATTTCCAAGAGAGTCCTGCTTTGACAGACATTAACACACAGTTCTGTGACAGACAGCGGTGCTGTGCTTAATCCTTTAAAGAGGGCTCGTGGTGACTTGTTTTAAAGCAGGCTGCTATTCAAATACATCTGTTCGGATGTGGAAATCAATGTTTCTGGAGATGTGACACACCAGTCTTAAACCTATCCAAAAAGAAATTCTGTGTTATATATACACACAATTTATATAAGGTTGCATGGAAAGTGAAAGCCAACCTCGGTCAGACACGAAGAGAAGTTTAAAGATGGGTGAAGAAGGCCGTGTGCTCTACTGTAGCCACATCTGGCCGACACATGTTCATACAACTTCCCTCTGTCTCTTGTTAACTCATTAATCATGCTTATTGCTTTCGTATAAAAAGATCTGCAATCAAAAGGACACAACATCCATGACGATGTTTAAAAAGTGAATAATAGGGAAACAAACAAGACAGATGTAGCTTGGCAGTGAACTGGACTGTCTTACATTCGCTGCCTACATTATCATCTCAGATTGCTTCATGTCTTTGCTTCTACACCAGAACTGTGATATTAGGAGAAACATACCTAATGGATTTAAAAGTGGGAACCACCACCTTTTCATACTGCCTTTACAAATGTGTGGTGTTTGGGTAATAAGGTATGCTCATTAACTGGTTATACTTCCCATTTTAAAGCCCAAACGTCCTTTCATACACGTGACACATTTCCACCAATTCCAAATGTACGTAGTGACTGAAAATGTTTTAGCTGTGAATGACGATTGAAGTCTCCGTTTGCGTTGTATGGCTTTTGAATTGCATGGAATCTTTTTTATTTTATTTTAGGAATTTCAGCCCACGCTCAGAAGCTCAACAACACAGTTAATGGATTTTAATTTCACTTACATTTTGTGCATGTAGGACAGAATGTGAGATTGTGACTGACTCAAACATTGTGAAAACCAGCAGGATTATAGATTTTAAAAGACATTTGAACAGGTCCCGCTTCTATGAAGTGCACTTTGTCACTACAATTATTTACTCTAAAGGAAGAAACGATCCAATTACCTGTTTCAAGGGTGTGACAACTGTGCACAGCAATTATAGCTTACATTATTCATGTGACATTGTGCACTAAGTATCATCATCTTCTGCTCCATTTGAGGAAATATGGCGTGCAAAAGCTGTTATTATTCTAAACCACTCGCATTAACTCGGTAAAACTTTCCATCGGCTTTGAAAACTGCAGCTACCTGCATGTGAAAATGACACTCGTATATTTGCCTTTGCTCTGTAATAATGCCTTTCGAAGAATGTGTGTGGGGGGGGGTTAGAACTGTGCAGAAGCACCTCACTGAGGAGGCGTCACTTTCATAGCAATTATTACAGTCTGTGATTGTGAAAATTAGTTAAATTTTTAATTCATACATCTACTTAGCAATTAAAGGTGTTTTGCCTCTCTTTCTTGTGAAAGAAATGTTCTAGGTTTTAAATGAAAGCTAAATTGGAGCAAAGCTCAATCTCTAAAAATAGTAACAAACACGCATAAGTGAGCAAAGAAAAAAAATGTATTTGGTCTTTTTTCTTTCTTCTACCTGTTAGTTGCAAAAATCTGGAATCAGAATGAGGCACTTCGCCTTCCTACAGTATTTAAAGGTAATATGTCGCTTGGGAATATGACTGTAAGGGATGAACAAACAGAAAAAAAAGCAAAAACATATCTTTGTTCATCAACATACCTATCCACGGTAAGGACAACAAGATCCTCCTGGTGAGCCAGAGCCTCCATGGCCTCCTTCAGGAGTCTGACTTTTTGCCCTCCGCCGATGGAGCGACCCACGTCACCACCTTTCCATGTTTCTCCCATTCCCAACACCTGAGACAGAACACATGAAGCTTCAGAGCCTCGATGACACCAAACGTCCACAGAAGGCAGCATTGAATAATCCCCACTATCTAAAGTCCTTCACTCTTCTGTCTTCTAATCTCTCAAAACCAGTTAGCAATTCTGCCAGTGGGAGAAAAAATAATTTCACTTTGAATATGTGAGACATTTCCAAGAACTGTCCTCGAATAGGGCGGAGTAAGATGTGTCCACTAATATCTATGAGAAGAAAATTAAGCTGCTTTGAAAAACTTTATGCTACATTTTAACAGCTCATTTGCGTAAGTGCTGCCAAAATACAGTTCCACACAATGCTCCCGTGATTGAAATAACACAGCACACAGCTGTGTGGGGAGTTGAAGATAAGAGTGCGAGCCTTGGAGTTTTAGGCAGCTTCATACCGATGATTCACATGGGCCGAGTTTCCTGGAACTGAGGTAGAACCTAAGTTGCGGTCAAGTTATCAGCTCCCTGTTCGTCTTTGTTTACTCAAGTAGTGTCAGTGGGTTTGCTGTCCAAAGATCCACACCAAGCAACGGCATAAGCAAAGAATAACAGGAAGATGACAACATTAACTCGTATTTATAAAAGTCTCAGTAAGTGTCCCATAAAAAGCTAGCGAAGTAGCTTGCAAGTGTGTGTCTGCAGGAGATTGAATACACAAGTGCAGCTGGGTCACACATAGAAGCAGTGGACCACACAATTTCGGGCGGTGCACTAAAACCCAATGTTTTTATTACCACTGGTTTCAACCTCAGAGGGGATTTC